>RJWH01000987.1:0-501722 GCA_004363575.1 Solenodon paradoxus
GGGTACTTACTTAAACACTTCTCTTTAGGTATTGCTTTTACAATAGGGAAGAAAGTAAAAGTTTGAGCCCATCACCCAGAGATAAGCCTTCTAATTCTTGGGTGTATTTCATTCCCATTAAAATAAAAAAATTTGTTTTTCTTACAGTTGAAAAATTGCCACATATCGTGTTTTTCTCTTCCTGCCAGTTCCTTTATTTTCTTTACCTGTCACTCCATGTAGAACAGGCAGCATATGGTAGAGGAATTTTCCTCTAACCTGGGGTTTGAGAAATAATTCAAAATGATCCTTTTGCCATTATTGGCTTTTATTTTGTGAAAACTTCTACTTAGAATCAGGGGTCATAAAGTTGAATGTGATCTGGGGAACACAGACTGAATTTGGCTACAACAAAAAAATCCGTCTCACAAAGGGACACACGGACACATGCTTGACATCCACAGTAATCGTTTCTCAATGCCTTTCTCCTCTTTTTTGCTTATTCGCATTTTCCAGTTTTTCTATAATAAACATGAAACACTTGCATGATAAAATATTTCTAAAACTTGGAAGGATAAGGAGAAAAAAGGAGAAACAAAAGGCAAAACATTTTATGTATCGCATAATCTAGTGTGTTATAGGATCATAATAGATGGTCCACCAAGAAGTGGTCGGGTGAGGAATAAACTGAGAAACACTGAGATAAACTATGCTGATTGAATTTCTTCCCCACAGGCCTTCTCAGGACCTTTAATGCATTGTGAATATTATGAAATTTAAGAGGGGGCTAGAGTTAATAACATTACTGACCTTATCCAATCTCTGAGCTTTTGTGAGAGTATCTCTGCCCACTGATGATGATGTGTGGAACATACTTTGGAAAGCCCTGTTCCACAGCATTGACTGTGTGTAGAATCAGGGAAAACCCCAAGTCCCATTTGCCCCTATTCCAAGGTGACCTCGCATTTAAGCAAAGCCTTGTTAGGCGAGGACATTTGGGAGCACATCAGCTCTCCAACCAGAGGCACTGCTGTGATCTCACAGACAGATTAAGAAGTGTGGCCAGATCCATTATGGATTTTATTCTCAACTAAGAGTTGTAGAAAGCAGAAAGACATTTTTGGGTATTTGGTTGGCAGGATGCCCAAGATACTCTGCTGAGCTCTATGGAGACTAGGCCTTCAATAAACAGGGCACATGCTCCTGAATTTCCAAGGGCATAAAGCATGCCTGCAAATGTAACCGTTCAAAAGGAATCATGGAGAGAGGGTACAATAGACAGGTCAATGGCTGCCCACATCCACTAAGGCCTCAACATGGCAAAGATTGACATCCATCTGCAAGATCTGCATCTCTGCCTGAGGACCTCCTCTGGTCACTGGAGACTACAGTGAAGAGCAGGCCAGAGGTGCATTAGACTTGAAACCAATGACTAACGGGAGTGGGAGTGTTAATGCCCCAGCTCCTCCCCAGAATGTGACAACTGTCTCAGGTGGACAACTGAGGTGCGGAGTCCACACTGGCTCCCAGAACTCCCCAGTGGATTGCCTTCTCCTGCCTTCCCTGCCTCCCTTTCCTTAGGAAAAGGTGCGTCCTGCAGGAATGTCTTTCCTGGTAAGATGGTCAGGAAGAAAACTCATTTCCTTCCTTAATTCCCCAAACCACTATTTCCACCATTCCCTTGAGTTAAAAACAGTTCCCTCTTATCTCTGGCAGAGGGCAGCATTTCATTTTCTATCATGAGATAGATTCCTGGGCTTGCAAATGACTCCAGCTTAAAATAAAGAAAAACACATTGAAGTGAGGAGTTTAATCACTGTGAAGGGAATGAAAGGCTGTGTCAGCGTTTCCATGGTAAGTGTGTCTTTCAGGGATTTATCATCCCAGCTGTAAAAATATGCTTTATGCTAGGATTTGGCAAGCGCAAGCCTGCAGTCACTTCAAATCTATATATTATTAAAGATTCTACTTTCAATCAAGCCGGAAAAATGTGACTCTGTGAAAATGGCCCAGAATGCCCCCCAGCCCCTCGTGTCTGCCAAACGTGCCCACTGCCTTTCCTGCCAAATCTGCTTGGCACCAGTACTGCGAGGCAGCTGAAGCGCAGCTCCGGACCTCTCCAGAGGCTGCTTTGAATTCTGGAAACGGTCACATGAAGAAGGTCTGGTTATTTGTGGAAGCAAAGTACTGCCCCTGTGGGGTCCAGACTGGGGGACTGTCAGTGTCTCTTCTCTGAGCACTAACTTGATCACTCTCTCTCTTGAGACCCAGCCCCAGAGCCATGTTGGGAAGGAGAGGCGTCTACAACCACACTGTACACTTAAATTCTTGGCTCCCGACACTGAGGTCCACAATGACATCATGAGTGGAAAGATACTAAATAGGCTGACCATATTTCCTTGAGACAAAAATGGGACATGGGATGACAAAAATGGGATGGGGTCATATGCTGGCAACTAAGAGGGGTGAAGGTATAGTAGTCCAAGCAGGAGCAGAGCAGCCAGGCCACACCAAGCAAGTACTATGTGATGCCTATCAGTGACTATATAGTAATGACACGTGTCTGGCAGGTCTTCATACAAACAGCCAGGACCAGTGCAAGGCATTCTGGCACCTTAGGTGAAAATGTAAATTGGTGCCCTATAAGTCCCTTCTAAATGTCTTGTCTAAACCACATGCTGTTTTAAACCATCCCAGTGCCTGAAATGTCCAGTAACCCCCACAGTGCCAGAGGGAACCCAATAGTAGTTAATGTGACTCAGCCACGCTGCGGTGTTCTGCTCCCTTTGAAGAAACATGGGGCCCTAGGGGTGGAGGTGGGGTGTGTGGAGCCCTCCTCCAGCTATGGCTCCTGTTTCTTCACAGCAGGCAGGAACAGAAGTAGCAACCACAGCCTGCCGCAGTCAGTGCCTGCAGGGGCCATCTCTAACGTGGGCAAAAGGAGCAGCCGATTTTGGCCCCCTCAACAGACTGGACCCAGGGCGATTCAACTGTCCTTTTTGTTCCTTGTTAAAAATGGTCCTGGTTTATTAAAATGGGAAAAATTGATATTTATACTAATACAGCAGGATAATTGGGAAATATGGGGAAAAAATAATACAGTCCCATTTAAAATGGTACATATGATCAGCTTATATTAGATGGAGTTGACTGAAAACCTGAGACTCATTCTGATTTTAGTGTACAGGCTGAGTGCCTGTGATGAGGGAAATAAAGCACTTAGATCACATTATCAGCCAAAAAAGGAAACAGTTTGGGCAAAATGGGACTTAATCTAAATCTTCGTTACATTGCATCAAAACCATCTTTGCTTGGCTTCAAATTTATGGAAACTTTGGTGTGCCTGTTATTTGAAACAGGGTGATGGGGTGGTGGATGGGGGGTTTTTATAATAAAAGAAGAAGGATAAGAACAGAATGGCAACTTTTTATGATCTGACATGAATCCTTGACCTGTGACAGTTGGCGCTGATCTCAGACATTAACAATTTAATCTTCCCTCCAAAACGGTGAGTGGCAGGTGCTGCTATTCTCCCATTTTCAAATGAACAAATTGACTTTCAGGCATTAGGGAATGTACCTCATGGAGGCTTGTGGAGAGTAAGTGACAGAGCAGGCCTTCAAAGGCAGGTTTTTCTGACCGCAGATAACTAGCTTCTATATATTGCACTTACGAGCAGGTGTGAAAACTCCTCCTCTGAAACAGTGTAGGAGAAGGGCTCTAGGATTCTAGCAGCTTCTCCCTTGTCCTTCCCTGGTGGGTGGGCCACCTAGCACAGTGCTTGGTATATAATTCACAAGTTGCTTGCTGCTGGGACAAATGATGGCTGCAGAGGGCAGGGGTAGAAGCAAAGGCTAAACTCTAAAGGAGCAGATTTGTTTTTTAACATCAACAATATTTGAATGCTTACTGCCTACCAGGCACTTTGGAATAGCTGTATATATGGTTATATATGCTATCTCATTCACTACCACACCAAGAAGCTGCCTGAGATAATTACTAGTATTATCCCCATTTTACAGATGAAGAAACTAAGGAAACTTGATCTTAAATAATTTGGCCACGATCACACACAAGACAGTACAAGATGGAGGTGGGATTCTAACTCAAGCAGCTTGACTCTCCAATAAGACTGTTACTCTGTATGGATGGCAGCGGGTAGGGGGAGGAGAAGATTCCCCAGACTCAGAGTGTTCAAGCAAAGTTGACTTGTTCATCGGAACCTAATCATACATGGTTGGGTTTAGTAGGACTTTAGGTTGTCTGATCCCATCCCCCATCTTCCTGTTGATTAAGCTGATTCTATAAGAGGCGAGTTGGCTGTCTTAGGGTGTCCTGATGGGAGCTTGAGTCTCCTGGGTCTCCTGAGACAGGATCTTGTTATGGAGCCTCACAGTGAACAGGTAAAGCAGGTAAGGTCCACAACTTTGTCCCCACAGTGACTCAAGGCAAGATGGCCCTGAAAAGCTGTGCCTAGGAGAGTTGTATCCAGGGGTTGGGCAGGGCTGCTGCAGGCTGTCCTATGATCCTTAGATAATCCAGGTTAATTACTGCATCTTATAGTCTAGAGAAGGAAAGAATTCGCAAATGGTTTGAGGTGGAATGGACATAATGAGTGGTTCTGGAATGATGCTAGCAATTGTACAATGCAAGATGCCCCTGATGCTGAAGCTGTAAGAGCTTGGTTGCACCAAAATGTCTTAGTTATGACTTTATCATGCATTTCTGAGTTGGTCTAAGATAGCTTTCCATTGGCACTTAGCTATACTTGTTGAGCAGGCAATTAACAGAAATGAGCCTTCCAAAGATCCCAAACCCTATGTCAGGGGCAGGGAAAGACAGAGGACTGGATAGGGGCTATAAAAAGAGGCATGCTCTGGTGACTCAGTGGTTGTCTGGGGCTCCGGACGGCATAGTCCACATAAATTCCAAGGACCTGGGTTTGTAGGCCTGGACTGAGGCTAAAACAACCAACGTGAACAACCGAATGAATGGATAAATACTTCCTCCTCCCTTTTCCTGCTGCCAGTGTCCTTGCTTTCATTCCTGCCTGCTTCCTTCCTCTCAATAAATAAATACATAAAAATATAAATACATAAATAACTATTTTAAAAAATGAACAACAAAAAAAGGTCAGGAATGAATATAGGACTTCGCTACTGACCTTGCCAAAAAATAGACAAGGGAGGGCTTGAGGGGCCACTCTAAACAGCTCTGTGCCAATACCTTAGATAATCTACAGGAAATGAACACATTTCTAGAAAGACACAAACTTTAAAAAAAGACTCAGGAAGAAATATACATAGAAAATAAAATTTGATAAATTGTTTTCTCTGAGTGTCACGTGGTAAGCTATTCTTTTCACATTTTTATTCGATCTTTGTAAAAGGTATGAAAATCACATGGCGAAAAAAAGTGACTTGTGAAAAATCTTTGTCAAGCCATCCTGTCCTTCCAGAGAACAACTGGTGTCATCAATCACCTGAGTATTCTTTGGGAGAATTTGACACAGATGGTGGCTGCACTGGATACTGACGTTTTTGTGTGAAACTACGAATCAGGAGTTCATGGTCTTTTTTACAATGGAATAAATCTTCATTTTGTATTATTGGGAAGATTTTCATGCTTCGCATTTTCTAATTAATTTTTGTATTTAGCAGGCATTTTGTTTGTCATCAGAAGGAAATTAGGCTATTTTTTAAAAAAGTACATGCATTGACTGTTGAGATCTAAGAAGACCCTAGGAGGGTGGGCACGTGAGGAGTAGGTTTTCATAGAGACCCTAAAACCCTAGATGCGAAGGCACAAGGTCATGCAAGAAGGGGTCCCCTTCACCATTGGGTGGGGAGCCAGAGTAGAGGGTGGAATTGGGGAAAGCATCCCAGTAATACTTAAGAATCATTGCTTTTCCTTTTTCCACTCTTAATCTCCCCAAATATGAGAATTTGAGATTTAGTGGGAATGCGGAGCCAGAATTTATTTTCCAAGGACTGTCCCTGCCTTAACTTGCTCACAGTAATCTCTCCCTCCTCTCTAATCTAGCCCTAACAAGGATTCTCTGCCCTTGCCCAGGCTGCTGAGGTGTTCCAAGAACAATCTGGGAGGATTTATACTCTATTTTTTCTAGAACTTCATGGGTCACTTATTTACACAAAGCAGGAACTTTAGTAGTTGCCTGGTTTTGATTCCTGTTTCCCCACTTCCCAGTTAGATGACCCTGCGTAAGGAACCCAACCTTTCTGTGCCTTGGTTTCTTATGTTCAGCAAGAAGTCAAGGAATATTTATCCATCATCACTGCCATTCCTGTTATGGAAGGAGGGTCATCAGGCGGTCATCCATGTGTTAGTTGTACGAGGCTCTTCCACGGGCATAAGGGAGCGTCAATTGCTTGACCACGGGGCTAAAGAAATGGGAGAATGAAGAGCACTTTGGTGACTGACTCCTCCTTCCTCCTTGAGGGACTTGCTCCTACCGCATGTTCATCCTCTACAGGCATTTCCTTTTGGTCTTGTCTCTGTCTAACCTCTTTCTATCTTGGTGTCTGCCAGCCCTACTGTGAGCGAGGCTAGGAGAGAAGAAAGGAAGAGTCTTGCAAAGGTCAGTTCTAGGTCAAGTTCATACCCGACACCTTGTGTTTTTGTTTTGTTTTACTGCTGACTGAATCAGAACAAAATGAAAACACTTCAGGCCTTGTATTGCCCTACGAAGTTTCTCCAAATGAGCTCTGACCTTGTCTGTCCCTCCCACCCCTCCCCTCACTTTATCTCAGTCCCAATCTGCCCAAACCTTGCCCTGGTGACCTCTCCTAGTGCTGGCCCCTGGCTGACCACTGCACCAGGCCTGCCTTTCTTCTACAAGTATAAACCTTTCTCTCTGCCATTGAGCTCGTTTCTTTGCAAATATTCTAACCTCTTAAGCTTCCTGATACCTCCCTCCTCCCCCAGGTCACTGCACCCCTGGTCCAATAACTTTAGAGGCTCTAGCAAGAGCCACCTCCAGCCAGTCCTCAGGGCAGAATATAAACAGTAGACTTCTAGCATCCAGCGCCTGAACCAGCCTGGGGTCTTGGTAAAGGCTCAACTTGACTCCCTAGACCTGGTTTGCTGGGGATTTCTGATTAAAAACTGGCAAATAAGAAAAGGATGTCATAAGAACCAACATCCCAGCTGAGGGAGAAACCACATTTCTGGAAGCTGGTTGGAATAAGGAGCATATTTTTCTTTCACAGGAGTTAACACTTGACCAAGCTTAGAAGGACAGTTTGTCTTGGAGACACTGAGTCCGGAATTGGAGACAAAGTGCAGGACCCAACGTTCCAATGAAAACAACCCAAGTATACAGAGGGATTTTCATCAAAGTAACCTCAAAGGGCTTTATAAATAGCAGAATCTTCCCAGAAGCCTCCACAGAGAGGCACATAGGAAGGAGGCTACTTTCTTTGGAGATGGAGCACCAAACTAGGAAGTGATTTATCTGAGAGCATGAAAGGCCAATGACCATGAAAGGGAGTGAGTGTAGTTCCAAGCCCCTGTGAATTCACAGTGGTTTGATGCTGACAAGCCACTTGTTTGAAACCATGCTGACTAGCAGCAACTCACAGGCTGGGTCCTGGTGAAGACAGTTTACACAGTTCATCCTCCCCATATTCTTCAGTGTTGGCAGTGCTGCCATGCCCATTTTTCTGATGTGGAAATTGAGGTTCAGAGGGGTTCTCTGACTCACACAGGCTGCACAACTGGCACAACTAGAGCTGTAGCCAGCTCTCTCCACGCCAGCCGTGATGCTGGCTTTTAAAGGCTTTGCTCTCCTGCTTCTGTCTGCCCTCACATCAGCCAGGAATTTAAAGCTTGGTGATCTAAGCATTGTCTCAGATGTGGGGAATGGTTTCTCTAGTGGGAGTGTAAACTGAAGGTCATTTGGAGGGTGACTGGGCAATATCTTAAAAATTTAACTGGCTGGGAATTTAAAAAAAATGTAATCATTCCCTTTGTTGTCTGGACCCTAGAGAAATTCTCACCTATATGTACAGACATGTTTACTGCAACTTTGTTGCAAATGTAAAAATGAGAAGCACCCTAAATGGTTATCAGTTGGGAAATGGTCCAATAAATACTCTGAAATCCCATGATCCAGTTAAATACCATGAGACATTGACATGTACTGATATGAAAAGATATCTCTAAATGCATTCAGTGAGAAAAATGCAGAATAGTATGTATAGTGTGCTACATAAGCAAACCCACAAATAAAATTCATATTTCCATATGTACTTATATATATGAATATATATACTATTCATGCTATGTATATGAAATGTATAGAAGATAGTAAAAGTTAAGGACTGTATTAATCATAGCTATTATCATAGCTAGTGAATCTGGCTGATGTTAAGGCAGATTTATTTAAATATTCATAGTAACATATGAAGTTGCAAAAATAAAAATAATTCTAGGTACTCCCTGGTGGCCCGGGTGTTAAGCTGGAGCGTGCAAAGTCCAAGGATCTGGGTTCAAGATCTGCTGCCAGGAAAAACAACCAGAAGGAATGGAGGGAGGGAGTGAGGGAGGGAAGAAAGGAGAGAAAGAAGGAAGAAATTGTTTCCTCCTCTTTGTTCTTTTATTAAAAACAAAAAATATAAAGGCAAACAAATAGCAGAGGACACTGTGTTCTGCCCTCCAGGACAGGCGTCAGGCCTCTTACCTAAAGGCCCTGAGACCAGCCTGAGCTCAGCTCACCACAGCAGGGAGGCATGCTGTCCCTACAGAGTCTTTCAGCACATGGCATGCAGTCAGGGTGGAGCAGGACAGCCAGGACCAAAGGCTCCAGCACTCCTTCCCTAAAATCCTATTTTAACCTGTGCTCCCAGTGAGGGAGGAAACTTCTACCTGGACTTAAAGAGATAGTTTAATTTATTTGTGGAGATCCCTAAAAATATTCCTGAAATCCTCATGCCTTATAATAAACTGCAGAAAAAGGGGCCCCAAAGTCAAATAAGTTGGAAAATGCTCCGCACTCCAGACGTGGCTGTTAGAGATGTGGAAGCTGAAGTTCAGACACCTGTGATTTAACTCTCCAAACGTATCTGAGTATGGGACCCCCTCCCCTTTCTCCAAAAAATGCCATAAACATCCTTGAAGCCCACTTTTGGAAACAGGGTGCTGCCTTGCTCCATCTTTTCTGCGCACAACGATGCACTGAAGCGGGCAGGTGGGAGGACTGCACAGGTCTTGGGGAGAGAAGGGAGTAGGGGGTCGACGCGTACCTGTTGTAGACACGGTTCTTCCCCAGATCTCCAGACTAATCTTCAATTCTGTTCAAGGAGCTGTGTCCTCTGGGAGTTTAGCAGGGTGGGGGGCCCTGTGGATAGCACAAAACATGGAGTAGGGGAGCCTGCTGTCCGTCTCACTGCCGGGGGTACAAGGCATGGTTTTGGAACAATAAGGTCCCATAGGTCAGGTCACTGGGACACCCGGAGGGATGGGGTGGGGCCCTGACCTGGGGTGCCTTCCTGAGCCAGAGACAAAGGAGCCCAGGAGTGGAGGTGGGCTTTGAGGGAAAAGCATGAAATCCGTCATCCGAGAGAGCTGCAGGGGTCGGCACGGAGGCTTCACGGGAAGAGCAGCAAGAGCGATGAAATATGGGCTGTCACATTAATGGGAATCCATGGTGCCCACTAAGTGGGGCAGTCGGGTCATTTTTTAAAAGGTGGTTGCAGGTCTTGCCGCAACCCAGGGCCGTTCTGGCCTGCGGTCGCCAGCAGCCCCACATGCCTCCTGCCCACGCCGAGCGGCTAGTGCGAACGCGAAGAGCTGCGAGTGCGCTCCCCGGGCAGGCGGGGAGCTCTGCGTGCCGCCGTGCAAGCATCTCGTCCGCGACCGCGGGCTGAACACATGTTCTCTGGTGAAGTGACTCCATTCTGGGTCTGCTGGGCTGGAGCATGTGAAAATGACTCTCACCTGCTTCTTTTCATTTTTTTCTAATGTAGCTACTGGAAAACGTCCCATTTCTTGCGTGGTTCACATTGCATTTCTGATGAATGGGAGAGCAAAGGGCCCTTTGGGTTGAGAGAACAGTTATTGAATTCAGTTTGGGGGACATTTGGAGGAACCGGGAGATCAGCTGCTTTTATATAAGAAAGAAGGGGGCATGCCTGGTCGAGAAGCAGTTAGGTCAACCACCGCTGAAGGAGCCAGCTACACAGCCTTGGGTTCAAGTCCCGTTGTGGGTAGGGAACAACCAGTGTGAATAACTAAATGAAACATAAAAGAGAAATTGCTTCTTCCTCCTCTCTCCCTTCCTGCCTGCATCTTTCCTTTTTAAAAAAAGAACAGAAGAATGAAAGAAAGTAGCAGAATAAGAGGAGGGAGGACAGGCAAGCTGGGACAAAGCTGGATCTCAGGGGAGCCAGGAAATGGAGAAAGGATGGGATGGAGGCTGAGCAACCGGAGACCAGGAGACAGATGGCCAAGAAAGGGCTCCCTGGGTCCCTGGGGCAGGGCTGGCAGCGAGTTTTGCCAGCAGTGAGGTCTGTTAATAAATTTTAAATGGGTTCCTGTTCTATGTCATAATACTCCTCTGCTGTCCCCACACTCAAGGACAGATGGTTTCCCACATGCCATGGGTTACAGGCATTTTGTGGGGCCAGGGGAGCTGGGTGAGGATGGTGATGTGCCAAGTAATGGCCCGAGAGCCAGGGGCAAGGAGGCAAGGTCAGGAGCAGGGGTACAGGATGAGGGGTGTAGTAAGGAGAGTGTGACCCCCAGAAATCCCGTAAGTGTCCTCCAGAGCAGCCAGCAGGCAGGGATGCAAGGTGCCTGGAGATTTTCATTTGGTCTGATCTTTGAAGGGAAAGATTACCTCCAGTGGGCTGGCTGGGTGTAGACCCTGAGGCTGTTACACCTAGACAACGTAACCTCTTTGGGAGCAATGGCATCTGAGAAATTTGGTGGCAGCGCTGGCTGGGAAGGGCAGGAATAGAGCCGAGCCGTGTTACAGTCTACACTTGGGAACGACATGGAAAGTTCTCTGGGAAACACTGCAGGTACTCAAAGGAGCAAGGTCCCTGATGAGAATGCCCCACCTGAGACATCCATACCCTTCTCAGCTCTGTGCCTCAGAGGATGGCTTGTAAAGGCCACACCCACAGGCTTCCTCGCCCTGTGACTTCAGTAGGGATTGGCCAGTGGTGCCCACGGCAGATCTACAGGTCAAGAGCGAGTGAGGTAGGATATTTAGTCTCCAGCTCCTTCCCTGCAGCATTGCAGTGGGTTCTCCCTGTACTTTGAAAACTTGACACTAAGTTCCCCCCACCCCATCTCTCGCTCCCTCTCTCCCCTTTTTCCTCCTCCCCCTTTTCCTCCTCCTCTCTTCTTCTCTCTCCTCTCTCCTCCCTCTCTCTCTCCCCGCCTTCCCCCCCGACCCCTCTCCCTCTCTCCTGCCCCACATCCTTGCAGGCCTCAGTTCCCCACCTTCGCCAGCCCTGACATACCTACAATCCTTATTGCTTCCCTTTAGCCCAGTCCTTTGTCAAAGGCTCTGATGAACCCTCCTCAGTTATCAGCATCTGCTTCTTATTGAGGCCTTGACTGACTCACAGGTCACCGCAATGCCAACTCTTATGCACTTAAGGGGAGGAGCAGAGTGAAAATACACATTTGAATTTGTATGAAGAAATAACTAAAAGGAGACATCAGAAATTAATAAAAGTAGACTACCATAGGGGAAAAAGCAAACCAGGGCAGATGGGGAGTAAGACTTCTTCCTGTATCTCATGTAGATTATCGTGATTTTTGAACCATGTGAAATATTATCAACTAGACAAAATTAAAATGGTAAACTGGAAGCAACCTGCTCTACCCCAAGGCAGATTATGTGGGGTAATCAGCAGAATCCTGTGCAGACCTTTCACTGAGGAAGCGCCCAGCCCTGAACAGGAAAAGCCGTGGCCCCAAGAAGAGGCTTTTCAGAGTTGACCCCCTCAAGCAGGGCAACTGCCAGCTGCCCCTTCTGCCTCCGTCGTCCCTCCTGTCCTTCCAGGGCTCCAGCCTCAGGCACTAGTGTCTCGCTGTTTTCCGACTGACCAGAGAGACAGCACAACCCAAATGCATAAAACAGTCAAGCGTGGAAAACAAGGGAAACCTGAAGAGCCGTGGGTCTCTCAAGAAATGGCCACTCCAACCTTAAGAGGTACTGCACAGGTGGTGGGATTTAAAAAAAATTAATTGCAATAACTTTGATTTTACAAGTCAAAATAAACTCACATGTATAGGTTCCCCCTATGTGCAGTTTTCCCATTCCTCAGATATATGTCAACACACACTGCCCTCCACCATATCACCAAGTGTCCTTTACCACTGTCCAGTGGGAGCTGCCACCACTTTTCCCCACCCACCCCAATCCCATTCCCTATTGGTCACCTCAGTTCTATTGCAAGTGTCCAAGGGTTGGTTTTATTTCATCTGCTCCTTTGTCTATTCACATTCCACCTATAAGTGAGGTCATCTGGTATCCTCTTTCTTCTTTTGACTTGTTTCACTTAGCATAATCCCCTCTAGATCCATCCATGCTGATTCAAAGGACAGGATTTCATCTTTTTGAAGGGCTGTGTAGTATTCCATTGTGTATATGTACCACGTCTTCTTTATCCATTCATCTGATGTTGGGCACTTAGGAAGTTTCCAGTTCTTAGCTACTGTGAATAGGGCAGCAATAAACATGGGGGTGCATAAATCTCTGTGAATTAGTGTTTTTGTATCTTTTGGGTAAACACCCAAAAGTGGTCTAGTGGGAGCATATGGGATTTATTTCCATATTCAACTTTTTGAGGAATCCCCTTACTGTTTTCCAAAGGGGTTGTGACAATTTGCACTCCTACCAACAGTGTCAAAGGGTTCCTTGTTCTCCACATCCTCGCCAGCATTTGTTGTTTCCAGACTTTTGGAGAATAGCCAGTCTTTCAGGTGTAAGGTGATGCCACATTGTTGTTTTGATTTGCATTTCTCTGATAGCCAGCCAGTAGGAACATCTTTTCATGTGCCTGTTGGCCATCTGTACATCCTCTTCAGAAGAATGTCTCCCCAATTCCTCTTCCCATTTTTTAATTGGATTGCCTGTTTTTCTGTTAGAGTTTTATGAGTTCTTTGTATATTTTGGACATTAAGCCCTTGTCAGAAATATGGAACGCAAATATCTTCTCCCAGTTAGTAGATTGTCTTTTTACTTTGGTGATGTTTTCTTTCACTATGAAGAAGATCTTCAGTTTTATGTAGTCCAAGTTGTTTATTTTTCTTTTTGTTTCCCTTGATGCTGGAGATGTGTTCCCAGAGATCTCTAGAAGGCCAAAGTCATGGAATGTCTGTTCTAAGTTGTCTTCAGAAGTTTTATGGATTCCGATCTTATGTCCAAGTTTCTAGTCCATTTCGAGTTAAGTTTTGTGCATAGTGATAGAGAGTGGTCTCACTTCATTCTTTTGCATGTGGCTGTCCAGTTATTCCAACACCATCTATTGAAGAAACTTACCTTTCTCACCATATGCTTTTGGCTCCTTTGTCATGGATTGGCTGACTGTACGTGAGTGGTGCAGTTTCTGGTCAGTTCCATTCCACTGGTCTGTGCCTCTGTTATTATTCCAGTACCATACCATTTTGATCACTAATGCTTTTAGTACATATAGTTCAGTATATATATAATTCCTCCAGATTCATTTGTTTCTCATAATTGCTTTGGCTATTTGGGGTCTTTTGTTGTTCCATACAAATTTTTTTTTAAAAATGTTCTATTTCCTGGAAACAAGCCTGTGGGGTTTTAATGAGGATCACATTAAATCTATATATTGCTTTAGGTAAAATGACCATTTTAATGATGGTGATTCTTCACAACTATGAGCAGAGGATGTCTTTCTAGCTCTTGTATCCTCCTCTATTTCTTTTAAGAAGGTCTTGTATTTTATCATTGTACAGGTCATTTGCCTCCTTTCTTAAGTATATTGCAAGATATTTGATTCTTTTTACTTTTATTTTAAATGGCATGATTTTCTTGATTTCATTTTCTTCTAGCAGGTTGTTTGCATATAAAAATGCAACAGATTTTTGTGAATTTATTTTGTAGCCTGCCACTTTGCTATATTAATTGTTGTTAGTTTTTTGACAGTTTTTAGGGTTTATATATATAAAATCATGTCATCTGAAAATAATGATAGTTTTACTTTCTCCTTTCAATTTGGATTCCTTTTACTTCCTTTTCTTGCCTAATTCCTCCGGCTAAGACCTCCAGTACAATGGTAAATAGCAGTGGTAAGAGTGGACAGCCTGGCCTTTTTCATGACCTTAGAGGAAATGCTTTTAATTTTCACCATTGACTATGATGTTGGCTTTTGGTTTCTCATATATGACCTTTATTATGTTGAGGTATGTACCTTATATCTCCCACTTTATGCAGGGTTTTTTAAAACCATAAGTGGGCGTCTGATCGTATCAAAAGTTTTCTCTGTATCTATTGATAGGATCATGTGGTTTTTCTCCTTGATCTTGTTGATATGACATACTACATTAATAGATTTATATATGTTGAACAAGCCTGCATCCCCAGGATAAATCCCACTTGGTCATGATGGATGATCTTTTTGATGCTTTGTGAATTCTGTTTACTAATACTTTGTTGAGAATTTTTGCATCTATGTTCATTAGAGATATTGGTCAGTAATTTTCTTTCTTGATGATATATCTAACAGCTTTTGGTATCAGTGTGGTGTTAGCCTTATAGAAAGTATCTGGGAGTGCTCTCTGTTCTTCAATATTTTGAAGAATTTGAGAAGAAGAGGTATTAATTCTTCTCTGAATGTCTGGTAAAATTCATTAGAAAAGCCACCTGGTCCTTGGCTTTTATTTTTAGGGAGACTTTTGATTACCTCTTCAATTTCTTTGCTTGTGATTGTTCTGTTAAGGTTTTCCAATTCTTCTAGGTTCAGTCTTGGCAGACTGTATTAGTCTAAAAATATGTCCATGTCCTCAAGATTTGCCACTTTGTTGGCATAGAGCTTTTCACAGTAGTCTCCTATGATGTTTTGTATTTCTGTGGTATCTGCTGTAATTTCTCCCCTTTCATTTCTGATTCTAGTTATGAGAGTTTTCTCTTTTTTGTTTTGTAGTCTAGCAATGGTTCGTCAATTTTGTTATTTTTTTTTTCAAAGAAACAAATTTCATTGATCTTCTGGATTGTCTTTTTGTTTTCTATTTCACTTATTTCTGTTTGAATTTTGATTATTTCTGGTTTTTTTGCTGATTTTTTGTTTTAATTGTTCTTTCACTAGTTGTTTTAAATGTTGGGTTAGATTGTTTATTTGTGATTATTCTTGTTTCTTGAGGTAGGCCTGGATTGTAATGAACAATCCTCTTAGTACTGCTTTTGTTGCATTCATAGATTCTGATAGCTTATGTTTCATTCTCATTTGTCTCTAATTTTTTTTAAGTTCCTCATGATTTCCTCTTTTTACCCAAGGGTCATTCAGAAGCATATTGCTTACTCTCTGACTAATTTGGGATCTTCCATTTTTCTTTTTGTCATCAATTTCTAGCTTTAAGACACTGTAGTCAAAGAAGAGGCTTGGTATGCTTTCAATCATTGTAACTTTTTTGAGACTTGTTTTGTGTCCTAACATAAAATCTATCCTTGATAATGTTCCATGTGTACTTTAGAAGAAAGTGAAATCCATAGTTGTTGGATAAAGTGTTGATTATGTGTCTATTAGATGTAAGTGTTCCAAATGGTCATTTAAAGCTGCTATTCCCCTGTTAATTTTCTACCTGGCTGATTTGTCCATTGTTGTAAGTGGGGTGTTGAAGTCTCCCACTATTATTGTGTTGCTATTGATGTCTCTTGTCACTTGTCATAATACTTGCTTAATATATTTTGATACTCCTTCATTTGGTGCATATATGGTAATAAGTATTGTGTCTCCTTGTTGGATTGACCCTTTAATCATTATATCATGCCCATCTCTGTCTTTTGTTATGCTTTTTAGTTGGAAGCACATTTTATCCAATATAATATTCCTGCTCTTTTGCAGTTGCCATTGACTTTGGGATTGTCTTCCAGCCATTGACTTTGAGCCTTTGTTTATCTTTTGAAAGAAGGTGGGTTTCCTAAATTCAGCAGAAAGTTAGGTTATGTTTTTTAATCCATTCAGCTATTCTTTCTCATTTTACTGCTGAGTTCAGTCCATAACTTCGGGGTGAAAACTGATATGTAACTATTTATTGCCGTTTTGTAATTTGTCTTCTCTGTGTTGTTCTGGACAGTGCCTTTGTTCTTCTCTTCTTAGGTGAGTTGGGAGTTATATTTTGATTGTTTTTTTTTTTTTTTCCATTGCTTTTTTCCTGGATATGTATCTTGAAGTCACCCATGAAGTTAGCATTAAAAATTCTGTTTATTTCCTATCTTTTTTGAAAGCAGGTTAGTCTTACACTTGTTCTAACCATCTACATTTTTATTCTCTTCTCCTCCCCACTTTGTTGTTTTACTGTTTTTAAGTGGGGTTTCTTTACACTTTATAGATCATCCTTTAATTTTTTTGTAGAGCTGGTTTTGTGATGATGGATTTCTTTAACTTTTGCTTGTCAGAAAAGTTTTTTTTTTTTTATCATTCCTTCAGTTATGAATGATAATCTCACATGGTATACGTTGAAGTCCTGGGTTGAAGTCTTTTTCTTTCAGCACTTTGAATATATCTTGCCATTCCTTTCTGGCCTGTAGAGTTAAAGATGAAAAATCCACTGACAATCTTATGGGAACTCCTTTGTATGTGACTCATTTTTTTCCACCTTTAAGATTACTATTTTATCTTGTATTTTTGACATTTTGATGACAATGTGTCTAGGTATAGGTCTGTTTGGGTTTCTTTTATTAGGAACTCTTTGAGCTTCCTGGGTCTGGAGGCTTTCTTCATTTTTCAGGTTGGGGATATTTTCAGCTACATTATTTCTTCAAATACAGTTCCTGCCCTCTTCTCTCTTCTTCTGGGACCCCTATGATGCAAATGTTATTTCTTCTGATGTTAACCCATAGGTCTTGAATGTTTTCTTCATTTTTTGCAACATTTTTTCTCTTTGCTGGTTGGGTGCATTCCTCTTCCCTATCTTCTAGCTCACTGATTCTATTGGAGGCCACATCCATCCTATTCTTGAGTCCCTCTGTTGAGTTCTTTAGTTCAACTCTCATATTCTTCATTTCTTTGATTTCTTCTCTCTCTTTTTTACTGTTCTCTTTTTCTTCCTCTATTGTTTTCTTGATTTCAGTGAGTATGTTTATCATGTTTATCCGAAATTCATCCTCAGATAGTTTGCAGACATCTGTTGTGTTCAGATTTTCCCCTGGGTTTTTGATTGAATCCATCATTTTGTGTATTGTTCTCTGTGACTTTGCTGTTTGACATTCTGTTTGTATTTCTGTGGTTTCAGTTTCCCTGCAGTGATTGTGTTGTGTAAGGTGTCTGCTTGCACCAGAGAAGCCTGGCTCTTATTTTGAACACTGGGAATTCTTCAGGTTTATAGCATTTCCACTGGTTGTATTTGTCAAAGATTTTAGGAGAACCCTGTGTTGAGTGCAGAGAGATCAGCTTGCAGGGTTGGAGTTTGTG
Organism: Solenodon paradoxus; assembly: GCA_004363575.1. Taxonomy (NCBI): domain Eukaryota; kingdom Metazoa; phylum Chordata; class Mammalia; order Eulipotyphla; family Solenodontidae; genus Solenodon; species Solenodon paradoxus. The sequence goes on from RJWH01000987.1 coordinate 17,613, forward strand.
GGGGGGGGATGCAAACTTTCCCCATCATCCCTGACCCAAATAGTAATGGTCGTGTTCTTGGTCCACAACAGGCAGTCAGGTTGCAGTTCCACCTCCACTGACAGGGTGGCACTAGTGGGTGATATTGAAGGTTTATTCCTTCTGGGAGACTACCTTCTTCCTTTAATCCTGGGAGCTGCAGATGCAGTGGACAAGTCCTGAGACTGCTGTGCAGTATGGTGGTAGGAGGGTTTGGGGTTGCAGAATTCCAGTTACGGGTGTCCAGTGTAATTTCACTACATGGGCTCTAGATCAGACCACTTGGGCACTGGTTTTCCTTCTGCCCTATGCCAAGACCATCTCTCCCAGCTTATGTCCTGGTTCCATTGGGCAGGCTCTTTGCTGCTTTTGGAGTGACTCTCCGGAAGGTCTGTTTCTTCCCACATTTCCACCCCCTCAGTCGTGACCTGAATCCTGAGTCCCGAATCTTCTGTATAGCTCTGAACCCTGATGGTTTCACCTATCCTTTGTCATTGTGATTGCTTTTGTATCTCTACAGCCCCTGCACCTGCTTCCTCAGTGTTTGTTTCTGGAGAATAGGTGAATTTCCACTTGCTCTGTGGGGAGAATCTGAATCACGCCCGTACCAGGTTGCCATCTTGACTCTGTCCCCAGACTGTGGGTTTTGCTCCTGGAAGATTCCAAAAGGTCCAGCCAGATCCATTGCTGTGGCTGACCTGCCTTGTGAGATGTTCCAGACCTGAGTTTGGAGAAGGTGCAGCCTCCCACTTCTACTCAACAGTGACACAGAACCAGGAGAGTCACCTCCTGTCACAGGGGAACTCAACTTCACATAAAAGAGAATTTTGACTAGGCTGTTACTCTCTGCTTATGGACCATTGAGATGAACCATCAGGGAACAAAGCTGGCATTCACAATGCTTGGCACTCATTCACCCATGAATCCTCCACGTCACCATTACCAGGCAGGGAGAGACCAAGTGCTATCATAGCTGTAGCCACAACAGTGCGGTGATGACCTGCCCTGTGTCATGCATGAGTCATGAGTGGAGTGGGGCCTAAATCCTGATCTCTGGACCCAGGCACAGTACACACAGCTAGTGGGTGCTTTTCCTCTCTTGCCAAAGCTTCCCACCTGCTAGGGGAAGGGACTCACGATGGACGTGCAGATTAGGCTAACAGTTACCTAAGCAGTGTGAACTCAACTTCAAGAACAAAGATCTGCCCTGTGGGCCCGCTACTGCCCTCACCCCAAAAGGAGGAATCCAAGTCTGAGGCTATGGACGGAGACAAATGGGAAGCAGGTCCTTTGAAAGCGTGTCAGGGAGGAACAACTGTGCCTCGGGCACACAGTTAGCTTTAGGTGAAGCTTTAGCCCCAGTCTCTTCCATTTGTTATCTGTTTACCTGGTGCCAGGCTCTGGGATAAATCATTTCCATGTGCTCTTAGTTTCCAGATAGCAAGCTGACACACGAGAGGTAGACTGCCCATGTTTGCTAACTGGGAAATGGTCAGGCTGGAATTTGAACCTCTGTTTGGCTGGAGCCTAAATGTTCCCACTTCCCAGAACATTCCAGCACATTTAACAACAGATCTGAACACATGGGGAGAGAGGGAGGAATGAAGAGGACCAGTTCAGAGGCAGAGAGGAAACAGAAATGAGAGCAGGGGAAATCCTGGCTACTACACAGATGCTGTCAGCACATAAAGTGGCTACGTTAATGTCAAGGCCAGGATGCAGCCCAATGGAATGGCAAAAGCAAAATGCATTTGCGTCTGCAGTTGGCTTTAAAGTACATTTTTCTTCACCAGTTGGAGCCCTGGTGAACATTTGGATTTTCCTAGATTAAGACTTTGACATTTAAAAGACAAAGTTCAGGTAACAAAGCCAATATGCTTCAGGTTCTGTGGCCAGAAGTCTCCTAACCTCTGAGATGGAGGCTGTTTCTGCACACCTGGTCCTCCCTTTAATGAACTTGCTGGGAGGATCTCCAGAGAGGAGGGGATGTCCTGATAAATAAATATGACCCAGCAAACGATGCCAAAGGAAGGCAGGTCTAGCAGAAGTTGTGGATCATAAATCGGCAACGAATGCAAATGAGGTCCCTGAATGCTTGATCCCATTTTACTCTTCTGCATTCACTGTGGGCTCCCTTGGCAAGGGGTCCATGGAAGGTTCTAGAACCGTGTCCATGTTGGGGGTTAGGATTCCCCCAGCCCTCTTTCAAAGCTCTATAGGAAAGCTTTCTATGCAAGAGAAGCTGAGAAGGTCCACCAATTGCTGAGTCACCCCGACATTCTGGTGCTGGGTGACCTTGACCGTATGTGGAAGATGAGTGTGATAACATAACCTCCTATGATTGTGAAGGGAATATAAGACGAGAAGACAGGAAGATACACAAGAACAGTCCGGGGTCACTCCGCACCCTGAAAAAGGACTGTTATTACTTGTTCCAAGCAGATTGTGGAGATTATGGCTGGGCGGGTGGGGGGGATAGATTTATCCACAGATGGTCTCCTTCAATACCCCTCATCTTAACAGGACTTACAGATGAGGACTCAGAGAGGATAACCCGCTTTGCTTAGGGCCCCGGAGTTTGGGGACCAGGAATCCGAGCTTGAACATAGCCTGACGCCTGTACTCTTATCTGACTCATTAAATCCTTCCTCCCTGAAGCCCAGCAATCCTGAATTCTTATTCCTGACACTGCTTAGGTTGTTTGGAAACAAAACCACAGGGCTGAAGGCAGGATCTGGAATGTGGGGCCACGTTCATACATGCCTCTCTCCCATCCTCATGGGGAGGTCTTTTCTGTCATCCTCAAATACAGTGGGTGAGCCCAGTGGAAAGTGACCAGTGAACTGATACTGAAGAAGGAAAAAGACAGCAAAAACTGCAAGAGTTGGGATCCTTGGAACCTGGCAGGAAAGGACAGATTTCAGCAAAAACAGTTCTGTATTTTTTTAACGTGGACTTTCAATTCTATCCTGGGAGAGCAGGCCCAAGGGACAGTGACAAGTGGCAGGCACACATCAAGCGGGACAAAGCACAAGGGGGTCTGAGCACTCACCTGGGCCATCCTGATGACTGCCGTCCTATTTATCTCTACCTGTGCTTAAGGACTCTTGTGCATTTTATAGACTAGGCAACTGAAGCTTGTTAAAGTCGCTCAAAGTCACGTAAGTCAAGAGGATTTAACCTGGGTGGATCCAGTCAAAGTCTCTGTGTTTCCTTTGACAATCTCCCCTTCTGAGAACAGCGAAGCTGATGGGGTCATATAATGAAACTATGTGACACACACCTGTGTGGGTTCCTCCCACAGCTCGACTCCATTAACACTCTCACCTGTAAGAACAAGGAAACAGAAGCAGGGCTGGGATTTCAGGAGGAAAAGAATTGGAGAGCAAAGGGAAGGAGACAGGAAAGTTAAGAAAGCAGAGAGATCACAGAAAGGAGGAAATTAGGGAAATGGAATTCAGAGCCTTCCTTCAGCTGGTGACCAGCAGCAAGTGAGAGCAGCTAGAGTTTATAATGTCAGCTCGCTGCTTGCCTGCCTGCTGGCCGGCACCACCACAAATTTGCCCAGCCGTAAGGAAAGCAGCCTTAGTTTTACTTCTCCCCAGAAGATCTGCAGTGGGAATGCTCAGGAGAGAAAGGAACGGTGGGAAATTTTCCCTGATGATGGGAGACTTGGGGTGGGCAGCCTAGGGCAGAGCCCCAGCAGGTTGGCTCCGCCCCAGGAGGGAATGTATAGACAATGGCTGGTGTGAGGAGGACGTGACACAGCTAAGAGGCCACAGGGATTAGAGTCATCTTCTCCAGCTTCCATCCTGGGCCCTCCTCTCTGTGGTCCCCAGCACGGTCCCATTATACATCCCTCAGGGATACCATTTCTAGGATTGTCTTTGATTAGAACGATGACAGGTTCTGAGATTGGCTGGTCCACTCCCATTGTCTTCAGATGGAGAAAGGAAGTAGGAACCATCTTTTGATATTCAGCAAGCTTACTTTTTTCCTCCCTAAAAAGTTTAAGAGCCCTTGGAAGAAAGATCAGATACTGGTAGAACCTGCTACCACCTCTTGGTCGCAGATGGAGACCAGGGAAGCTTCCCACAATGGCCCAGTGTGAGGGCGAAGGCAGTAGATGCAGGGGCAGTGGGGTAGCAGGGGTGCTGATCATGCCCGCAGGCTGAACTTTGGACAAATCTGCTTTTCACTGGGCACGCATTAGGCCTCCTCATGATGCCCTTCATGCCCTCTGGGTGCACTCAGAGCCTCTGAGGTACCACTGTACCAGGAGCCCCAGATCAGACCAAAGGTAGAGCCTCTGGGAAGCATGACGCCAGGCTGGCCAACACTCATGGGCAGGGAAAGCCCCATATCCAGATTCTAGACTTTTCCCAGAACAGAAGGAAAACCATCCCAGTGATGAGAGAGGCAAAGGACAAGCGTAAGCAGCTCAGAGGGTTGGAAGGTAGTACTGTGTCTATTGCCCAGAGGTAGCCAGGAGCGGGGCTGAATGAACTGCAAAGAGTGCCCCAGCGCTCCTTTATCAACCCCGCTTACACGTCAGAAGCCCTGGGGAGATTCATGAAAATATAAATTCCCAGGCTTCATGCCCTACCACTCAACATTCAGTATTGGTATTTTGTAAAAATCCCCCAAAGTGATTCCAATATGCAGCAAATTTAAAACAGGCTGCAAGCAGCCTTATTAAACTTTAATGTTCACAGGAAACTTATTAAAATGACTCAGCAAGTCTGGGCAGGACCTGGGAATCTGCACGTATAACAAGCTCTGGGGTGATGGTGATGCTGCTGGTTCACGACCGTCACTTAGTGAGACTCTAGGCTGGATATCTGGGCCGAAAGCAAAGGAGGCCCTGAGCCCAGATGCAGAGGAGGCCCAGAGAGCCATACAGTTCAGGAAGGGGCAGCCACCGGCTCTTTACACAACCCCACTGCCTTCCTGAAAGATGCAGGGTGCACAGCTCTTCCTGTGCTGTTCTTTTTTTGCTGATGAAAGGCTCTCGGGACTCCAGGTTCCTTGGGAATTAAGGGAAGAAGAGTGGTTCCCTCTAAATGACGAACCACAGGTGGTCTCTTTATGGCCTGGGGACACTCAGGGAGAACACCAAGGGGATGAGACTCAGCTGCCTAAGTTACCCGTTGTAGACCCCTTCCCCCGGCTCCATCCGGGACCGCAGCTAGAACGGGGAGGGGAGAGGTGAGGCTTCAGCCCAGAATACTCTGCCAAGGGGCCTAAGCATGGTGAGTCTTCCCTAGGAAACAGGGAAAGTTGGGGCCTCAGATCCAGAGTCAATCACTGTCTGAAGGTCATGACTCCAGAACCACCAGTTTGCTAAGGAGCCTCAGTCCTTTTCAACTTTGGAGTCCTGTAGGCGCTACTGCTCCTCAAGGGTCCGTCTCTTTCTCCTGGGGGCCTGGGTCATGCCCTAGAAGGAGTCAAGGTGATTGAGCTCTAATGACCTTCATACCTCATGGGTCGGCCACCATGACCCAACAATGGGTGAAGTTCTGTTGCTCACCCTTCACCCATCAGTATCCTCCTGAAATGGTCAGGACGGTGTCTGGCGTCCCATCTGATGAGTCTGGCCACACCCCCAGAAGATGGGGATTCACAGTGACAGTACAAACAAAATGGAGAGCAGTGGCTTCACTCACCTGGTATGGGCTTGATGACCCCTGCCACCTGCCTGAGTGCTCTCCCATCCAAGCATTTTTGGTCAAAGTGACGGAATTTTATTAGTCCTGGCATTTTTCCTGCTTGTCCTTTGGTAGAGGTGATAAAAATGCCCCTAAGAAATTGCATATGAAAAAGTTGTATTCTAAGGCTTTCCAAAGGAAGGAAAAGGACAAAGAGATGAGTAGGCTGGCGAGTTTCAGATTTATGATAGCAATGCCATTTGCTTGCATCAGGAATGCTGATAAGAAAGGCCCTTTTGAATAGCGGTGCATGTTTCTAGCTGGAATGAGTTACCTGGATCTCAGGAGTGATGGAAACAAACCATAACGTGGAGCTTGAAGACCTTGAAGCTCATGTTGTGCCAGGGGGTTGGGCATCATCTGATGCATGGCAGCCCCCTGCCCCACAGGGGCATGTGAAGAGTCAGCACCTACAAGGTTCTGACGGGTCCCTGCAGCGTGGCCAGTCACCACGGGAGCCAGCTCAGCGGCCCCAGGCACATCACATAACTGCAACCCTGTCTCTGGTTCTCATTGACAGGGAGATGTCCCTTCTGGTTGACCATGGTCTCCCCAGCCCTCTTGTCCCCGCTCCCGCCTACACGCACATCAGGCCCGAGTCAGAGCAGATCCTCAGGAACACACGGTGAGCCAGTGGCCAACCTGTCACCAACCCCACAGGTGGGCCTGAACTGAGGCAATATGTCCGGGGTACCCTGGAAGTCACACTGCCTGGGTACACAGTTGATGACATCATTTGCTGGCCTGTAAACCTGCCAGTCATTTAACCTCTCTGTGCCTTAGTCTCCCCATGAGGGAAATAATAGTACTTAGTCCATAAGGTCTCTGTGAGAACTGAGTGAGTTCCTATATGGAAAGTCCTGCACATATATTAGGAGAACAAGCCTCGACACACTAAGGAACTGTGTCATCCTCCCTCATGGCACAAGACACAGCTTGAAGACTAACAGATTCCTCCCAGTCCTCCAGGCTTTGTTCTGTTCCATCCCCTGGCTGCGTGGGTGGGACCTGTTCTGTCCCTCCTGGGTGTGTGAGGCCACCTCTCTGAGCCCATGTTCTCCTTGCCTTCAGTCCTGAGCTGCTTTTCCTCTCCTTGCCCATCGCCACCTTAACTGGCAAGGGGAGTCCCCAGCCCACCCTCTCCTGGCCAAGGAGGCAGACAAATGTGGCTGCACATGCATTCACCACATGATCAGAAACCTCTCTGCCTCAGTTACCTTCTCTGGAAAGGGTGTCAGGTACCAAATAAGTGCTGGACACTGTATTTATTCAATTCTCAGCTGCCATTGATTCTAAGTCACACACCAATTTCTCAAGAAGTTTTCATGAAAATAATAATGATTTATTTACAAAGCTACCTTTGAATGTAAGCTGCACCAAATTTTCAGGGACATTATAATGGCAAAAAAAAAAAAAAAAAATGCAGCTTAAAATTGAACCAATACAGTACATGTCTCTGCTTTCCTACATACTATTATTGCCATGGGACTTTTCTTAGCTTTTACAAGGACCTGGTCCTCACCCTCATTGCCACCTACACATGTAAGATGGCCTAGCACATATTTATTCATCAAATTCATCAAACCTTTACCGAATGCGGGCTATAAGCTGTGCCCTGGGTTCATATGGATGTGCAGATATGAAGTTTTTAATTTTTTATTCATTTCTTTGGGGTTCTATTTTGGCTTCCTGATTGTGCCCGGCAGTACTGATATTTGCATAGTGTCTACCCTAAATGGGCACTTGCCCTATAATTTCTATACACATCGCCCAATTAGATCTGTACACGGTCTTAAGTGCAACCTTCATTTCCTGCTCAGGAAACTGAGGCACAGCACTTGCCCACACTCCTATGAGGGGCATCAGCACCAGGATCTGCACAGAGGCCTGTCTGACTCCTGTCCTCCCCACCAGGCTCTCCTTGCTCTGGGCCTTCTTCCCTTGTCACAGTGAGAATCTGCCTCAGCCTCATCCCTGCGTGTATTCTCAGCCACCAGCAAAACTTCCCTGTGACCAGGAACACTGGCAGCCAGTTCTTTTCATGGCGCTGTGTGCATTCATGTTTTCTCTGGAGGTGCTTGTGGAAAATGTTAGCCCATAAACGAAACAACCGCTCAGAGATGCCATCCAAGGAGGTAGAAGCATTCCAAGGATCGTTGAAAGTGAAAATGGCTCCCGGGGCCCAGATTCCAGGCCGAGTTGGGGACAAAGCAAAACGCACAAATAGCTATGCTGGTAGCAGGTCATCTGGGACAATATCATAACAAATAAAGCCACAGGACATTATTTGAAGGTTTCAGATCAGCTCGGGCACAGAGAAAGGACACAGAGGACTGGCCCGGGGCCCACTTAGGTTTACCTCTACTCAGCCAGGAGAGGCTCTGCTCACCACTGAAAGTGCTCTGTGTTGTGTACAGAAGACCCAGACCGAACACCCCTTCGCACAGGTTCTCTTCAGTCCATCAGCCCACATTCAATGAGCTGAAGTTCTGAGGTGCCTGGCAGAAGGCGAGGGGCTATGGAGGACCCCGGAATTCTACCCCGGGAGTCCGCAGCCTGCAAGGCAGGTTGTCTCCTTTGTCTATTCTCTGTGTCCTTTGCACATTGGCCTATGTCAGTGGCCTCTGCCACACAATTTTGCAAAATGTAACCAAAAGTGCTAAAAACAGGCCTAGCCTTTCTTCCAACAACTCCAATGTCAGGAATTGAGCTTAAGGAGACAATCAAGCCTGTGAACCAAGTTTAGCTATAAGAAGGTTCAGATAATATTTTTAATTATGATTTCTTTGACCCCGCCTCCCCCAGGTCTCAAATCCAGGTCCATAGGCTCTATATGGCCTGCACTTTACTTACCTGAGTGACAGAGTACACCTTTAACATTTTTTCCTTGGTTTTCTATAGTTGCAAAGGATTCAGAACAACCAGGTGGCCAACATCAGGGACCTGGTTACAAAAAGATGAGTATGCCACACACTAGGAATTTGGATAGCAAAATGAATTTTTTAAGTATATTTATTGGAAGGAGAGTTTTACTATATTAAGTGAAAAGAGCAGTAATAAAATACGCTGCTCAGTGTGACCCAGCGTGTGCATGAGTCACACACACATACCTCTGTGTGCATATCGGTGTCCACATACATCAGTGTCTACACATGTCAATGTCTACACACATCAGTGTCCACACATGTCAGTGTCTACACATATCAATGTCTACACACATCAGTGTCTACACATATCAGTGTCTATGCATGTCAGTGTCTACATATATCAGTGTCTGCATACGTCAGTGTCTACACATGTCAATGTGTACACATCAGTGTCTATACACGTCAGTGTCCACACATGTCAGTGTCTACACACGTCAGTGTCTACACACATCAGTGTCTACACATGTCAGTGTCTACACACGTCAATGTCTACACACATCAGAGTCTACACATGACATGGTGTTTGGTATTTCACTGTTTGACCAGAGCTGAGCCAGGCCCCTTGTATCACCAGTGGAAAAAAGAATCATCACTTCCAAGGGGGTGTAAAGGGGCCTTTTGTCTTTCAGAAGCTATGCTTTTGGTGGGGGTTTGAGGCAGGGATAGCTTCCCCACAGCATGCTTTCATCCAAGTGGAGGTGATACCCCTGCTATGATACCCCTGAACTCACTCCAGCCTCCAGCCCCTATCCCTGTCACCTCCCTGGAGGGAGGGGCTTAATCTGATTATAAGTTTTGGAGAAGCTACACAGGAATAGCCCAAACCCTTTTAGGTCTACTCTCCCAGGACAGGCCTGGTCCAGCTCTGTCGTGACTTAATTTGGGGATTCAGTACTTGAAAGGATATGTAGTCTCTACTACCTTCTTTGTCCTACATCAGCTTTATCTGCATACATGAACTTTTGGTTTCTATCTGCCTTATTGTTCCTCACTTCTCAATGGGTTCAGAATTCAAGCGAGAAAGGGTAGAAAAAAGATACAATTTGCGGGGCACCCCTGAACACCTCCACATTCTAGGACCTTGTTTGTAAGCAAGCAATGCAACTACAAGAAAAAGGGTGGATTAAGCTCTTTTTGCCTCAAGGGTTGGACAGCTGAGCTGCCTGGTTGCTGGGAGTTTATCCCTGGAGAGCAAAATGAAGCTGGAAACCAGATGTCAGGACTCTGCTCCAAGAATAGATGGAGTCACGTGGGGTTGGCTGAAGAGGGCACTAACAGCAGCAACCTAAGGGCCCAAAATTTGGGATGGCCTTGACTGTAGGGCACTGGAGGCATTAGGGTCGTTGTCTGCCCTTGAGAAACTCAGGATGACTGTGGTAAGAGTGTGGTCATCTAAAGGCACTCTCAGTCCTATGCATGCGACCATAGCCATGCCTCTCACTGTGACATGGTGTGGCCATTAAAGACAAGAGGAGCAATGACTGCAGTGGAGCAGTGGAGGTGAGGGAAATGGAAAGCAGATCATTTCTGTATAGACCCAGGTTCTGTTCCTGAGCCATCCGGGGATCTACGAGAGTCCCAGGAGGGAACTGCGGCCCGTCCTACTAATTTAGGGCCCCTCCTGGAAATGTTTCTCTGTCTATAGGCAATTCCTGATGATTCTATGACTTTAAATACTAACATTTTGCCTTTGAAGCATGACCTTACATTTCTAGCCCTAGCCTCTCCCAAGCCCTGAACTTCCCATTTGGTCCCAGAATGTGTAGGTGTTCGGGAGGTGACCAGAGAATTGTATCTCCTTTCTCACTTCCTCCCATGAGTTCTGAACCCAGTGGGAAGTAAAAGTGAGGAATAATTAGGCAGATAGAGACCAAAAGGTCACAAATATCGATAAAGACTTCCAGACATCCCATTCGGTTATCATCTCTAACTTAACATTTTATAAACCATGACCCATCTCCCCACTCTGGTCTTTCCACTGCCTCTCTCAACTCCATTGTCTGGATGCCCAGGGCAAACTCAGAGTCACTCTCCACCTTCTTCTCCCATCTCATGTTTCCACCAGAAAATCATCTCAGTTCTATTTTCAAATATAGCAAGATGCCATCTCGCTTCACCTCCTCTGATACTCTCCTGGTCCACATAATGGTCATCTCTCATCTAGGTTATTGGAATAATGATGACAGCTCCCTCTCTGACCTTTGCCACCTATATATTTTTTTTCTAAGTGTATGTCACACTGTGTAATTGCTCTTCTCAAATCCTCTAATGGTTTCCAATCTCAATCAGAAGACAACCTCATCCTTTCAGTGGGCTTCAGGGCCCTTCATAATCAGTCTCCCCTACTCCCTGTCTCAACTCCTACACCCTCCCTACAACCATATGCTCTCTTCCAGCCACATTGAACTCTCTGTTGTTTCTAGGACATGCTGGGCATTTTTCTGTCCCAGGGACTTTGCATGTGCTGTTCCCTTTGCTAAAACACTTCCCTACCCAATCTCCAGATGGCTCAGTCCTTCAGGTTGTTATTTCAGGCTTACTCTGATCATTCCATTTTAAGCTTCAGCCTGCCCAACACTCCCAAAGCCCTTCCTCTGCTGTGAAATTTCCAGTGTGTTTACCTCCAGCTGTCATACTATTTTTCTTATTCATTTGTTTCTTGTCTGTCTCTTCTGACTAGAATGTCAGTTGGACAAGGGCAGAGAATTTTGTTCTCTCATCACTTTTCCCCCAGCATCTGGAAGAGTGCCTGGCACATATTAAAGCATTCAAGAAATATCTGTTGAATGGGTGAATCGATCTAAAAGATGGGTGACTGAGATAGTTTAATTTAATTTGGAAAAATAAAAGAAGTATGACCTACTATGCATAAAAATGTCATGGAGAAATTCTCACCAAGAATAGAGAAGTCAAGCCAGAGTAAATATGATAGTGGCTTTTCTTTTCCTTCATGCTTTCTTGACGTGGGGACATGTGGGAGGAGCCAAGCCATATGGAGGAACAGGTTTTAGGGAATGGCCAAGTGGCCTTGGCCTTGCCACGTAGGTTTCAGAGAAAGTGCCTTCTACAGCAGCTGCCCTGCCATATTCACAGCCTATGCTGACAAGTCTGGGGCTGAGTGTCCTTGCCCAGCCCTGGACACCACAGGGACATGGTGCTGTGTTACCCCTTCCTCCTTCCAAGGGGTCTGTAAACTTGCTGAGTGGAAACCACTGATTCCGTCGCTGGCAGGTTAGCAAAATTCAGGAAGGCTCTGAGTGTCTTCACACAGACACACACACACAGATACATCTAGACACACACACAGATATACACAGACACACAGAAACAGATCATATACAGATCCACAGATACACACAATACAGATCCACAGACATACACAGACACACACACACAGATACACACACACACAAACTGAGAGACCAAGGAGCCAAGAGGTGGCCCAAGCAGGTAAGAAGCCACTTTCCTACAGTCACTCCTGGTGGCCGCCTCCTGTGGGGCAGATGCCTGAGCTGCTGGGTTTGGTGCCTGGTGCCTGGTGCTGAAGGCACAGGGAAGCTGGCCCACCTCCCTGGCTAGCAACACCACCAAAACCAGGGCATCAGGTGGGCAGCCCCATGGCTGGTGCCCAGAATTGGGGGAATTTCCCTCAAGGAGGCGACCCCTCTGACCAGCCAATACACACCTCCCTCTCTCTTCAAAGCTCGTATCTCAGAGCAAATCCACAAATGGGCATGTGAGCTTGACCATCTGTTTCTAGTGATTTGGATTCCCATTGATAAGTCTCCTGAAGGCTTATTCCATAATAATTTTAAAAAAGTGTTTGATGCCCATTCCAGCACTTGCTCATTCAGCACTGAACTGCTTTCTGTCATGAGGCTTATGGTAGAATCTGGGGGATGGGGACAGGGAGCATAGCTGTCCTTGCCCACCAGAGGCTTGTTGTTTGATGGGGGACCAGGGTCTGGGGCACGGAGCAGGGAGATGCGGAAGGGCTCTGAGAGCCATAGGTGTGTGTCTGCCTGTGCCAGCAGGGAGCTTTCTGAAGGAAGCCTGCCTCCCCGCTGCGTGTCCCTCTGCCCTCTGTCCCTTGGTTTTTCTCAGTCCTTTTCTTCCTTCTTGTTCCCCTATTTTTCCTTTTCTCTATCTCCCGGTGACAGCCTGACCCCAGGCTCTACTCTCCACCCACCAGTTTTGTCTCTGCTCTCACTCTCTCCTCTCACCCCACATCCATCTTTCCCACATGTCATTCTGTCCCTCCGATCCAGCAGACATTCTCCCCAATTGGAGAGGAGGCAAGGAGGAAGTGGCCATGTCTAAAAGACAAGCAACGGAACTAGAATGGGGAGCAGAATCATGTTAGGCATCTCCCAGGGGAGAGAAAGCCACGGAATGTAACCCAAATGTCGCCTGCTGCCATGACAACCACAAGGGGTTGGAGGCCACAAAACCAACTGAACGTGCATTTTCCCAGCGTGGTCAGCATGCTATGGAGATGAAGCCAAGAAGGAGCTGCCTAGGGGCCTCTACCTGTCATCTGCCGGAGAACTGGGCTGCTTGGTGGGGACTGGTCATCCTTTGTCCAATCTGTCATCAGCTGTGATATCACTTTTAGCTGTGCCCAGTGTCCAGCTCTTCATCTGTATCAGCCAGAGTCAGGGGAGTCCCCTGGGAACCCAAGCGATGGGGTCCAGCCACATGGCGGCCCTCTGCTGTGGGATACTGGTGGAGCTACGGCAGATCAGGGCGATGGGGGGACCAGGAAGGCTCAGTGCAAACGAATGACCCAGACTGTGTTGGCAGGTGGGAAGGTGGGAGGTGGAACGTCATGTAACAGAGCGTAGCACTGTGATAGAGAAGAAAGTCTAAACCCAACAAGGGGAGACTCAGAGTAGTTATCAGGGCCCTGTTTCAACTGCAAAATCTCACACCTAAAGATTTTTATCAGCCACATGTAGCTAAGAAAAGGCCAGGAGGGAATTACTTGCCATTTCTTTTCTAGGTAGTTTAGGAATATGGACACAAATGTTTTATAACACAGGTGGATCATGAAGCAGGGTAGCCACAGGGTCACAGAGCTGTTTCTGAGGGAGTGGGGATTGTCATCTCCAGAGAGCTGTCACCTGCTCTGAGGCCTTTGGCAGCCTGTGAGGACCCTGCCTGTTTGATCTGCAATTTATTCTGTATTGTTAGGACTAAAGGAGGCTGAAGAGAAAAGGGAATCAGCACTCTCCCTGCGCTATTTTCCTCCCCTGCTCCCCAGGTATTAGGTGGTTCTCAGGGGTCTCTGCACTTACATAATATTGTCGAGTGCCAGAAATCTCAAACTGTGTGAGATATTAATGGAAGTATAAAAATATTGCCTGGTGTGTACAGCTGTCTAAGGAAACCCCTTTAAGAGAATCCATCTGTGCTGGGACATTTGGGAAGGAGGAAGGAGGTGGCGAGAGATAGAATGTACTTGCTACCATTCTACTTAATATGCTGCGTGGGTCAGGCAGGCATTCGTGAATCCCACTCCTCTGACGGCTAAATGGAGCTCGATTTGTGTGTGGATCAAAGAAAAGCTACTTATCCCTACTGGGTATCGCCTTCTAACTCATGGCATTGTTCAGCAGGGAAAGGTGAAACAAAGACTGAATGTACTCAGACAGGAGCTTCAAAGTCAGAGCATCAAGGAAGAAGCTCAACACTTCAAAATCAGCTCTGACCTAAGTGCTACAAAATTTCACATTTTCAAAAATCACAGGAAAATGATGAACTATCCAAAAAGAGCAAATTCATTTTAATTTCCATTTAAATGCCTCAAAGCAAAAAGTCCCAGGGCTCTTCTCTCACTGCTGTCAGGCAGGCTGGGAATGCTTCATATGCTCACCTCTTATATTTTTATACATTAGTTGTACATTTTCAATTAAACTGCTCATAGACTCACCATATAACCACAATATCTAAAAAAAAAAAAACAACCCAAAACGACACTGGAAAGAAATGTCATTGGAAAACAGTTTGGCAGTTTCTTAAGAAGTTACACATAATCTTACCATATATTCCAGCCAGTTGATTTTTAAGCATTTAATAAAGACAAGAAAAAATAAAATACATGTCTATATGAAGACTTTACATGACTGTTCATAGGTTTATTTGTAATAGTTAAACACTGGAAGCAATACAAATGCTCATTAATAATGAATAAATAAGTATAGTTAAAACAAAATGACTTAGCGAATTGTGGTACATCCACACAAAGGAATACCACTCAGCAATGAAAAGTGAGAGGCTGTGATACAAACCACAATATGGATGAATAAAACTAATTATGCTGAGTAAAAGAAGTCAGAGAACACTTTATAAAATGTGAACTAACTAGAAAGAAATCATTGGTTGCATTGAGAGGAATGGTCCAGGGAGCAAGAAAGAGGGATTACAAAGGGCATGAAAGAAACTTTGGGAGATGATGAATATGTTCATTGCATTAAATTTAATGGTTTCATGTATATATACACATTCCAAGATTTGTTCACTGTGTGCATTACATATGTGCAGTTTATTATATTAATTATGCCTCACTACAACTGTTTAAAAAATAAGAGAAAAAATATGCTGCAGTAACAGGGAGTAGCTATATATCCCTGCCTTAAACAACTAGAAAATCAGGGGAAAGGTAGTATTGAATCTTTGAAAAAAAAGAGAAGCAAACAAACTACATATATTTTTTTTCTCCCCTGGCCACAGGTGTCATACCCTGGCTTTCAGCTTTAGCCTGCACCTTAGGCACCTGAGCCACAGCAGAGGTTCCACAAGTAAGCACAAAGGGTGAGTCCTATGATGGTACCACCCCACTGCCTAGAGAGAACCCAAATGAAAGCAGGTGGTCTCAACATGTTGAGGAGACATAGTACAGAATTCTAAGAGGCCAAGGCAACCAGAATTTTGTAAGACAGAGAACCAGAGAGGAGGAGGTTGTATACACAGAGAAAATTCCAGTGATTGTCCAGTAAAAACCTCAAATATTTGATCTCTGATCAGAGCCTCCATGTGAAGAAATTCCTCCAGTCAGGGGGGAAATCTACCTGAAAGGAGAAGCTGAAGCCATTTCTGGAGTTCTTGCAGGGTTAGAAATAGTATTTGAAGCAGTGACCTCGTAATACATGGGTGGTAGTATCCTCACAATTATTGCTTCAATGATAAGAGACTAAGCTCATCTTAAACTAAAGGTTGTTCTTGACCTAGCATATCAAAGCTTAGTAGAAAGTCCTGGAAACATCAAACTGTTTCCAAGTAACTGTGCGAGAGCAAAGTCTAACAGTCTTTCAAGGAATAAAACAAAATCCAACACGAAACCCTGTAAAATTTCCATTATCTGGCATCTAGTGGAAAATTGTCAGGCATGCAAAATAATAGAAATAAAGGACTTGTAAGGATATAAAAAAAAATCAAAATAGGCCCAGAAATTACAAAGATGAAACTAGCATACAATAATATGAAAATAACTATTATAAAGTTTATCAATAGATTTTAAAATGGTAAAGGAAAACATGAATTCAATTATAAGAGAAATGGAAGATCTAAAATAAAATTCAAGTGAAACTTGTGGAGGTGGATATTACAATATCTGAAAAGTAAATTATGAAAAAATTCATCATAATCTCGTTGATATGCTTGTTGAATGTTGAACTCACATTCAAAATTGAATTGTCATTTCCTTGAGGAGCATCCCTTGCTGGAGCAAACTCAATATCCTGCATTCCTATACTGGTTTAATCTCCTCTTCAAAGCAAGTTACCATAGCTGTAGTATTTCCTGTATCTGTGAAACTACACATACATGTCTGTCTTCCCCATTACTCTGTAACATCCCAGAGAACAGGAGTATGATTTTGCTTACCTGTTTGCCAGTGCCCAAAACAAGGCCAGGAATGAAGTAAGTGTTCAGTAAATGTATTTTGAATGAATGAATGAACTTCTATAATGAGCTTTGCAATGAATTTATTCTGAAACTCTTGTTTAAACTCTGACTCCCTTCCACATAGTAGTGCTGGTTGATCATGGGCTACAATTCTCATGTGACTTTATAAAATGTATTTCCTGTAAACTCTGTTGAATTCCAAATTAAGTGTGAGCAGATAATTCACTGAGTAACTTGGAGCAAGTTGCTTCAGGTCTCTGACTTTAATTTTCTTAGCCTCTAAGTGAGGATGTTGAAACAGATGATATCTAAGAACACAACCAGCTCTGATACTCCAGGATGCAACTGTGGTTCAGTCTCCAAAAATACTCCTCCTTCCTCCAGGATCCTCACCTCCTAATACCCAGGCCCTGGTGCATGGTCTTCCTGCATTGAATCTGGGCTTTCTTTTTGACCAATAGAGGACGACAGAGAGAATGGTGTGTGACTTTGGAAATTAAGTCATTAAAGTCATTGTGACTTCTGCTTTGTTCTCTTGGAATATTTGCTCTAGGGTATGTGAGCCATCATGACAGGAGAACAATCAAGTAGCTTTGGGAAGAGCTCCTTCCTTGAGGAGAATAACTAAGATTTCTTGCTGACAAATGGTTGTTAACCAATAAGTCCTCTTGGAAATGGACCCTTCAGCTTCAGTCAGACCTTCAACTGGCTCCAGTCCAGCCAACATTTAACCTTATTTTCATGTGAGGCCTGAGAGACCCAACCCACCCAGGCAAGTTGTAAGTGGGTCAAGTTCCTGACCCACAGAAACTGAGAGAGATAATAATTGTTTACTGTTGCTTTAAACCATTAAATCTTGGAATAATTTGTTATGCAGCAAAAGATAGCTAATATACTGTCATTGAACACTGTTCCCCAGCCACTCTTTAAGTACTTCTGCTCTGAAGAAAATATTAAATCACTGCATAAGCTAAATCTCCAAACCAGAAATCTTTCCTTATTTAGGGGCCAACTTGGGGGTCTGGAATCTAAACCAAAAGTCCCATGGACTATAGAGGCCCCTGTTTTCTTCATTTGGCCCCAGGAAACCTGAAGCCACCCCATTTTTGCTAAGCTCCCTCTCTTCCTTTTCATCACCAGCTATTTTTTTCAATCCGGTTTCAACAGTTTCATTCCCTCTCGGATTCTGATTTTCTGGGTGGTCTTGGGAAAGATTTCCTACCTTCCTCAATGAGTTTTCCAAGCTCCCTAGTCAATTTGTAATGTATTGAAAGCACCTGTGGGCACCTAGCAGGTGTTGAACTAATAATATGTATTCCTTCAGCTCAGGTCCTTCAGAGATCTGAACCTGAATGGGGATTAAAGCTTTAAAGTTAAGAGGTGCAAGTGTGGGGCAGTGTAGAAGAGGGGCCAAAGGGAAGACAGAGAGGAGAAAGACATGACTCAAAAGATGCACATTGCTGTGATGGCCTCTGTTTCGCTGTCGGAAGGGAGGGGGTTCTTGGATCACTTAGCCAGCATCTCTCCGGATGAGCTACAGGAAGAAATCACCACCCAACATCATTCATGGGAGAACAGAAGGTAGAGATGTTTATCTGTCCTGCCCCACCTTCTATCTCTTCTGTCAATATTCACTCCAAGGAGAATCAGCTTCCTCACATGATACAATCCCTGATGACGGTCCAAGGAGCCAGATCCCATGCCCTATGGTGAGAAATTTCATCCATGTCCAAAAATAAAGGGCCTCTAGGAGGAGATGGGACCCCAGCCAAAGACAGAACAAAACCAGTGAGGAACATAAGAAGACAGACAAGATATGTCCCCCGTAAAGCATATTTCAGTCCCTTTTCTAAGTCCTCAGAGACTTAGAAACTTGCTAACATAGCCACAGGAAGGCCTGGCTTCTTGTTTTGACTATATGGGTTTCTCCAGTGTGTGGAGTGGGTGGGAGATACAGTGAGGCTGCATATTAATATGACCCTTGCAATTTTCAAGACAGATGGACGTATTCAAATCTTTATGCAAAATGCAAGATTCCCTCTTTCTTAGCTAGCTAGAAGTTAAAGGGATCTCTGAAACACTAATATTCATCCACCAGCTCAGAGCATGTGGTTTAACTGAGAGGGACTGCGGCTTCTGAGCGGTCACTGGCTGTTCCAGATCAAGTCAAAAGACCCTAAAATCCCTGTTTGGTTGCTGGAAAAATAGGTGTTCCCCACCCCATCACATTGTCCATCCTTCTTCTTAGAAGCAACCCTGGGAAAGTGGTTGTAAGCAGCAGAGAGAGGCAGGCAGCATGTGTACCCCAGAATTCCAGTGTGTCGAGAGCTCAGCACAGCCCATGCCTGCAGATGTGAGTGAGTGGATGGATAGACAGGTGGATGGAAGGATGAGTGGTTGGGTATGTGGGTAAATGGATAGACGAGGTCGATGCTGTTTTATCAATATCTAAGAAACGCTGTCCAGGCAGCCCACACCCTTAAATTCCCCCTTTCCAATAAGCAATTAAGGAACAGCATCACCGAGAGGTTTTGCTGTCTGGAATCAGTGTCTTCTGCATGCATTTTTCCAGTCCCTGACACAGCAGCCCGCTCCGATCTGCCACCCTTCTGACTTGTTATCAGTTCCATGCTGTCTCTTTGCATTAAAGTGACAAGAAGCAGCACATAGCTGACGACAGGAAGCTAGAGCTGTAATTTTCACTGACATCCACTGGTGTTATCCACTTATTGCCTGGTAAGCCAAATAGGAGATTTGTCTGATTTTGATCCCAGGAAGAGAAATGACAACCCCGCTCCACTCCTGCCATTCAAACCAAGGCGCCAGGCTGATTATCAGGCCCAGTGCTGGCTGGCAATGCTCTCGGCACAATGTGGGTCTTCAGTGTCGCCTTCCTTTCCTCTGGCTGGACTTTCCCTCCTGGTCTGACAGCCAGCACACACTGGAGGGGGTCTATGGCTCTCTTAGCCAGTGACAGGAATGTTCACAGATCCCCTCTGTGGACTCTGGGGATTTGAGTGTCCCTAGGAAGTCAGACCCCAATTGAAAATATCTCTTAGCACCCTCTCTCTAAACTGGCCCAGTTGTAAGAGAAATGGGGCCGAATGAGAGGCTCATAAGAAGCCATATCAAGGAGTTAGGCTTGGGCAGAGTCCGCTACATCATTTGCAAGGTCTCATGCAAAATTAAAATGGGGGTAAGTCCTGGTGGCTTCGCAGTTAAGTCTGTGGCCAGCAGAGTTCACATACATCCCAAGGAACTTGAGTTCATGAGCCGGGACTGGGGGCAGGGAGGGTAGAACCAAGAAGCACAACTAATAAAATAAATGTTTCTTGTTCTTCTCTCCTCTTCCTGACTGCCTACTCACCTTCATCCCTGCCTGCACCTTTCCTTTAAATAAGTAAATAATAAAAATGGGAGGCCCCTTCCCTTCCTCCAAAAAAAAAAAAATCAGGAAAAAAGTGCCATTAAAGTTACTAAGTATAAGAGTTTACCTTTCTTCTGTGGTCTCACTTTGACTTTTCATAGATTTAAATATATTTATTTATTATACTGGGCTAAGTAAAATAAATAGATAATAACTATGTAGAGATATTACCATAAATTTTGCTATTTATCTTTATATGCTGCAATGACAGTTTCAAATGCACATGAGTATTTAACTCAGATGCAAAATGACCACAATGACACAATCTGTATTTCATAACTCATATGTGCATAGACATTGCATTCCTCCAGAACAATGGAAAGGTGACCTAAAATTGTTCTTATTTCACTTCATATACATGTTTGCATATATGTATTTTACATACATACATATACATATATGCATACATTCTACCAATACTTGATTTTCAACTTACTGATGAGTACGGAAGACTGAAATAAAAGAAACTATGATTGTGCTCTCTTTCCCTTTCCTTATAGTCTTCATTTTCAGTGGACATGATCGGTTACTACAGGGAAGTGACTTAAGACTGTGATCAGGCTGCCTGGCCCTTCTTAGAATACCATGGTCTTCTTTCTGCGCTCAAGGCAAGTAGTCATTGGATAGCTGGCTGACCATATTTCCTTTAGACAAAAGCAGGACAACAGGATGGCAAAAATGGAACAGAGTTATGCACTGGCAACTAAGGGGAGGGGAAGAGGCGGAGAAGTCTGAGCAGGAGCAGGGCAGTCAGGTCAGCAACAAGTAGGTACTAGTGATGCCAATTAGTGATGCATAGTAACCATATGCAGTCTGGCAGGTCTCCATAACAGCCAGGGCCAGTGCAAGGAATTTTGGCAGCTTAGGCAAAAACCAAATGTGGTGCCCCTATGGTGCTCTAAATGTCCTGCCTAAAATACATGCTGCTTTAACTATCACAGTGCTGGAGATGCCCAACGACCCACACAGGGCTAGAAATAACCCCATAGTACTTACCTGTGGCTCAGTCACACTGCAGTGCTCTGCTGCTTTTGAAAAAACAGGCACATGGTGGGGAGAGGGGTATCTTCCTGCCTGGCTCCTTTGTCCTCATGGGGCTGGACCAGCAGTAGCAGCAGTGGCCCACTGCGGTCAGTGCTGGAAAGGCCATCTTTAATGTGGGGCAAAAGGGGCAGCTGCTTTTGGGTCCCCTCAACAGACTGGGCCTGGGGCAACTCAACTGCCAGCTTGCTGTGTGTTAAAGATGGCCCTGGTTTATTAAAAATGGGATGCAATTGACATTTATATTAAAACAACAGGACAATCAGGAAATATGAAAAACAAAAAAACCAGCACTTTCCTGTTTAAAATGGTATGTATGATCAGCCTATTGTACAGGAATATAGTGGCTGGACGGTCAGTGGTATCCCCCCACTGTGCCAGTCATTTGACTACTCGTTTTGGGTCTCAATGAACTTCCTGCACTGTGGATCCACTGGGACTCTGTGCACAAGGACATCACAAGGACTATATGAGGGGGCAGCCAGGAATGGTGGGCACAGGTATGGCTCAAACATCTCTGTTCATGAGCTTTGATCCACTATCTCGTTGACTTTGCTTATAAAACACAAGTTCAAAGATAACAACAACAAAGCA
Source organism: Solenodon paradoxus (assembly GCA_004363575.1). Classification (NCBI taxonomy): domain Eukaryota; kingdom Metazoa; phylum Chordata; class Mammalia; order Eulipotyphla; family Solenodontidae; genus Solenodon; species Solenodon paradoxus. The sequence continues at coordinate 39,233 of RJWH01000987.1, forward strand.
TTAGGTCTAGTGTGAGACCCTGGTAAGAGCAGAAGCCCTGGGCAACTGCACAGCCGTCACACCCACAAAGCTGGCCCACCTGCCAGGGTGGCGGGATATAAGAGCCGACACTGGAGAGTGGCAGTAACCAAGCACCAGTTTGAATGCTTGGTATGTATTAGCACGTAGAATCCTCTTGACTACCCCACACAGCAGATACAAAACTTGAGGCACTGGGAGGGTTAAATGACTGGCCCAGGATCTCAGAGGTGAGGTGCAGACCCAGGCAGGTAGCCTGGAGTCCATCCTTCTCACCACTAGGCCACACTGTTTCTCAGGACCAATCCAGAAGAGACTTTGGGGGAAAGTCACACATTTCTCTTTCTCCATGTGTCTGTGTTCAGCTCTACACCTCAGGGCTGGCGTGTGTTTCCCTGTAAATGGGAATCCATACTTTGCCTCTTTAAAATCTTAACTTTGCTCAAGTCTGGTTCCAGAAGCTCATGGACATTTTAAAGATGGTGAGTGAGGATGAATTTCACAATGGAAGGTCTTGGATTCTGCTGGGTCCAGAAGAAGTGGTGGGGGTGGGTAGCTGGGGCCTGAGGAAGCCCTTTCCTCTCAGCTGTTGATAGACATGGGGTGGGGGAATTTTGCACAGAAACTCAAGTCAGTTAAGCCCTGACTTGGTTTTTCTTGTCCCTTAGTAAGTGCTCTCTCTCTCTCTCTCTCTCTCTCTCTCTCTCTCTCTCTCTCTCTCTCTCTCTCTCTCACACACACACACACACGTACGCGTAATCAAGCTCTGCCTCGAGACCACATTCTTAGAAACTGTCCCTTCAACCCCACATCTCGTCTTTCTCAGTGTTTTTCAGAAGCATTTCCTGCTCGCTGCCTGGAAAGCAGGTTCACAGGGTCAAAGGAAAGGCTTTGCATCCAGAACACTGGCTTGCACACATCAGTAGCGAGGAAGGACACACAGGACACTGGAGAGTGACGGTTCCCTATTCACGCTTGTGCAGGCAGGAGTGGGTGGAGGGCAGGGAGGTCATGGAAGGAAACAGAGGGTTTGAAGAGGCCGCAAGAGAGGGAGTACAAAATCAGATGAACTCTTTGCACCAGGCACCCAGAAGATGGAGGGGTTGCTACCATGCCCAGTGGTTTGACATTGGCCCTGCATGGCTTATTAGTCATCAAGCAATCTAGTCCTAGTCATCTTTATGATCAACAAAGCTCATTACCTTTGCTCTAGAGTCGTGTTTGCTCTCTGATTAGCCATCTAAACAAGGATTATGTCAGTTGGGAGCTTTGTTGTCCCTCTGCTGGCATGAAAGTTATGAGTAAAAGCCCCCAATCCCACCTACCATTCATTCCTACAGTTTCAGTGTTTCCCCAAAAACGTTTCTGCAGATACAGACTTACATGTCCCACTATTTAGGAATTAAAAACAGAAAGTTAACATAACTGGATATTGATCACTGCAGTGGCTGCCTGGGTTTGAAGAAAGGACATCAGTGAAGGAAAGTCATGACTTAAAGCAATTGTTTTCATCATTCTGACAGCAGCCATTACAGCTTCTCCCTACATTTCCCCAGAAGCAGAAGGCTTTCTCAGTGTCTCCCCTTCCCCACAACTTTCAGTGCCTTTAGTGGGATCTTATTGACACATACTGGAAGGGAGGAGAGCTCTCTTTCTTCTCCTGCTTTTCTGGGTTGTAATGTTCTATTTCTCTCTGGACATGTCTGGAAACCAACAGGCATGTATGTGATGCATGACACAAATGTCATGTGGTGGTGTAAGGTCACACAGCTGACCAAAAAAGACAACGAAAAGGATCTCAGCAGATGGATCCGTTTTGCATTTCTTATAACACACAGTTGATTCCTGACAGCTGACAGCAAACAGCAGACAACTTGGTCGGTGGAAGAGACTCAAGATTTTGTGTCATCTCAAGCAAAAATTTTCCAAATGCCTGTGTTGGAAGTCTTTACTCACATCTCAGGAAATTTTCTTTTTCAGGGCTTTTTCCTTCTGAAAAATGCTGCAGATCCCAGAGCTCTGGAACAACCATGCTGCTCCTGCTCCACTTAAGAGTCAGGGTCCTTTGTTACAAATTAGGGTTCAGGGCCCTATTAAAGTTGGGCAGATAGGATCTCTGCTGAAGAGTAGTGGGAAACAGCACTCCCTAGTTTTTCCATTTGCTCAATTTGAGTGCGAGAAGGGGACTCCTGGGTGTAAGAGCATATGAAACCAAACGATGATGATCTCTTGCTCATCTTTCTATAGGCAGGCCAGGGAGACCCCAAAATGTCAGCCAATGCTGGACCTTGAAAGGAAGTTCAATAAAAAAAAATTAGTCGTAATTTTTGTGACTGTCATTTTTAAGTCTCCAGCAAAAATTCTTATACTACAATGATAAAGTGTGTGTTTATAAAAGACGGAGAACCTTCTCTTGTCCTGGATGGCTTATTTCCATATTTCTCTGACTCTAACCCAGGAGAACTGGGGTGTTAATGCTGGGCTGCTGGAGATGGATTCCTGGCCAACTGGGCCTGCCCCTGAATTCATCTCCATCAGACACCATTCAGGCAGGAGGCATCCCCTGACGGCATGATTAGGGAGGACAGACCTTTTAAGTTGTTGTGAGTTGCCATGGGAACGAGGAAGTCTTAAGTTTAAGAAGAATTTGCTCCTTAATGGAAATGGTCTCTCTCTAAAGAAAAGTTAACTTGGAAACCATTTGAGTTGTCCCCAGTTGCTGTCCCCACCCTACTCCCGCCCTACTTTCTCCTGCTTGCCTAGAGGTCTTAATTTTGATGATCTATGAGGTGTCAGCCAGAAGGTCTTGTGCTCTGCCGTGAAGCGCTATAAAAAGGCAGATGTATGACTGTGTCATCCACAAATACCCTAGAAAGTTAAAGTGTTAAACCAATGTTAATAATAAATGTTTTCCTCTGAAGTAGGTTATAGCAGTATCATCAGAGCTCTTTAAAATATAACAAACTGATCGGATCTCAGAAAGCTCAGGGACACCTAACCCTGCCATTGTCCTTATCATTTAGTCAGGAAAGTTATTAAGCGCCATTCCATCTTGCCTGTGTGAAACCCTCGGGTGGAAAACAGGCAGCCCCTAGCACATTTGAACTTCATCTCTACAAATGGAAAATTGTGGGACTGGAAAGCCCCAGGGAATGCAGACATGACTCTCTAAAAATCTTTCTGAGGAAACATAGCTACTGACCCATCACACTGAGTCAGCCCCTGTCCCCACCCTCTCCATTTTGCTGTAAATTCCCTTTAATCTAAATGGGAAGAGCTAAAATAAAACAAAAAACAAGTCACTCTGATTTTGGCCCTTGCCTGACTCCCATCACAGCATCCTGCCTGAGTCTTTCAGCAGCTGGGCTTGACTCTGGCTCCTGCAGAGGTCTGGCTGAAGATGGGTCACAGGAGGAGGGCTTAGGAGAGGGGCCACATGTGTGTGGGCATAAGAGTGTGAAGCTTATTTTGCAATGACCCATTGTTGTGCTGTGAACATTCCACCCTGAAATTCTGTCTTCTGGTCGTGATGATGTAAAACCCTGAATGCTCCTCATCTTCTGTTGCTGCTCATTCAGTAGTCAAATCAGTAGTCGTTTCTACCGCTATCGCTATTGTTGCTTTATTAGGTCTTTCCTCGTGCAGGAAAAAATAATGCACAGCACTGAGAATAGGAGCCACAGACACGAAATGTAAATGCTCCAATTTCAAGCCGGGTTCCCCAGAAGCAGCCCCCATGAGAAGATTCTAGGGAAAATGATTCATTAGGAAGTGTTTCCTGGTGTTCCTTGGGGCAGGGAAGCAGGACTGGGGAGGCAAGGAGAATAAACAAGGGTCTGGTGTCAAACCAGGAGGGGATGCCCACAGAGTCCTCAGGGAGAGTCTCCCATAAGAGTCCCCATCTGGGAAGAGGGAGTTGGGGAGCTGACTGGCCACTCACTGGTGAAAGGCTGCAGGGGCGGGACACTCCACGCTGTCAGAAACCTGTGGGCTGTCCTCTGACAGGAAATGCAGGTGCTGCCAGGAGTGGGAACGAGGAGAGCCCAGTTGCCCAGAAAAGGACAATCTGAGGGAATGTTGACACAGGATGGCAGCGACTGCCCCGCCCTGCCCCTAAGAAAATAAAGAGAGGATGGGGCCCAATGTCTACCTCCAGATTCACTTATTAGTTCATCACGTATTCCTTTATCAAGCAAACATTTTTTCTGAGCAATTGCGATGTTCAAATTCTTGTGCTAAATGCCGGGGGCAGCCCTGAATTTGGCAGCACGGACCTTGCACTTGAAAGGCTAACAGTGATAGTGTGGGGTGAGGCCGGGGCACTTGCCCCACAGTGTCCATCACCCAGCTCAGATGGGACCAAATTTCCTAACTTCTGTCCAGCTATGTTCCATGAAGGGCCCAGTCTTCCACCTGGAAGAAGCAATCTGTGTAATTACATAATCCAAGGGTGACAGGTCCGTGCTGTTTAATGTTCAGACAGCACCTCGCAATCCTGGGATGAAAAGCACAACATGAGAGCAAGGTATTATTAGTAACCAAAGTGGTTTCAGTAATACCAAAATAAATAAGCTGACGCACGAGTTTGCTCTGTATTTTGGGACGGGTTCTGGGTCTTGCAGGCCCTTTATCTAAGAACCAAATGCTCCCAGTAGCTGTAAAACTTTTCTGCCCTGGTTTGTTGCAGGGCCTGAGCATTTTTCTGGCATCCACGCTTTGGTAAGTGCCCTGCTGACTCCAAGGTGACTGCACGGTGGCACTTTCGCAGCAGCCTAAGCCAATGAGTCATTTAAGGTCACATCTGTCTATTGCCCATGACCCACTGGTCAAGACAGCCGTGAGGGGAAAGGGACTGGCATGAATAGAGGCAAGCGGCTCTTATTTGTCAGGTAAAACAAGTTAGGAAGAAATACAAGCATTTTTCCTATCCCTCCATTCCTACGGCTAAAGACAGACAGCATCGTTTTTGTTTTTGTTTTTTTCCTATTTCCTAACCATCCCATTGTTTTAATATAAATGTCAATTTATATTTTTAATAAACCAGGGCTGTGTCCAACACAGGGCAAAGGGGCAGTTGAATTGCCCCTGATTCGGTCTGTTGAGGGAGCCCAAAAGCAACTGTCCCTTTGTTCTGCATTAAAGATGGTCCTTGCAGGCCCTGAGTCCCTGGGCCACTGCCACTGGGGCTGCTCTTGCCCCCCTGCGAGAAAACAGGAGCCACACCTGTTTCTTCAAAGGGAGCAGAACACCACAGTGTGGTCAAGCTGCAGGTAAATACTATGGGGGGTTATTTCTGGTACTGTGGGGTTATCTCTGGCCCTGAGGGTGTGACTGGGGATTGCTGGCACAGGGATGGTTAAAGTGGCATGTGTTTTATGCAGGATATTTAGATCAGGGCTTATAGGGACACCAAATTTGGTTTTTGCCTAAGCTGCCAAAATTTCTTGCACGGGCCCTGGCTATTTTTATGTGATCACCAATTGACATTACATTGTACTTACTAGCTGCTGGCCTGGCTGCTCTGCTCCTGCTCAGACTTCTCCCCCTACTCTGCTCCCCTTAGTCATTAGCGCATAACCTCATCCCATTTTTCCATCCCATGTCCCATTTTTGTCTCAAGGAAGAGTGGTCAGCCTAGTCAGAGATCAGAATGGACCCTCAAGTTAGGGTTGTTAGATAAAATAGAGGGCACACAGTTAAATCTGAATTTTAGATAAGCAATGAAAACTTTCCTAGTATAAGTATATCTCAAATATCTCATGGTATCTGCTTACACAAAAGCTTTATTTGTTGCTTAACTAAAATTCAAATGAAACTGGACATCCTCTATTTTCATCGGCTAGAGCTGTCCCGCCCCCACCCCCAGGGCTTCCCCAGAAGGACTTCACTCCTTTAATTCAGGCATGGAAGACAGATTAACTACAGAGGACTCACAGATGACAGCCAGGTGTCCCTTCAAGGAGCTTTGGTCTCTGGAAGCGGGCAGGTGGCTGCTGCCTCATACACAACGGTTGGCTCCTGGAGCTTGGGTTTTCCCAGGATGTAAAATGAAGCCTCATGTGAAAACTAATAGGTACCCTGGTAAGGCCTCTGTCCCTTTAGAAGTAATTTTTAGGCCCTGATGGTTTTTTGATACAGGCTGGATGGCTTATCGTGTCTACGCAGACTGCCAGGTGTGACTGCGGATGAACTGAGCTGGACCCTGGCACTGTGTTCAAGTGCTTTTTACACCCAGCTCCTTGGACTTGGGAGAAGAACAACCTGGTAACTTGTCCAGGGGCCAGTTTAAAACATGTAGAACCGAGGCTCTCCAAGTGTGGTTCCCAGAACATCAGCATCAGCATTAAGTAAGAACTTGTTAAAAATGCTAAATCAAAAGCTCTAGGGGGTGGAGTTGAACTTTCTGTGTTTTAAGAAGTGTGTTCCAGTCAATTCTGATCATCAGTCAAGTTTGAGAACTATGGCTTTGGAAGAAAGCTGGGCAGACGCTTTAAAAAAAAAATCCTGCTCTTTTACTGAGACCTGGCTCTCAGTTCAAAGTCAAATTAGAACAAAACCAGAAACCTCAGGGCATGGCAATATGTGAGCCAAAACCCAATAACTATAGAGCCTAATATTTAAGTTGTAATTTCCTCATCCAACAAACCTCGGTGTGAAGCCTGCTAGTAAAGAATGAGCTCTAGCTATTTGTCTCAATCAAGTTCCAAGGCCCTCGTTCATTCTTGATGCATTCCTGGGGCATTCATTCATGCGTACATGCCTTCATTCATTCCTACACTCTTAGTTGCTGACGACATAAGGCTAATAAAACCCTGTCTGCATCCGTAGTTTGTATCAAGGAAAGAAGTGTGGCTTGTAAACGAAAAATTACAAGGCAGGGTAATAAATGCTACAAGGAGCCCCTGCATAGAGAAGGGAGGATGAAGTCTGAGCTAGGCCTGGAGGAAGGGAAACTCAGGAGCATGGTCGAGGTCAATCCAGTTCCAACAATTCAGTGACTGAGTCAAATCATGACACAGTCAGATGGAAAAGCTCAAGTTCACATCCCTGTTTCTCCCTGAAAACATAATTGTCCACAGAGTCCAGACACATCCCATGACCACAAGTTTGTGTTTGGAGTGCAGAGAGGGGACTGGAAAAATGAGGTCCCACTGGCGGCCCTAGCTTCCAAATTGCTGGCCGGGGGCAGGCTGCATTCCCACCTCCTTTCACTGACTAGGGTTCTCATTGGCTGGTTGACCAGCTCCAAAGCTCAGCACTCCTTTCTTAGTACTATCATCTCGATAGACACTTCCAAACCTCGGTTCCATCCACAGAATTTTGTCCATTTGAAAGTACTAGGAATAAATCCCTGTGTATACAGTTAATTCTTCAACAACACCCATCCTAAACATACAACTCTGGTGGCTCTACTCATGCCTACAGAGTGGCCCACCTTTGAGAATTCATTCACTGCAACCCCCTTAGCATGCTACACTTTGACCCAAATGCTCCTCTGGAGTTATCCTGTTACTGACAGTTAATAATTAGGTGGGGAATTTTTGCCTCCCTAGCAATCAAATATTCAATGATGAACTACTATTCTTGACCTATTGAATTGTCAATGTTTCGTTTTAAAGAAAACAAAGTGCTGATGAGCAGACTAAGATGAACACCTGCAACACTCTCATAAGCAATAGAAATCAGACCTCTTTCTGGAAAACAATTGGACAATATGTATCAAAAGCTAAGTGTTAACAAGACCTAAGAGCTGGAAACTACCTAAATGCCCTTCTACAGAGGAGTGGATAAAGAAGATGTGGTACATATATACTATGGAATACTACGCAGCCATCAATAAGGGAGAGGTCCTGCCATTTGCAACAATATGGATGGACTTGGAGAGAATTACGCTTAGTGAGATAAGCCAGAAGGAGAAGTACATATATCCTATGACAGCACTCATATGATGGGTAAAGAGAAAACAAATAAATATCATAAATTAAACAACACCAAAAATGGGGGGCAGAGAAACAGACAGAGAGAGAGAGAGAGAGGGGAGAGAGAGAGAGAGAGAGAGAGAGAGAGAGAGAGAGAGAGAGAGAGAGAGAGAGAGAGAGAGAGAGAGAACAGTACTCCAAACAACTAAGGACTCTTAGTGATGAGAGACAAAAAGGCAAATCAGGGGGTACCAAAGTGATGGGGGAGAGGTGGGGGAAATGGGATGAAGGGAATTAACTGTAAACAAAGGGAGAAAAAAAAGGGGGAATATTAGTAAATCTACTATGCTATTTGTAAATGTAAAAATACCACTATGCATATCTCAAACAAGTCATTGTCAAAATGCAATATCCTTGCAATAATAATGAAAAATTAAATTAAAAAATAACACAAAACTAAGTGTTAAAACTCATTAACCCAATAAATTCACCTTTAAATTTATTCTAAGGAAATTATCAGAGATTTGGACAAATATTTACATTAGTTACCTCCTTTAAGGACATTCTATGTGCCACGAACCAAATACACAAATTATCTCCTGTACCAACAAAGATATTCACCAAAATACTGTCTTTAATAGTACAAAATAGAAACAAGCTAGCTTTATAGTGATAGAGAATGATTAAACAAATTAAGATTAAGCCTATAGAACAGAATACCATGCATTAAATATGATGTCCTTAAAGAATTTTAAATGTCATGCAAAGTGCTCTATACATGCAGTAGGATTCTAATTTTAAAATATGCAATAAATATACATGCATTAAAAATAACAAAGAGAAATAAGTAAAAATGCTACAAGGTAGAATGAGAACTTTTTTATGCTTTCTGCCTTTTCCTATTTTTCTATACTTGGCATGTATCATACATGTAACGAAAGAATAAAAATAAAAGCGCATGCTCACATGAATGCACGTGACCTTCCCCTGGGTATAAGGAACTTTTTATCCCATTCTTCCTTTGGACAGTTGCCTCCTGGTCCAGTACTGTGAGTCACCGACCTCCTCTGAATTTTGTATTCTCTCTTCACAAAATGGACATGATAATCCTGGCCTTTCTACCTCTTAAGACAGTTGTATGTTGTAGCTACCTCCTGCTTATAAAACTCCACATGAATGCTAATTACCATTACTACTAATATACTAATGCTTTCTGGGAGAAGTGAGTCACAGGACTGTGACATCGCTGTGGAAGCTCCCATAAGAAGGAAAAATCTCTTGGGACAGGACTTTATATGAAGGCTCCTCCTCCCAGATACCTTCCTCCTGTGTAGATTTCCAAGAAGAAATGGAAAGCAAAGTTGGATATTCAGCAACTATTGCTGGGTACTGATGATTCAAAACCTCAGCATCATGCCACTGAATGTTTGTTTTGTGCCCATACATTGCAGATCAGCTGGGGTTTGGATGATCCTGGCTGGGATCCAATGGGTTGGGCTGCAGTTTGGGTCCAGGTCTATTCTATATGGTTCTCCTCCTCCAGAGACCAGCAAGCTAGCTGGGGCGTGCTCTTCTCATGGCAATGGCAGAGACACAAGAAGACACGCCCAATCACACAAGCACATTTCAAACCACTACATGCGTCACCTCTGCTAATATCCCCGGGCCAAACCCCAAATCAAGGTGCAGGGAAATATTCCCCGCCCAACATTAGGAGATCTGCACAGTCATGGAACAAAGGATGCAGCAAAAGTTGAAGAATTGAGGCCAGTAATTCAATCTAACACATGGAGGACTGGGATGATAACATGAGCCATGAAGCTGTTAGCTATGTGACTGTCCACACTGAAGGAAAAAAAAAAAGAAAGAATGGACAGAAGCCTGGGCTGTGGTCTGTCAAAGGCAGCTGGGAATGCTTTCTCTACATCCCTCTGTTCATAGGGCCAAAACACATTTCTTACGAGTTGTGTTTGGAACATGGTGAGGCTCTGAGTTTGGACTCAACATAGGTGAAAACAAAGGCAGGACTCTAATCTCTCTGGTTGTTTCCCTAGCAAACTTTATTTCCAAACCTACACCCTGCAGCCATATTTTAAGTGCATTTAATTTCAGCATCCTTGCCCTCTTATGTTGCCATGGTTTTAAAAGGTTATGTGTATTTTTATCATCTCAAGGGCATACCTCAAGCACTTCTCCGATGGGTAAACATCTTTGTGATCAGAGTTCTCCCTCCCATGTGTCGCCAGCCTGGACTGGAAGACTCTCTGATGGTGTGGCCCAGTGACTGGGATGTCACGGAGGCACTTGAACGAGAAGCATTGCTCCTTTAGGTCTACACATGCAGGACTGCCTGAGGAGAGGGCCCACAGAGACAGCAGAGATGGAGCCCGGAGATAGAGCCAAGGATCTGTTGAGAGGGAGGCCATGCATAGGTGGGGGCTGTGATTCTGGATTAAATGGGGAGTGGAAAGGCATGAGGAGCATTGGCCACAAGGAGACAAGTAGAACTGGATGATGGATGAGTGGGTAGGGCATAGCCCTGTAGGGTCACATTGCCCACAGTGTCCCCTTTTCAGTTTTTTGTGCTAGGGTTCGAGTATTATTAAAGATGAACAGGGCCTGACTGGAGGACTGAAGTAGCACAGTGTCGCCTGCAGCCTGGAGTATGGAGGCCATAGACCACGGACCTCACTCCAGCAGGAGTGTCTAGATTATCATGATTTCTTTTCCCAATGGAATCAGATGACTCAGTGCAATTACAAAACAGGCATCTCCCTTTCCTTCTGAAAAGAAATACGTTAAAAAAAAAAAAAGGCGAGTGTAAAATTTTGCCAAATAATGGCAAAGCCAACACAAATGTCTCTCTCAAGTTTGTAGCTGCCTTTCAAGAGCTCACTACCTATCAAAAGTCAAAGGGTTGAATCTTCATTTAATGGCAGCAAAAACCATTAGATCCCTCCCCAAATCTCTGACCAGCACTCCTCAAAACCATCAAGGTCAAAAGCAAGGGAAACCTGAGAAATTGCCACAGCCAAGAGGCACCTATGGAAACATGAGGAATAAATGTCGCGTGGTGTTCTGGATGGGATCTCGGAGCAGAAAAAGACATTAGGCAAAAATTAAGGCAATCCAAATAAACTATGGACTTTCATTAGTAATAATGTGTCAATATTAGCTCATTCGTTGAAACACATGTACCATCCTAATGTAAGATGTTTATAATTGGAGAAACTGGGTATGGAATGTATTGGAAACTTTTGCACAACCTTCTTAATGCTTCTGTAAATATAAACCTGTTATGACAAATAAGAGACTATGAAAAAAATCGAGTTAAGAGTCAAAAGCACAGACTTGGAAGCCAAATTGCCTGGAGTCCAATCCCAGCTCCTCCTCACGTGGGCAAGCCACGTCACCTTCCCACGCCTTGGTTTCTTGCTGTAAAATGGGCATCGTTTTAGCGACTCCCATCATCGCAGGGACTCAATACATTGAAACTTGTCAAGTTCTGGCAGAGCGCCTGGCACCGAAAAAGTGCTACCAGGACTTATCTAAAGCACGAATAAAACTAAAGGTGCTACTTCACTTCAAATCTTCTGTAAAACAGGAGAAAGTATACATTAGCTGAGTTTTTGTTTTTCTTAAAAAAGCAAAGTAAAGAAAAGAGCATGATCAGGTGTCAGTGGGGCTCCGCTGTCCACAAAGACCCTGTCCCCTCCTTCCAGCTTGGCCTGAGTTCCAGTCTGCCTTCTCTTTCTCCTACTGGTTTCCCACCCCGGGCAGGTTCGGGTGGGACAAGGCAATCTAGAGACGTCCTGCCAGGAGCTGTATTTGCATGCGTAGATACACTGCCTGTCATCGGTGCTGCTTTCTTCCCTGGGAATATCTGCTAAATCTAGGACCCAGAAATACCCTCCAGACACCTCCAAGCAGCCACCCTCCGCCAGACACAGGGCCTTGGCCCCCTAGACCATCCAACCACCTTGCCTGTGGGCAGGGACACCCGTCCAGCTCAGAAAACCTTGGTAAGGAAGGTGACGTCAGCGCCCAACAGGAAGCTCAGGAAATGCGTATGTCCCTTATTGCTCAGGAAGAGATCTCCCTAAAGAACAATCCTGAACTTTGTCCAAATGGCTGAACACTTGACACAAATCATCTTCCTGCGAGCACCGGGGGTGGGGTGGGGTGAGGGGGTGACACATGTCCAAGCAGAATCGGACGCACATCTGCTCTTTCCACTAGTCAAGACCTTGGATTCCTGGAGCTGTTTCCTGCTCCTTTCATGGCTCCGGGACTGCTGGGTCACACAAAAGCCAAATGCTGAGACCAACTGGCAGCGAATGAGGCTGAGTCGCCCAGTGCTGTATTCCTTGGTGGTTTCCCCACTTCTTCCAGAAGAGGCTTATTTCTTGTCAAAAATCCTGAGGCCTGGGTGAAAGGGGTTGTTCAGACGACCCTCAGTGTCCAGGCTGAGGAAACCCAGTCCTCCTGGGACACTGAAGAGAAGACAACATTCAGGTGCATTTCCCGTTTGGAGAAGGGGCTGCCGTCCCCTGTTCGCCTTCTCTCTGGGGTTAGTACGTTGGCTTTGTTTTTCTTTGCTTTCCTGTCATGCCAGTACTTGGCAATGACCTACATAGATCACATGCCTAATAATAACTTGTGTTTTATTAGCACCCACCATTCAAGGGCCTCTGTGGATTCAGCAAAAAAGCAATATTTACTAAATCATCTGCTTATTGCAAACAAACCTTCACGCCTCAAGGGCAGCCTTTGAAGAGAAGCTGCCAGCTAGGAGTATCATGCACAGCAGTCACTTGTCTGACTTTTTCCTTTTTCTTTTCTCTGCTGAAATCTCTAAGACCATGGCTCATTTCCACAAGGCTGACATTTAAGGTATAGATCCACTAGGTGCGCCCTGGTGGAGTTGGGGTTGGGTGCATGCACCCCAAAGTCTCAGGTTCTTGTGCTGGGACCAACAAGAACAACCAAGATGAACAACTAAATAAAATGATTCTTTCTCCTCTCATTCCTGTCTTCCTGCCTCTTCTCACCTTCATTCCTGACTGTACCTTTCCTTAAAAAAAAAAAGTACATATATACACATACATAATACATATATATTCTAGCATGACTCAGGTGTTGACCATTTAAAATGGATATTGGCCAGACTACCCAACAAGGGCCCCACCCCCATTCCCCTAACTCTGGTTGATCAAATCCTGCCCCTTGCAGGATTAAGGGATGCTTCAGGGAATTCCAGGAAGGTGTGTAGGAGGTCAAAGTGGGAGGAAATGTACCAATTTGTATGGAAATACTTCAGTATTTAACCAGCTGACTGTTAACACTAAAGGCACATATATTCTCAGTTTCTGAAAAACATAGATCCATACTCTGTGGCTAAACATAGACTGGTCCCTAAGCATACATGAGAGTGGCAGGCCAAGGAGCAAAGGTATTTAGATTCAAGAGCTTTGAGGATTTCATTTCAGTGCTGCCTACCTTCTGGTCCACTGGGACTAGAGATGGAGCTAGAGTTAGCATCAGGTGAGTGGTTACTTGAACGGTGTGGGAAGAACCAGAGAGTGGGAGCAAGTCAAGTAGCATGAAATAGTCAAAGCTAGGGAAGCCTAAGAAGTCCCCAAGTCCAAGGGATGAGTGTGGAGTTAGACCTGAGAGGCAGGACAAAACAGGACTGGAAGATCCTAGGACAAGGAGGTTGTAAGGACCAGAGCACAGAGCAGTGAAGCAAGAGGACCTACCACCTCAAAAGCTCAAAAGCTCTTCATGCCTTGCCAGGGGAAGCTGAACTGTGATTGAAAGTGTAGGAAAGGGCTGGAGATACTCAATAGTCATCAGTAACCAGAACCTCTGTGTGAAAGATTTCCCCGCGTGTTTGCAGCTGACACAGCAAGTTCTTTCCGAAAAGATGTCCCAGATGCCAAAGCCGAATCATCAGAAGGACCTCTGGCCTCTGAAGAGCTGCTTCACACTGAGAGAAAGCATGCTTTGCATGGGTAGTCTTTCCCCAAATCTCTAGGACTTGGCAATACATTAATTCTAACACAATCAGTTTCAAAGTGGTCTTGTAGATCACTGGTCAGATGCAAACTTCTCTCCAAACATGTGAGTCTTTCTTCTGCTCTTCTGAGTGAATGTCACACAAACCTCCAACTGTCATTTTTATGGAGACTGAATCACTTCCTACTAGTAACTTGTGATGTGAATCAGTAAGGTTGCCTGAATTTGGAACTTGGGAACCAAAATTAGTGTGTGGCTAGAATAAACTGTTCTGCCTAAAATTCCATCCTCCATACCACATGTGGCAATTCACAAAGCTCATGTGTGTGATTGTAGAGGACCAGCAGAAAATAGTAAATTTTTAGCAATAAAAAAAATGGAGTAATGGATTAAAACATATTCAATGCATAAAAATTCATGAGTTTAAAATGACACATTAAAAAAGAACAGAAAGGTAAAGCTCATGAGCTTCCACTAGAAGTTGTTAGGCCTTCAACTCAATGCTTCAAAAAATTAGTAAATAAAGAGAAAGCATCGGCTTTTAGTCTACATTTCCTATCTGTAAATGTATTTCAGGGTAGTCAAAGACTTGCTGAGGAAATTCCTTCTTTATAAAAGAATTTCCACCATGATTTGCAGAAGGAATGAGAGAATTCCATTTGTGACCCTTAATGAAATCATAGATTGAGGAAACATCATCAGATGCTGGAAATCTTAAGGAAAATGACTGACACCTCCTGATTCTCATGACCGATCACTGTAAGTGTGAAAACCAGACCTTCTCTGCTCCCTGAGATGATGTGATGTGAAATACACACCAACTCTGACATGTTCTTGCCTTTAAAGAATTGTGTCTTGAATTTGTCAAGACTGAATTTCTTACCAGGTTACAGGTAATATTAGGAACTGAAGAATGATTTAAGAAACATTATAAAGAATCGGTTAAATCCAGATGTGAGGTTGTCTACATCATAAATTGCAATGTTCTCAAAGAATCAATGCCATGAAGAAGAGAGAGAAGAGGAGTGGGAAGTGTTAAAGAATAGAGACTTAAGAGACAGAGACGATCAAAAGAAATACGTGAGCCTTGTTTGGGTCCTGAATTTTTAAGAACAGTCCTAAAAGGAAATCTTTAAGAGAACTAGGTGCAACTGTTCATTATTTAGGCTCGCTAATGGCGTGGTGGTTAGACTTGTAAAGCATATTTACCAATTACAGATGCTTGCCGAAGCTTTTATGGGTGCAATGACATGACATCTGGGATTGGTGAGGTCAGAGAGTAATAGGGGGCAGGGTTAAAATCGCTGCAGCTGAGTGATGAGTGACTGAGTTGTCATTGTACTCTTCCGGCTGTGTATATTTTTCAAATTTTTCATAACAAGACATTTTCAGATAGGCACAAATATATGACCAGAATTGTGTGAGGTGAGGACTTCCCAGTGACTGCATCTGTGGCGTGGGTAGACGGTCCATGCAGCTTCAACCCGCCTCAGGTCTCTCAGACCTGTGGTGTGGGATGCCAGCTGGAGCCGGCTCAGAGCCACCCCCACACAACCTGCCATGTGGTACCCATCAGTGCACGTGTGTTAGTGCTAGAGGCAGTAAATCACTGAGACTGTGAAGTGAAGGTACTTCTTCACGACAGCTGATCGGTGACAGAAGGACAAAGCACTCTGTCCTGATGCCTTCCACAATTTCCAGCAGAGAGCTTTGCTCATAGTGGGACCTCAACAAGGATGTTTTGCCTGGTGAACTCAATGCTGAGTCACAAAGTTTAGAGACCATAACAACACCACACAATTAAGTAGAGAGGGTTCTAAAAATAGGTGTAGTTCGTTGCATATAATTGATTTTGTGATCCAAAAATATCATTTGAGGAAAAGAGTAACTATCAAGGAAGACAGTCTTTCCTTCCAAAGAAATATACTTCCCCACAGGTGGTAGAACACCGAGCTCACTCTCTTAGTTCTGCCTTCGAAATAAAGAACCCAAATGTCCATATGTCTAGATGTACATGCAAACAGGTGTGTGTGCTCTGCATTGTTGCAGATAAAAATAGCTCGTGAGGTGGAAGCACAATCTGCTTTAATACTAGGAATTGGGGGGAATAAAAGCACGTGTAGCCAAGAACAGAATCTTAACTTTGAAGATAATTGGCATTTTCCCCCAGCCACAAATATTTTAAATATTAGCATAAGTGAGATAATACGCAGAGGCAACTCCTTGACCTCGTGACCAGGAGACGCTATTCTCCCTCTTCTCTCTCATTCCACTTTCTCCTGGGACTTTGAGGGCGCTACAGCAGAATTGTTAGGATTGCTAAGGTTCAAAATATAAGCGACTTGGCTATTAGGTAAAAAAAAAATGTGCAAAAGATATTCGCACCCCCTGTTTTTTTTGTGCAAAGATCAAGGTAGGAAATATTTTATTAGGAAATTGGCAAGAAAAGAGCTAGTGGAGTGAGGGTTCCAACTGTGTGGGGGACCTGTTTAGTCAGGACCATATGGTCCCGAGGGCTGGCAGTGAGATCCAAAGTGTTCTCTATCTAGGTCAGCATGGAATCCAGCCTGGGTCACAAAGTAAAGAGAGTTGCTTGGCTAGATATGTGCTCAGAGTCTGATGGAAATGACAGGCTTTTCTGAGATATTGCAAATCTGAACATGGTTCTAATTTGGCTCCTTTTGGGAAAGACTTTGGTACTGAGTTCTGAGATGGAGCTGCAGAAAGAAAGCTTTCTACGTACGATAGCGCTGCAGTTGTGGGTCTTTCCCCAAAGATTACAGAAGGTCATTGGCTTTGCAGAACTTTAAAGAAAAACATAGTGTCTAATAAAGTAGAATGCAGGAATTCTCCTAGGCATGGTAGATAAGAGTATACATTATTATAACTTTTCTGCAGATAAACTTGACCACATATTGAAATATTTTAAAAGTTCACCAAGTCCAGCATTTTACTTCTAAGCATTTATTTGAAGGAAGTAATCAAGGCTGTGTCTTAAGATCTTATCAGTGATAACAATATTTTTTTTTTCCAAAAATAAAAATGTAAACTAAGCTTAATGCATAAATAGGGACTTTAAGAAGTGATGATACAATGGAATATCTTAAGTCATTATAATATTGCAGATATATATATAGACACAGAAAAAGGTTGATGGTGTATTGCTAAAGCAGAAAGCCACATAAAACGGTCTGATCCTACTTTTGCTTTTAAAATGCTTTTTATCTACATGTGCATATGCAAACATACTTAGAAAATATATGGCAAGTTAGCCACAGTTATCTCTGGGTAATAGAATCACAAGTAACTTCTTTTCTTTTAAGTTATTTCTATTTTCTAAACTTTTATAATAAACAAACATTTACTTTTATGGTTTTGCTGCTGTTGAAAATATTTAAAAATATAAATTAAGAGCTTCAGGCTTCTATGTTGTGGCCAAAAGGCAGGACAGTGAGGTGTGGCCTGTGGAAATAAAGTGGCCTGCCCAGGGTATAGGCAGCCCCTATCTGTTTAGTGTGCTTCTAAGGAAGTAGAGATGGGAGTGTCATCTCTAACTTTGGCTATTGGAAGAAGTGGGCCTCTTCCTTCCCATTCTCTTTCTTCTGGGCCAGAATATAGACTTGATAGTTGAAACTTGAAGAGTACAACAATCACATTTGACAGACGGATGAGACAGAAGAAGGCTGGGTCCCTGACAACTTTAGTCACCATACCCACTCCAACTCCCTATCTCTGGATTCTTCCACAACAGGGAAAGACACACTTCTATGTTATTTGAGTCCTTATTGATGGTTTGGTATTTTCATTCATATGCAAACAAACCTAATCCAAACTTAAATATCATTCTTGCTGCTATATTTAAAGCTGGTTAGGGTTTGTTATGATTTTTTTGTTATGTTTTGTTTTGGTTTGGTTTCACCCTCTGTGAAAATAATGATTAGCAGCTTCCCATATTGGTGAAATCCCTTAATAAATGTCTCTCCCTACTCATAACATCTTTTTTTTTTTAAGGGAAGGTGCAGGCAGGAATACGAAGGCAAGTAGGCAGGCAAGAGAGAAGAGGAAGAAACATTTTACTGTACTTTTATTTACCTGTTTACATTGGTTGTTGCCCCTGGACCTGGCGTATGAGTCCTGGTCATTGGGATATACGTGGACTATGCCAGCAGGAGACAGCTGATATAACCACTACTCCACCAGGGCATACCATCTTAGCATCTTATATCACACTTTCCCCACCCTGTTTCTTATTCCTACTACCCCGCCCACCTGTCCCCATTTTGACTGTAGTAAGTCAATGTCCATTTGGAAGGGCTTTCCAAATGTTTCAAGGCACAGATCTCTTTCTGGGGTGCCAACAACAAGGAGATCCCAGAGTCGGGGATTCTATGAGGGCATCAAAGAAAGTTTCTAAAAAAGGAAGTAAGCATGTATCTGGAGTGTGGGGGAAGGCCGTCATAGTTTGAAAGCTTTAAGCTACAATTCAGACTTTTTTTTTTTTTTAAGGAAAGGTACAGGCAGAAATGAAGGTGAACAGGCAGGCAGGCAGAAAAATTGAGGAGGGAGAACCATTTTATTTTATTTAGTTGTTCACAGTGGTTGTTCCCCCCTGGCCTGGAACTTGAACCCAGTGGTACATGGCCTGTGTCCTTCAGAGGCGACTGACCCAACTGCTGCTCTACCAGGGTGCCCCAGAGACATTTTAAAAGACCAAGTCCAACTAATACAAGTTTAGAAGTGTTTTTATTTTCTTTAAACAGTTTTATGCTATTCTCCCATTTTCTGTTTTTCTTTGTTTTGTGATAAAGGATCCTGATGCAATAATTTTTTTAAAAAGATGCCTGTTCTTCACTAATTTTCTAAAAATTTTTGTCTGACTGTTCAGTACAAAAAATGTTTTCTTGAATCTAATTTCTTTGAGACCATTTATTTCCATGTGAGAATCGCATGGTTGGTTCTGGTGATTGTCAATGGTACTTGATAGTTTGCTGGGGTTTTGTGTGTGTGGTAAAACATACATACCATACAATTTTCCCTTTAAATCGTTTTACATGTACAATTTACTGGCATTAAATGTATTTATGCTGTAAACCATTACTGTCATCTGTCCCCAGACTTTTGTCTTCCCAAACTGAAACTGTACCCATTACAATAATTTGCCATTCCTCCTTCCCCTCAGTCCTTTGCTACCCCTGTTCTACTTTCTGTCTCTGAATTTGACAACTAATAATTCCGTATCAGTGGAATCATACATTATTTGCCCTTATTTCACTTTTACTGATGGTAGAAATGTGGGCATGTGGGCTTGACCGGGAGCAGCCATCTCAGACCATGAATTTAAGTCCCATCTGGAGAATGGCAGAGCAACAGGCGAGGAGCCTGGGTCCTTGGTGACCACAGAATTTTTGTACTAGTCCTGCACTGTCTACCAACAGGCTTCGCTGTGTGGGAGAGAAATAACCCCGTGTGTAGTTTAAGCCACTGTTATTTTGGTCTCCATTACAGGTACAGGTAACCCTAATTGACATACAATCCAATTCTCTCATTTGAAAGATAAAAATGGAGGCCTGAATGGATTAAATTCAGGCTTGGTTCTGTCAGCTGTCTGAAAGTTTGCTGAATATGATAAAAGATGTGTGAATCATTCAAGGAAAATGGTGTATTTTGGGAAACCTTATTAGACAACACAAAAGACTTGAATTTGGAGTGAAAACAAAGGTTTCAGAACCTATGAGATGAGATTTGGGGGACAGTTAGGTAAGGGAAAATAAATGACCAGCCTTCATATTTCAGGGTTTGATCTTCTGAATCTGGGAATAGTTCATACTTGAATGACATCCTTGCTGATGTAATGATCCATTTTTAGCAATTGGCATGTCTGAATGCAGAGACTGTTTATAGAGCAGCGTAATTAGTAGATACTTCATGGAAGTGATTGTTGCTGGTTCAATTATTCTTTAATAGATTGAACAGATCAAGTGACTGTTCCAGAAAGAGAATCAACCTTTCTTTTCTCCCCAACAGGATAAATGAGCACTCATAACTTATTAAAATTGTCCCCTTGGTTTTATTTCACTCACAAAGGAAATATATTCACCTTCTCAAAATATACAGATTTATTTCCTCTAGGACTAGCAGATAGAGAAAAAGATCATCGGAATCCCATTGCGTTAGGAGAAAGCTGTGTCTGCAAGTGGACTGAGCAATCAGTCATTCAGGACAAATCTGCCAAAACACCCGTTGTTTCTGTGAAAAATCTATCAGCCTGGTTATATGACATCCCATGGCCCACTGTCTGCCCCTCAAACATTGAGTAACTGATTTTCTTGTTTTCTACTGTGTCTATTGGCTTCCAGTAGACCCTGCTGCAGGTAAAGGTTTACCTTTATAAAAGAAGTTATCTGTCCTTAAAACATCCCAGTGGTTGACTCGACTTATGATCATCAGAAAATACTCAGTGGAAACGAGGCTCAGTCGCTCAGAGGAGCTTGGGGGACCAGACAAATCCCAGTGTCTTAGACTAGAAGAAACAATTTGAAAGACGATCATTAATTGACATTCTCCCTTTGCTTCCCTCCAGTACCCAGAACATGATTTTCCTTGGCTCTGGGATTAAACGGATTGAACACCTGATCCAGCTTTGCCTGGATCCTTTTCTAAAGCACCGATTCTTAATGAACGGAAAATATGCTTACACTATGCAGACTCACAACAAAAAGAAAGAAAAGCCTCCATTTACCCTGTCTCTGATTTCCTCTCAGCCTCCTGGAGGCCAAGTCAGTCCAGACAAGCCTTGTCCAGTTCTACACAGCACAGAGAAAGGTCTGACCTGGCTGACTGCACTATTATCCACGTGCAGCAGCCTTGTGAGCAGGTTTCTGTGTTTCTGAGGACTGTTTGCATCACAAAAGAGAAACAGAGCTGCACCAAGATTCAACCCACAATACCTAGGTGACCAGCCTGTGTTCACTAGCCTTTCTATGCCAAGTCTCTCCTCTCCTCTTCCGCAGGTCTGTTTTATGCTGACTGTTTTTTCATTCCCCTTAGTCTGACCAGTTCAGCTCTATAAGAGCTGCCACACCTTATTTCTATCTGGTTTAATCCCTTCAACCAATGATGTGCTGGAGCTGGCTCCTAGGAGCTCAAGAAAGCTGATTGCTGATTGTGCATAGTTCTTCCCAATGTCCTATTCAATACCATCACCTTGGGAGCTTGAAACTAGACATAGTAAGGTTAATTATACCACAGAAATCAGCAAATCCTACATAGGGCTCCCCACCTCCACCTTCTCCCGTTGCTAAACATTTACCATGACACTATTGGATTTACCCCCCTTTCAACAGTTAAATCAAATAAGGATTGATTTTCTTTTGATAAATGCTTAGCTGAGCCCTAGAATAACAAAAAGGAGAGCATCGGTCCTGGACAGAATTATTTCAGCAGCCCTGTGCACTCTTGTGCAATTTTCTTCAGAACAGTTTCCTCCAAATTGGGCCCACTCCCCTTCTTCATGACTGCCTATCTCGAAGCTAGTCTTCTCCCAGCAAGGCTGAGCCATCTGCAGCTTTCCTGAACATTCTTTCCCATCAAAACTTACCTGACCAATGTTCCAGTAGCCTATGCCAATTGATAAATAGATTCTAAGTAGGTATTGCTCCACATTTTATTTCTCTTAGATGAATACAGTTTTAACATAGGACTTTTAATGTCTTAGATGCAAGAATTAAGGGAATTTTGGTCACGTGTCAAGACTAACATTATTTAAAGAGGATTGATACCAACCATTGTCTTTTAAATAGACCTTCCATACTTACTTCAGTAAAGAATTATAAAATGGTGTAATTACTTTGGAAAACAATTTGACATTATGACTTAGAAATGCCTCACCGGGGTGTAGACCTAAGAGATGAAAATATACATCTACACAAAAACTATATGAAAGTTCCTAGCAGAGAATGTTCATAATGTTGTTAGCTATATTACTCATAATAGTTAAAAAGTAGAAATAAACCTAATGTTTATCAACTGATAAGTGAATAAGTAAGCAAAATATGATCTAGATAATGAAATATTATTCAGTCATAAAAAACAATAAAAGGGATGACATCCAAAACACAGCATCACTAAGTGCTGTCACAGATGTGGGGCAGGGAACTCTCGTTCATGGCTGGTAGGTATATAAAATGGTACAGCCACTTTCAAAGAGAGTTTGTGAGTTTCTTACAAAACTAAACATATTCTTGGCATGTAATGCAGCTCTTCGGTGTTTGCCCAAGTTAGTTGAAAACTAATGTCTGCATGAAATCTGAGGATAGATTCTTATAGTAGCTTCATTCACAACTACCTAAATTTGGGAGCAACCAAGATGTCCTTTAGTAGATTAATGAAAAAATAAATAAACAACCAAAACTGTGCTACAGCCAGATGATATAATATCATTCACTTAGTGCTAAAAATAAATGAGCTGATTATATAAATCCCAACAAAAATAACAGGAAAAAGGACTTTGGTTATGGAGGGGGTGGGTAGAGATGGAAAAAGACACTGGAACTCTGATAGTGGGTGTGGTGTGAAATATGGACTGAGATGACCTTTCATTATCAGTGTCCCACAATGAAGACAACATTGTGAACAAAAGAAATAATAAATATTGCTATTAAAAGTAAAAATTAAAAAAATGAGCTATCAAGTCATGCAAAAACAGGAAATAACCTTAAATTCATATTATTAAGCAGAAGCAGCCAGTCTCAAAAGGCTGTATACTGTAGGATTGCAACTGTATGACATTCTGGAAAGGCAAATTTACGGAGGCAGTAAAAAGATCAATGGTTGCCAAGGTTTAGGGTGTTAGATAAGTAAGCAGAACACTGGGTTTTTCAGAGCAAGGAAACTATTCTATTTGATATTATAATGGTGGATATATGTCGCTAGACATTTGTCATAACTCATAGAATGCACACCACCAGTAGTGAATCCTAATGCGAACTATGGACTTTGGGTGATAATGATGAGTCAATCAATGTAGGCTCATGATTGTAACAAAGATACCACTCTGGTGGGGGGTATTGATTATTGGGGAACCTATGCTTGTGTGTGAGTAACAGACCTGTGAAAACACTCCTTGCTTTCCATTCCATTTTTCTGTGATTCTAAACCTGCTGTAAAAAATAGTCTATTTTTAAGTGGAATTATGTTTACAGAGGAATTTGTTTCTGTAGTTTGAAGAAGCACATAGGGAATTAATGCCATGATGTCTGTAATTTACTTTAAAAATACATCAGAAGAAAAATAATCAAATATGGAAAAATGCTAACCATTGTTAAATCTACAGAATAGTTATATGGAGGTTACTGCTACTATCACCATTCATTTCTCTGTGTTGGACATTTTTCATGACATGTTTAAAGAACCTCCACCCATGGAAGTGATTACTTGGGCAATCTTAAGGAAAACTCTTCATAGCAGGCCCCCTAACCTCCAAACTTGCATTAGCCTAAAAGTTGTAAACCTATTGATTTGCTGTCATTGTCGTCAAAGCATGTGACCACACATTTAGATGCTGCACTGGTGGTCAGGCCTGTGCTTGGCCTGAACCTGTGTTCACTGGACCCTGGTTCAAGTTCTTATGTCTGCAGTGGGCTAGTGAATAAGAGATGGCCTAGCAGGCATTTTGGGCTTTCTCCATTCAGTTGCAGGTAGTTGGGTGCAGTATACATTTTATTACCTTACTTATGGGCTTTTTGTCATTTTACCAAATGGTTAAAAACAACTGTTTTTCAATGATCTTCTTAAGAACGACCCCCTCTCATTTTGTGCAGTTAAATGTTTCAGTTTCCACTAACTGCTTTTCGTATGGTTTTACTATTCTCTGAGCAACAAATCCCATGTAATCAAGTAATATTTTAAAATACATGAATATATATTTTCTTGACTGACGCCGCCCCCTTTTTTCTTCAGTGGGGAATCCTTTTGCTTTGGAGAAGTTCAAGGACCCTAGAAATGCTAAGAAAGAAAAGTTAGTAAGCTTCTAGCATTCATTCTAGGATTTTAAAATGAACTAGGATCTCGGAACCTAAGCTTTATCTTTAGGGAAAGGGTTTTGTGAGTTCATGGAGCCCCAGCGATTGGGAAGAAGGGCAGTCCTGGTGGACCTGAAGTCCCTGGCTTTTACGCCACAGAGTCACTCAGTCAGGAAAGAGGAGGGGAAGCAGGCAGTGGGGCACGTGTTCTGCCCTCTGCCCTGGAGTAAGGTAGTGCACCAGATGAATGGAGAGAGACTCAGGGCATCTCCACCCCATATCTGATCTGGAATTCTGGGAGGAGATCTCCGGGTTAGCTCTTCCATGTGTGGCCACATCAGAGAAAACTCAGGGGCACATCTAGCTGAAGAAGATTGGCTCCTCTGATGTGGAAAGTACCCCACAGTCCCCAAGTACCCTCTCAGGGGATAATAAAGTTGAATTGAGAGGCACTGGACCTGCCAAGAGCCCTTGATGAGAAGTGAAACAGCTGCAGAGCAGAGGCGAGTGCGACAAACACTCAGAATAATCTGTGGTGCAGCAGAAGCAATGGCGGGCCAAGTTAGCTTCCAAGAGGCCATCCTTTGAGTTAGAGCAGCAGCAGAGGACAACAGAGACACAGGAGGGCACTCAGACTCAGTGCCACCACTCATTATCCATCCCAGCCAGCTGTTCCACTGCTGAAATGGAAGGAACCAATGCCCTCCACAGCTATCTGTCCTCCTTTCAACATCACGAGGTCATGTAAACCCGCCTTCTCCTCACACTTAGATGTCACCTCAGAGGAGCTGAGGTAGGAGTGGTGCCCTTTCCCTACAAAGACCTACAAAAACTGTTTAAAGGACTGCATCCAAGCAAGTGCACTGGGCATAAGTAAACACATGTGATCCTGTCCTTTACAGCTGCCCCACAGGCAGGACTCTCTGGAGGAAGATTAGACCAGTTTTAGGAAAGCAAAGGAGTTCTATCGTCTTTGCTCATCTGATACATTGTGAGAAAATGCCCAAATCTTCCTACAGTCAGTGTGTTCTATAGCACACCCTTTTCCCTAGACGCTCCTGTAGCAGGAGGCCCATGACCAAGCAAACCTGGGAATGCCCATGTCCTGAGTGCCCCTTCTGGAAAGTCATCTCTTAGCGCCCACCCTCTTCCCTTTGACCAGCTGCTCATTCAGAGCTTCTTCCTGCTGCCCCCGGATGACTTGACCAGAATCACAAAGCTAAAACATAATAGTCTGTGGCCTTGACAGCCATGAACTCTTCGTTTCATCCCACAATTAAATTAATAAAGGCTGTATGCTTTATCTGCTTTGCAGGACTGTTTCAAGGACAAAATCAAAAACCAAAAAAAAAAAAAACCCCCAAAAAACTAATGAGTTTGCTGTAAAAGTTCAATCCAAATGCTTTCATAGAATTTTAATTTTTAATATGATACAGCTCCTTTGGTGACTCTCCAAACAGCCAGTGTTGCTTTTTGTTTTCTCACCTGGAAAATCTGAAAACTGAGTTAATGCAATATTGTCTTTTCTACCCAGAAAACATTTAAATAGGAAAGATGCAGTCACCGTCTTCAGATACATGCCAAGAGATGCCCCTCTAAAGGGGATGCCAGGGCTGCCTGGTCCATGGTCCCACTCTAGCCACTAGCTGCCGATCTGGTTCCTGTTCTTTTAGGAACTGCTGACATTGAATTTGCACTGGCTTCGATTTTCTGTTGGCCTTAGTTACTTCCTTCCTTCCTTCCTCTCTCCCTGGCTTCCAAAGCTTTTGTGATGTTCAAACCTTTGACACACAGGGCTGCTGACATACCTTCTGTAAACCAAGCTGTTGTGCTCTAGTTTTAGAAGTAACCACAGTCAAACATTGTTTTTAAGAGCTTCTGGAAACCTCTTGGGAATAGATTCTGCCCAGTCCTGTCCAGATTTTGAATGGAAGTTTTCCCGTTCTTCCTGCCTCCCCACCTATTAGTGTGATCTCCGCTACAGGGCCGAGTGTCAGCCGTCAAAGGCAAGTGGGGCCAAGTCTTGAATTTTTCACCACTTACTTTACAACAGAAAATGGGTTCAGATATTCTGAACCAATTATATTTCTGACAGATCCATCAAAACTCCCAATCTAAAATCACTTAGGAGAGTTGAGGTAGGGGCAAAAACTCAGGGGAACGGCTATTAAAGCACTGAAGGTGAAGAAAAGAAAAGACAGATGACTATGAAGCTGGATTCTAATACCCCAAAGAACACCCCCCATTAGTTCTGAGCTTAATCAATCATGGTAGTGTTGGATTGCCAGTTGAATCTGTTTTCCCATTTAAGAGTTGCAAGTCCTCAGACAGATAGCACCTGCAGTAAAAATACCAGGAATAAGGGTCAAGGCAACTCTTCACTCTGTTAACAAATGAGGGGCCCCAAAGGCCTTATCAGAGGCTGAATCAGGTGGAAAAAACTCAGTAGTCCCAAATATTTGATCATCTTTTTGTCCCTGGGTCCCTTATTATCTAATGCTAAGATTAAATTCAATATGGTCAAGCCTGTTTTTTAATCCACATTGGAATTTCCATGTGTAAAATATTGGCTATCATAAATCTTTACCTCCATACTTCCAAATAGTGATATCTTGAAATTCTCACAACTTTCATGTGTGCTAAGTGCTCAGGTATCCCATGTTCCATGCTCACAACCAATGTCTCATAAAACCTCATTATGCAAGTATTACCAGCCTCGCTTAATAGTTGAACAGACTGAAGTGTGGGAAGTTTGAAGGGGTTGCTTGTTAAGTGACATCTCAGACACACAGGTGTCTAAATCTCATGCACTTTCTTCTCTTTTAGTGGGTTCTTAACCTAGACTCTTTGGACTGACTTTAAGAGATTGCCGAGAAAAATTTATATGTACCTGCATTTTTTCTAAAAAGAGGGTTCACTTGTGTTGTGAGATTTTCAAAGAGATGCAAGACGCAAACATTGGTAAGAACAAGCTGTCTATTTTGTCTGACATAGAACAGATGTTTGGCATTTGTGTGCTGAATTAAAGTGAGGATATGGAGGGTGAGGAGGTGGGTCTTAGAAGGCTAATGCTTTGTTTATCCAGTAGAGCTCTCACCAGAATAACTCCAGTGCTGCCACAGCTGCGGGCCTGGCCCTGGTGACCCAGAGCACATACAGAGGTCAGGGAACAACTTCATTATGGATTTATAGTTCAGAACCTAGGAGCAATCCAACTCACCTACAGAGGACACATTCCTGAAGAAATCACTAGAGAAAACGTACTGAGAGGGAGAGAAATGTCCTGGCCTGGCCCTATCCTGAACTTGGAATGAGGTGCCCACTTTGAGGGGTCATGGACTTTGTCTGGCTAAATAGACCCTCTGGGACTTTCCTAGAAGCAAAGAAATGAAACCTTCTTGAGGCGGTCCCTTCATCAGCTGGACAAAGGCTTAGTACAGTGTGAGACAAAAAGGAGGGTTGAACTTCTTGACTTCATCAAGAAAAGACAGACGAATATGAGGCTTTGGCAGAGGGGCTGAAACAAATGTGGCAAGCAAGGAGCATCACTGTTGAGCCATTTGTCATCTTGGCAACTGGACTTGCTTTTGATGGACTCATTTGGGTCCCTTAAAGAACTTGACATGTATCATAGTTTGGCATCTACTCAGAGACATGGTAAATTCAGGATATTTTTATCCCCAGACTGAATAATATACCCTCTCTCGGCTAACAGGACAAATGCTGTTAGCACTTGTAAAAGCTGATTCACTTGGACAGTAAGGAACAAGCATAACAACCCCAAATCAGGCTTCCAGTTTGGGATGTTTTTAGTCTTTGTGTTCAACAGGATGTATTTAGAGGACAGATTTCCGTGGCCAATGAAACACAGAGAAACTTGGTCCCCAAAGAAGAATGAGGGGAAACAAGAGCCTGTGTGTGTGTCCCGTGGTAAATAATGAGGCCGGAAGCATCTATCTGGAATGAAGTCAAAAACAGCAACTGCCTGCTGAGATGCTGGCTGATCCATGCTCTTGAAATGGAGGAACTCCTTAACAAAACTGTGCTGGAAATCACATCAAGGGGTGGGTGTATAGGAATCAGTTATCTGAGAAAGAGTTGGGAACAAGAATCCTTAGCCAAATGGTGTGCATTTGGGCATGAGAGACAGAGAGGGGAGAGAAGAGAAGCAAAGCTCAAATTCTGTTATTGGAAAAGCTCTAAGCTTAAAATTCAGCCCACAATCCACCTCAGTCCTTTTCAGTAGAATCCTGGCACTAGACTCAGGTTGTGGCAGCAACTTGAGGGCCCCTGAGTAAAATAACATGGGAAGAAATATACAATAGATTTCAAGATTCTTGAATGCTTCTTAAACAAGTCATAGTGAGGAGAGGTTCGAGCAGCAGTCTTGGCAGTATTTTAATTCACCTAGTGGAAAATGATGGAAACATATTTCACATAATTAGGGGTAAGAATGGATTTGGCATCCTTGAAGGCAAATGCCCCAGACACAAAGCTGATTCTGCTGGCGCGGTTTCTAGTCTTGGGAGCAGCAAGTCTGGAAACCGTTAATTGGGCAAGAGGAAATAGGGGCGAGACCACTGTTTGGCCACTCTCTGCATAAACCAGAGCAAGAAATTGTGGCACTCCAGTAATGGGCAGTTTGAGAGGCCCACAGGAACCCAGCAAAGTGTGGTGGGTGATTGTTTGTGCCTGGAACATCGCAGGAAGTTTTATGAATACTAATTTAACTGTGTGATAAGACAGAAAAGGAAGGAGGCCTTGTTTTACAAATACTACGTATGCTGGGAACCGGGCCCCCTTGAGGCCCATCAAGTGGTCCTGAGTGAGTCAACTCTAGATTTTGAAGCTAAAAGATCAACAACAAAAAAAAGAAAGAAAGAAAAAAGGTGAACCAACATTATTAGCAACATAAGTGATCAGCAGAAATGAGATTTAGGAGAGAAGCATCATGCTTAGCACAGATGTCCCTACTCAGGACCAACAAAAAGCTTGTCCTAAGCCTCAAAGCTGTCAAACTGTGTACAAAAAAGGACAGCAATGAAATTTCCCAAACCAGACCCATGGAATTCTTAGACCAGAAGCCTCGGGGGAGACTGGATCCCAATGTGGGGAAGTCTGGGATTGAAGTATGGTAACACCTGGGCTTGCTGATGGATGTCATGAAGTCAGAGCTTAAAGGCATGCATGGAATCATTGTGATTACTGTGCTTTAGCCCTTGGGCTGCTCCCGGTAGATGTCGTGGAGGTAAGCTTAGCAGGCTTGACTCTGGGGACAACCCACGGGGAGTACTGGGGGCAAAGTACCAAATCCATTACATATGGCAGATCAGATAAGTGGATGATGGAAAGGGGAAGCCTCACAGACAGAGGGGACGTAACTTAAGAGAGACTCAAGCAACAGTGACTTAAACAAGTTGGATTTATGTCTTTCTCCTGTAACAATATAGACAAAAACTGTCCAACAAAGTTATGATGACTTATGATGGCGGGACCAGTCTCCTGCAGTCTTGTTCTCTGCTCTGCCTAGGGTATTGCCCTCATTCAAACGGCCCAGAATGATTCCTCACCAGCACGTGCACATTCCAGCAGCAGAGGAGAAGAGGACCAGCTAGAACTTCCTCACATCCCTTCCACTCACATCCCATTGATTAAGATATAGTCATATGGCCACTACTTCAAGGGAGACTGGGACATGCAATTTTATTTTCCTGAGTAACCATGTGCCCAGCTATAAATTGCATGTCTACGGAAGCCAAAGAGAAGGCATCTAAAGGAGTAGGGTATGACGGCAGCCAAACATCTGGCCCCCTGTTAGAAGTCTCCCACCCTACACCCCTTCATCAGTTTCTTCTCTTCCTCCTCTGACCCCCAACACTTCCTGTCCTGTGCCCCACACAGCACCTCCAGACCTCCTCTTAGCCATTCCCTCTTTCACTCAGATTCCATGGTCCCACTCAGCACGCTCTGCTTTTTCTTCTCTTTACATATTCAATTCTCTCAAATCAGAGAAACTTAAAAATAAGGAAAGAAAAAGTCTCATCTTGTATGAACATCTGGAAAGCATTTTTTCCCCCTGCATGTAAATCCAACATTATATTGACCACTTTAAATAATTACCTCCCTAAAATAGTGGAGGGCTGGACTGGACTTCTGTCAAAAGAAAGTATTTCTAACACTTTATGTATTGCATATACTCAAAAACATTAAACCAATAACTTCAAACCCATAAGATTCCCTTTGTTCTGGATGGTGGTGACATGGCTATATACACATGTGAGAGACTGAATATGCAAATGGACAATGGCCAAAACATATATGACAGTAGGTCTCTGACTCACATAAGGAGCCCAGGGAACCAAACCACATCTCTGCAGCAGAAGACCCAGAACAGAGTCAGAACTTGGACAATAACTGTCAGCTCCCCTAGTTTCTACCACTTTACCTACCACCCCCAGCAATTTGCTTTCAACTCAAGACCCACCAGAGAAAGACAAATATCAAATATGATCCCCTAACCAATCATGAAGGATGCCCTACTTCTAGAGACCCACCTTCAGCTCCCCCATGTCAACACCCTACAAGCAGGGCCTACCTAAAGACATCCCTCACCCACAAAAATGCTTTTCCCATTTTTTTCTGGCCTCAGAGTCTCTGCCAAATGCAAGTGTTAGGGCTGATGTCCTTGCTAGTAGCAAGCTCTGAATAGTTTCTGCTTATCCTTATTTGGTGGTCTTCATTTATCTTTTCATTTGCAAAAAGCTCACTAAGCTGCATATATACATGGATTACTGTATATATCGCATTCATCAAAAAGTTTAAGAAGGCAGTGAGAAAGAGTGAAGGTTTCAACTTAACTACTGGCCTGAGAGGTTTTGGATGCAGAAGATTGTGGTATCAGAGAACATGCAGCCGACAGACTTGGGTCTCCTGGAGGAGAACCATCTGAGGAGCTGCCTGCAGAAGATGGGGCTGGCTTAGATGAAGACGCAGATGCGCACATCTGGGAGGTTGATTGGAATGATGATCATGTGCAGCATGGCTTTTCCATCAGTTACGAGTTGAACTAGAGAAACAGGATGTTAAGTTGGAGCCCTCATAACCTCCAGAAGTGTGGACGTGACCTAAATTTGAACTGTTTACTAAATTCAAGCATCAAGAACCTGAGGTGGAACAATTTTTTTTAAATGTATTTACTTTACTGCCTCCTTGGATTTATTTTTATACTCTACAAAAAAACATGAAAGTTTTCTCTAAAAGTTTTTAAACTTCATTTAGCTTAAACTGAATAAAGAAAAAAAAAATAGAATGAAAGCATGTAGAGCAAAGAACAAGGTAAAATAAGCATTTCCAGCTTCACTAGGCAAGACGAAATAAAATTCATTTAAGAAAAACAGAAAACAGAGGAACCAAGAACTTCTCATTGCTGGTTCACTTGAAACACCACAGGTCTGCTGTTGCCAAAGGAGCAAAGGTCATGTGTATGCCAAGACCTGGGGTTCACGTCCCAGGTCCGGAGTGGGGGTAAGGGGTGACAACCATTGTGAACAACTAAATAAAAATAAATAAAATAAAGTAGAAAGAAAGCAAATAATGCTGTGACTAATGTCAATAAAAATAAATACATACAATCAAAAAAAAGAAAAGAAAAATGCCACCGGCAGATTTCAGAATAGCTCCTTCCTATGAAAAGGTCATAATCACCACACTGAAGAGGAAAATAGAAAGAAAAGATTCGTGGAGGTTGCGTATATAGAGCTTCTGGGATCTACCTGCCTGGCAGTTGGGGGAGACAGATCAAAGCCTTGTTGACCCTAAGAATGAAAACTTGACTAACAAATTCATACATACACCATGTTTTTTCTTTCATGCCTCCACCCGGGTGACAAAGCCCGCTGCAGTGGTCCCTTTCATCTTAATATAAAACTTGCTCCAGCCTCCCTGAGACCCACTAAAGGGTAGCAGAATCATCTTCTATCCCCAAACTTAGAATTTGGGTGGAGACATGGCTACAAATGACGGAGTAACGACGCTCTTTGTGATAATGAACAGGGCTGTTGCTCTGGATTCCAAAGCTGAATTTCCAATGTAAAGGCTAGGAGCTTCAGCTTCCAGAGAGTGAGGTTAGCCAAATAAAACATTATGTGTCAATGACTTGACCCCAAGCAAAGGACCCCTGGGGCGTGGGAACTCCTGGCTATCACCAGGGTCATAAGAGATGATGGATGCAGGGAAAGACAGCGAGCAGACGGTGAGCATGAGAGTCAACTCAATGATGTTAATTGGTTGCAAAGTAGAAGACAGGACATTAAATATGAATGCTAGGAACAAACGACCTATACACAGGTCTTGTGTGCAGCAGGAGCTTCTCACCTTCCAGACAAAACATTACCTGTTAGGTGTCACCAAGCCCTTTCATGCTTTCTTAATTAAGCTTCAGCAGCTCTGAGAGGGAGTTCTAATATTTCCCTCACTTAAAACTCTCTGCAGATAGCTTATCCTATCACCATGTGTGATATCAACATCAGCTCTTGACTGACAATATCTTGGCTTGCTCCCTACACCGCCCCTGCCTGGGACACTCCTAGACTCTTAAACCATTGCAGCCCTTATCCCGTCCTCTCCATCAGTCACAGAAGCCGCACATACTCTTCCTTGCTCTCTCATTTCTCCTGCCTTCCACGGGTCAGGCCATTGTGGGGCTCATCTGGACTCACCCTGGACCCCGAGCTGGTGGCTGTGGTCCAGCCTCTTTCCTCTCTAGCTGATATACTGCTGTCACTATCTTCTATGTTCAATCATGTGCACAGGCTGACCTCCCAAAACGGCCTCCTTCCAGTCCAGCCCTCAATCTCACTTATTGACAGTCCTTCAGACATCTTCTTGTTCAGCCTTATATTTTCTAGCCAAAACCACTTTTTTCCAAACCATTTTTCAAATGAGATATAATATAGCAATTCCACTTAGGATGCAGAAAGCAACAAGAGAACATCACTCCCACCCTAGCAACATGAAAATATTATCTATAATTTTAAGTTTTCTTGAACCCATCAGAGAGCTAAGGTCTCAGGTGACCTAAGTCAAGCAGGTGAATTAAATTCTGAAAATGAGAAACCTCTTCAAGGAGATTCGGGACACATCAACTTTCACCTTTGGCAGAACATGGGTATAAGGAGGTTGCCAGTATAAATGCAGCATAAAATAGAGAAGACCGTGGAACATACCTGTGGAGATGGATGGATTGTTGGAGAATTAATGCCTGTATCATCAGCACCCAGGTAATAGACTGGTCACCAAGCTTTCTCCCCTCCTGAAAAATACAACACTGCTGGTCTTTATGGCAAAGATTCCCTAGCTTTTCTCTATCCTTTTACACTAAACGTGAGTCTCTATCTGCAACAGTTCAGTTTGCCTTTTTAAGACTATAAAATAGAATCCGACTGTAAGACTTTTTCAGCAGCTGGCTGCTCTGCTTAGCATTGTGTGCTTACAATTCCATGTCGCATAGAGCTGGGATGGAGGCCTGTGCGTCTTCACTCCTGACTTCTCCCAACTCAAGTGGGGATAGTGGTTACCGACATCTGTCCCCATATCCACATATCGCATTATGCCCCTTCCTTAGAATTCAGTACAAATATCCCTTCCTCCCCACAGGAAGTTCTCCTTATGATCTGGGGCAGAATCTGTCACACTTGCAAGTAACCATGCCAACATTTCGAACTTCTAGATTTTGAACCCATATTGCTCATCATGACAACTGCATGCATGGCAATTTCAACATGGCATAGATGGTGTCCTCAGAACCAAGAGGCTGAGCTATTTTACTTAGGTGGGATCCCACAGAGTGCTTAGCACTGGGCCAGAAACCTGGCAGATGTTCAATGAATTCAATAAAGGGATGTATCAGCTTGCCATACTTTGAAAATATAAAACAAAAGTGTGAACTTCACAGGGCCAGAATCATTTGATTGTCTCACGTGATCCTGTAGAGATGGACATTTTTCTTCTTATTGGATCGTCTCACACGATCTTGGAGGTACGGAAATGTCAGGCGCTAGAAGCTAGACTGCATCTTGCTTTGGGAGTTGCTTTGAGGACGAAATCCCCGTCGAGCTGTTACCACAGTATCTGTTTAAGAGCAGAGACATAGAACACAGCCTGGCCCTTTGCATCTGGTCCCTACTGTTTGGATTTGGGGTAAACAGGAGTTTCCTCTCTGGCTCTCTAGGATTAAACAAGTTGGTATATTATTTCAACTTGCAGCAGAACATCTCTGACACTGCATTTTGAGAAACAGGAATGGAGAGATGAACGTGGTGCATGTTTGCTGACCCAGGGCAGAGAAGAAATTGTTCAGAAAGCTTAGAAAAGCTGCCTCCGCCCTGAAAAGGCACGGGGTGTGGAGGGGGATGTGGGAGGTGCACACGCTGAACAGGAGCCCAAAGCCCCAGATCCCGGGACAACAGCCCTGAGCACTCAGCCTCCCATCAGAGACTGGAGCCGCGGCCCCCAGGGTCCCTGTTGCTTAGTAGGAACCTTTGCTTGGGATTTTACTCCTTTCTCTCTATTGTTGTTTGTGCTCCATGGAGTCTAGAAGCTGAAAACACTGGTAAGCTGGGGCACGAGGAGCAACTTATCTCCCTTAAAGAGATGAGCAAAACAAAAGAGCACTTATTATTACCAAAATACCAACAGCAGTTACCATTAGCAGATGCGCTAGTGGTGGGGAGTGGAAGAGGGTTCTCGGTTGTGCCTTTCTGAATTGTTTGAAATATTTATAGCAATGAAAATATTTGATAGAGGAAACAGGAGCAAAATATGAATAATATTGGTTTCTAAGCCTCAGGAAGACATTCACCTCTGGTGTCTCCCATCTCCCCCCAGACAGGCTCCCAAGCCTCTGCGCCACTTCTGACTTCTCCCCTTGCTGCCCGACTGCATCTTATTCTTTCCCTTCTGGCTCTGCAAGAAACCCTGGGCTTAATGGGTCTGAGAGATACCTCTTTCATCCTACAAAAGCCTACCCACATTAGATTCCATTCCATCAGCTGAGGGGCTGCCTCAGCTGGTGGTCGTGTTGATACATTACTTCATAATCAAGTATTAATGTCTGTACTAGTGCCTGAATTTCCTGCACCATGAAACACATTCTAAGAATTCTTTGCCTATTCTATCATTTACCTAATCTCACTTCTTGTAACATATGCCAAAGAAATCACCCAGAGTGTGGAGCAGATACTGCTGATGCCCTGCCCAGACCCTCTTTCCAATGCCAGGGTGATGCTGGTGGAAAACGCTGACAACTGTCCCCTTCTCTGGAGCTGAATTGTTGGAGAGGTTATGTGCTCTCTACCCAGGGCAGCTCTCAGCCCATAACTGATAGACATTCCTTTGTCTCAACGGGGGATCTGTGATGCAATCCCAGCTCCAGAGCTTCCCTGGGGTCAGGCTGATGCCTACTCCAGCAGACCCTCTTTATTCAGCTCTCTCCCCACCCTGCTTCCCTGGCTCAGGCACTCTTTGCACCCATCCGCCAGATATCACATGCACCACATCCCTTCTTGGGCTCTGCTTCTGGGGAACCTGATCTAAGACACAGGGAAAAGTCAAACTCATGAAAACAGTTTACTATAGAGTCATAAAGAGAACCAGAGGAAAATTAGGCAAATGCTGATAAGAGCGATGGCCTTGAGGAGGTGTAACTGTAACTGTTGCTTTTCACCATAAGCTTTTTTGTTCTCTTTAGTCATGACGATATGCTTGTGTTACTATGATTAAAATATATTTGATCTAACAACCCTAAATGAACGTCCCCATTTCAAATGATGTGATGGTCTCGTCTTTCATGATCATCCTGATTCTGTTTCAGTCCAGAAGGTGCAAGTGTTTTATGGTGACAAGAATGAAGCCTATATTCCAGGTGCCTTTATCTCTCATTCTATAGGTAGATGCAAGATGTATATCCTTTTCTGCTGGGATTTAGATGTTTACTGAAAATAACTAAACCCCAAAACAGAATAGTGTGAGAAAAAAACCCCAGCCAATCAAGACCCCAACTATGTGTTAAGATTATTATGAAATCATCAAATGTTAGTAACACGCAGTGTCCTTTTAGGTTAAATGACAAGGAAGGAGAATTTGAGGGACCGAGTGTAGCCAGCTGAGCAGAAGCTCTGAACGGTGCTGTCTCCATGGGGTTTGATCCAAAGGAAGGCAGCTTCTGTCTCTGAATGGGGTCGGGCACAGTTTGGGGGAAGGCAAGATCGTCTTGGTGGAGCAGGCAGAGGACGAGGAGGTTGAGGGCCCAAGTTCTGCCATGTGACTGAGTTGGCTGGACTATAGTGTGAGATGGGGGTGTCCGCTGATGGAGAACGCAGATGGCTCATGGGACACAACTGGTGACACAGTGGAGAGCAGTGGAGAGCAATTGAATATATCAGCCCGGAACTTTCTATTGCAGGTAACAGAAACAGTTTTTGTCTAATACAACCAAGCTGCATCTATTAAAAGGACAGTGAATCACAGATTTACCAGAAGATTGTAGAGCTAGGTTGGAAACAAGCAGGAAAGAAGGCAGCGTGGGATGGAGAGGGCAAGAAGAAGGAACTTCAGGAATGGTTTACCAGCTGTGCTGTCATCGAGCAGAGGCAAGGCAGGAGCTGAAGGGATGGAAAACGAAGTGGTGAGTGGATGGGCAGCAGCAGGCTTTGCCCTTAAGTCAAAGGGATCCCCCCAGGACCTTCTCTGCAGGAGCACACATGGCTCTGGGTTTCCCATCAATATTTTAGCCACAGTTGGGACCTCAGGGTTAGGTCAAGTTACGTAGACCCAGTGGAACTTAAAGATGGAAGAGCTGGGTTTAAAAACCCTACCCCTGACCCTGCAGACATCTCTTCATTTCACCAGGTCTCACTAAGGATAATTTCCTCATCTACTGTACTGGACATCTGCGGTTTGACTACTCAGTGTCTGTTCCCGTTTATCTCTGATTTTTGTTTGGGGATGGGTCTTGTCCTCATTCCTTAGGAATGATTGGCAAAGATGATTTGTTTTAGAATGGGCACATACCCTAAGCTCGTCTAATAAGAGTGAATCTTGGGAATTTTTGTAGAAGTCATTGGAAGGTTTTTAACTCTTCCCCACTAAACAAAACCCTGAGGTTAGGCCCACACCTGGGACTCAGGCGGTTAAGGCAGCAAAGTTGAAAGCCAGGTAAAGCCTACAACTCAAGCTCATGAAAAAGGGCCAGTGTTAGAACAGACAAAAAAAAAGCCGAGGTTACTAATTCTGTAGCAGCCATGAAAACTTCAGTATGGAGAGGAGGCACACAGAACTCAAGGAGGGCCCCACCAACGGGTCGCATGACCAAGAAATCAAGAGAAAACAGATTCTGCTAACACTCCTGAATCAAGCTAGACCTGAAGCCAGAGATGTCCCTGGATTTTTCCATTACATGTAAATTCCTCTACAGGTTGTTAAGAGTCACCCGTCACCACAACATAAACACACAAACCCTGCAGACGCTAAGTTAAAATCGCTACCTTGACCCCAGGGCCAGAGTTTGGTTGGCAATGTCTTTCAGATGGACTCAGCCCTCTGACTTCGCTGGGGAATGTGTTCCGCAACCCAAGCCGTCCTCAGACACACCCCTGCTGGCAGGGCACCCACGAAGGTGGGCCCCGCTCCTAGCAGCCTGGGAGGTTGCACAGGCAGGCTTCGCTCGGCCTGAGACCAGAAAAGCCTGCAGGTGTGTGTTGCCACCTCTGTGCCAACATGCCACGTGTTAGGACTGCCTCTCGAAGAGGTGTTTCTCCACAGGAGGCAAGCTGGAAGCTTGTGACTCCTCCACTAAAGAAATGGGAAGCCTCAGGAAAGGAATTTCATCATGGCAACATCCCGTTGAGGGCAGCCAGGTCTTCTCGTTTGGAGTAGCAAAAAGGGATATGGACTGGGTATGGACTTGGGGTATTTGTGCCAACCTCTCTGCAAAGAAGCTCATGGCCCCCATAGGATCGCCGTCATCATGGGGATCATAGCACTGACAGGACTTCACGAGCCAGTGCCAAAGTCAGAAGGGTTGGGTTGAATCCCCGCAGCTTGGTAAGCATGCGTAATTGGCTTAATCTCCATGCCTCAGTTTCTTCATCTGTAAAGTACAGATAATAACAGCACCAGCTTCAGGGGTCGTTGTGAGAAGTAAGTGGATTAATACCTCTAGGGGTTTAGGACAGGGCCTGGC
This sequence comes from Solenodon paradoxus, assembly GCA_004363575.1. Lineage (NCBI taxonomy): Eukaryota > Metazoa > Chordata > Mammalia > Eulipotyphla > Solenodontidae > Solenodon > Solenodon paradoxus. The sequence goes on from RJWH01000987.1 coordinate 77,446, forward strand.
TTGTAGTGAGGACTGTGGCTCTGTGGGAAAAGCATTCTTAGCAAGCCTGTTTTTAGCTGACTGGCAAGACTGGGCCTTGGACCAGGTCTTCTCACTCCCAGAGCTGCTTCTGACTCAGCCAGGAACACAAGGGTGATATTCACACACTCCAGTGTGGTTCACGCAGGCATGTTCACACCCTCAGAACACAGACGCCTCAAGTGGGATCTCTGTCAGGTGCTCCCTCTGAGTCAATGGCACACTGGGCACCTTGTCATTACTTGGACTCAGAGCAAGGATGTGTCAACCTTCCCACTCCCAGCTCTGCAGCCACAAACAGATAAAGAACCTGAATGAAGCTCCCTGGGTATTTATTGGGGTACTTGGAATACTCCTGCCTTCTTTGTTTCCCAATTTCTGACTCCTTCCATGTTAAAAACAATGGGCAACTGGGAATGTAATTGAACACCTGACCTGACTTTCAAGGTGGCAAACTTGAGTTTTCACCCCTCCATTTGGTATGAGCAAAGACAGCCTTGGACATGTGACTTCTAGGGTCTTGTGGACACACCTTTAGTTTACATAACAAGGCCCAGCACCTGCTGGAGAAGAAATGAGACTCATTCCCACAGCATCTGCTGTCCAGATTTGCTAGTTTATGATCCCCTGGGGACTCCTGTCTCTTGAGTTGGGGTAAAAGGACATCAGGACTAAGGGGAAACACTACTCACCCTGAATGATTCTCCACTTAGCTTTGGATAAGAATGAGTTCCAGGCAAAAGGGGACAGCTCCTCTGATGTGGAAGCAGTCTCCTGGCTAGACACTTGCGACAATCTCCTAACTAATCCCTGGCCTCTGTTATGTCCCTTTTGGGTCCATCCTCAAGTGGCTACAGGGAGAACTCTGTGAAATGATGTCTTCTGTTAAAATCCTCCTGTGATTCCTGCAGCCCAGAGTAGCACTGTTCAACAGAACGCTCTGTGATGATGAAAATGTTCTCTGCCTGCCCGGCCCAGTGTGGTAACTCCTAACTGCATGTGGCTATTGGACTTTTGAAACGTGGGTAGTGTGGCTGAGGAAATGAAAGTTTAGCTGTACTTTATTTCAATTAATTGAAATTAAAACAGACACACAGAGCTTGTGGCCACTGCAACAGACAGCTTAAGTCTAAAGAAGGAAAGTCAAAGTTCTAGGCAGGTCCTCGTCCTATCTGAGCAACGAGAGCTTTTTTTGCCAGAACTCTTTCAAACTGGGAATTCCAGCCACAGCAAATGACTTACAACTCCCTAAACCTTGTGCCCACTTCACACCTCCATGCATTGGCGTCTGCTGTTCTCCCCGCCTGGAATGTTTTCATCCCTTGTCCAGACATGTCTGCAATCTGCCTGCCAGCCAAACAATCCTCCTTCAAGACACAGCTCCAGTGTTACCTCTACTATCAAGCTTTTATCAACCGCCCCCTGCTCTCCCCATACAGAATTAACCCCTTCTTTGATGCAGCCAACACAGACATGCTGTGAAACCCTTCCAGCACTTATAGTACTGACGAGCTTCCCATCTGTTCTCCTCTATGAGTCAACATAGACTCCTAGACAGAAGGTTCTCCAATGCCTATTACAGAGTTTGGCTTATATTAAGCAGCTTTCAGAAGATGGCTGAAGGAAAATGACAGTGGTGGGTAAGTGCCATAGTCTGGGCTATCTTAAATCCAACTTCCAGTCTTAGTCTACCCGTCACTCGGGGAGCTCTGTTTGTGCGTGGTCTTGTGAGTTAGCGGGGAGCAGAAGGGCAGATCCTCCTCTCAATGCCCAGCTCAATCCTCCGAGAGATTAAGGAGAATGAGGGGTGCAGTCATGCCAGAGCAGATGGAAACCCCACTCATCATAGCACCAGCACACAGTAAGACCATTTTTATTGCCCAGTCCTCCAGAGCGCCAAGACTGGTTCTCCAGACTTCTGTCAAACATATGAGCTCCTGATGAACTCTCAAAAATGTTCTGAGTTGGTTCTCTTGGTAGTTGCCCACCCAGTGATCTGTAGGCGCAGTCATGCAGATGAGGTCAAGGGAGCCCTGTGGGGTGACAGGGTACGTCCTTTCTTGATGGGCCTGAGATATCACAATGCACAAAGCTGAGGTTAAAGTCAGAGCAGAAAGGCCCAGGCAGCTAAGGAGGATGTACTTGGCCCTGGAGAGAGGTGTGACTGACAGTGCCAGGATCTTGGCCTGAGCGCAGAGAGGAGGGCACCATTTACACCAATCAGAGTGACTGCGTCTCTGGGTGACTCTCTAGGCTCAGGGAGAGGAGGCAGATTACCAGGAAACCCCAAGCGATGCTGAAGGATTGTTCTGAAAGGGATTGGGAACTGAGGTTCATGGTGAGGCTTTGGGTGCTACTGGTTGGGTTTTTATTCTCTTAAATAAACATCCCTTAAACACACTGTGAAGCCAGAATTTCATTCATCTGTTCAACAAAATTTATGAAGAGCATCTTCCTTTGCAAGCGGGATCATGCCAGCACTTTTTTCCTACCTTGGGACCTTTGCCCAACTCATCTCCATTCCCTGCCTGGATCTCTCTTTTTGAGAAAGCTCTTACCCATTTTTCACTTATTTTAAGTGATGCTTTCCTATAACAACCCTCTATGAGCCTCAGATTAGGTCTTCTGGACCCTGTTATCTCTTCTCATAGCACTCACAAGAACTATAATTTACAGTGATTGGTAGGGCCATTTGATAGAAGCCCCTCTTTCTTGCTAAGTGGCAGGCTCCATGAGGGCAGGGACAGTGCTTGTCTATTTATAGGTGCACCTCAGCAATGCATAGTACATTATTTGACACATAAGAAATATTTTTCGAATGACTGAACAAAGGGAAGGGGTGAAGAGGATAGGGATATGGAAGGAAGGAAGGGAGGAAGGGAGGAATGGAGGGATGGAGAGAGAAGCGAGGGAGGGAGGGAGGAAGGAAAGATGGATGGGTGGGTTGCAGAATCCCTTCCGGCCCTCTGGGTGACCACAGTATGGTATTTGTCCCCACTTATGCGCTTTGCTCTTACAAAAGGAGTTAACAAGCAACCTCTCCAGGTCATGCACATGGGGATCTGGGAGCAGGGTACCACTGTTGTATCTTAACTGTTCTCCATAACTTCACACCTGAGCTTCTGGTAAACTCCCTAATGGCTATGTCTGAATGGTTGTGTCCCCTCAAAACTCATGTTGAATTCCTAGTGCTTGATGTGATGGTATTAGTAGGCAAGACCTTTGGAAGGCACTTAAGGTGTGAGAGTGGAGCCCTCATGAGTGGCATTGGTACTTCACAAAGGAGGATCCAGAGAGAGCCCTAGCTCCTTCTACCATGTGAGGACACGATGAAAAGTCTGTGACTTGGACAAGGACCCTCACCCCATTATGCTGGTCTCTTAACCTCAGACTTCTAAGCTCCGTAACTGTGAGCAATACATTTCTGCTGTGAATATGCCACCCAGTCTGGTGTTGTGCAGCAGGCCACACTTCAGACCAAGAGGTCGTTGACTGCTGATAACCAGTGCTTTGTTCTGCAACTCAAAGAAAGGTCAAATACATAAATGCAATGCTTTCTTTCCAGTGTATTGTACATTTTTCCTAGGGAGAATGGAGACTTATAAAACCTGAGCACTGAGTCTATCCAGTGGTATTGAGAAGAGACCCTAGACCAGAGAAAGGACACGAGTGGGGAAATCTGAATTGTCTCTGTAGTTCAGTTAATCATACTGTCAATGTTCATTTCTTAGTTTTGACAAAGTTCCATAGTTACATAAGTTGTTAACATTGTGGAAACTGGATGAAGGGAATAGGGAAACTGCACTCTCCTCACAACTCTTAGGTAATTCTAAAAGGATGGCAAAATAAAATATTTAAGAGTTCATTTAGTATCTTCTTTAAAGTCCTATCAAATATAAATTTCTGAGTAGCGAGAAGATGGGATATATATTGTTTTTTTACCATCTCTACTTTCTACCATAACATGTACTGATTTTCTAATTAAAAAAAAAAACAAAGGTTTTTTTAAAAAATACGTAGCTTGGTTTAGAAATTATTCAACAGTGTATGACAAGTGTTATTTTTAATTGAAAAGATAACGGCACCATTAAGATCAAATTGTAAAAGACACACTTACAATAACCCATAATTTTACTACCACAACAGAACTGGTCTCATTTTTCATGTTAAGCGTTCACATGCAAAGGTAATTCTACTAAGCTGCCATCAAAGCTGGGCTGTCAGGTTTAAGGGCAGGTGCTTGCTTGTATCCCCTTCAGAGGCAATTCAAACAGACTGTATGGTAATCTCCAAGTGACAAGTGTTCAAAATGTGCAGCTGTCAATAGAGATCATGTAGTAGGGTCTCTCAGTTCTTCGGGACCTCCTGCCATTGTCACCATGTGTGTGGGAGGGCATGTGGTCAGATGGGGCTGGGAAGGTCATGCCTCCCCTGCCACTCTGTCCCTTGGGACACTCCTCTGAACCTCAGCTGCCAAGTGGGGGAGTGGGAGAAGCTTCTGGGAGTCCTCTGGAGCTGGAAATGTAAGATGAACACTCATGGGAGCTCACTGCTCTGAAGTCATTCTAGACAAGAGCTTGGGAAAAAGTGGGTGATTCCTTCTCCTTGTGAATAAAGCAAAAAATTCAGTGAACTATTCAGAGTCAATCTCCTTGAGATTCAAACTTGATGGAGAGGATTGACCTGGGAATGCTGGGGTTTTGCAAAGTTCTAGCCTGCACTGCTTCATCCCATATTCTCATATTGACCTTAATCACCCACTTTGTCTTAAAGATCACTCAAAAGTTGAATGAACTGTATGAATAAGTTTCAAGAAGTTTTCTTCTATCAAGTTGGAAGAACCATTTCATACAAAGAAAAGGGACAGTGACTTTGTCTTTCTGAAGATCTCCTTAGTCCCCAAAACATGGAAAGCAACACGCTGTCCACTGCAGAATAAATCCAGCTCTGGCACTCCCTGCAAGTCAGGACTACACTGCCCTCCCAGGGGAGCTCTTAGCATGGCCTCCCTGCTTGGGGGTAGTGGGAGTCTAGATTTCTGGGCTGCCCTGACCTCAGATGCAAGCCCTGTCTGGGTCTCTGGCTGTTCCTCCTAGCTGTGCCTTAGGCCAAGTCCTTATCCCTCCAGGCTTGGGATCCACATTTATCCTCTCCCCGACTTGTGATTAAGATATAATTCATTTTGAATTAAAAACAGTCCCAGGCTTCAGCCCAACAGGAGTGCAGCTGCACTGAGTTTTTTATTTTCCCTCTGACACTTTTTACAGAAAGAAAATGTGTGACTTTTCTTGATGAGTGAACAGTGAAAGGTGTTTAGAAAAGGTCTATCATTTTTCTGGTGGCAAGACACTCTAAACTAAATTCATTAGCAGTTCTTCTGCTTGGAATTTTAAAATATTCTCTGACCTATATACATTTCTTGTTATGTCTTCTACTAATATAAGAAAATTATTTGACAAACACTATGGCTACAGAGCAAAAATGCAGCATTGCATAAGAGTCTTGAAGACTGACATTTCAATGTTGAAAATATTAAAATCCATGTACTACCTCTTGCATCTAAACCTCCTAAGAAATGTTCTTCATGTTTATAATTGTGTATTAGTAGATATCATTTATAGACAAAAGACTTACCTTTACTTCTACATGTCATTAATCATTTTCTATAATTTCCTACCTTTTAGAATATATTAGTGGGACACCAAGACAGGAGGTATAGTTTATGTCAACTAATTAACGAGTCATATGGGCAAAAGCTGAACTGGTGACTACCAACTCAGTTGACATAGTTCACTTCTCTGCTTCTCAGTTTTCTTTTCCCAAACATAGATGACATAATATTCCCATTGGTTCATTCATTTGATAAATATTTATTGAGCTCTTAGTCATAGTCATAGTGAAAGGTGTTGTCAGTAAGGTGGTGAATAAAATACATGAGGTTCTTGCTCTAACGGAGCTGAGAAATCAATGAATATGAAACTTTTGCAAAAGCAAAAGCTCAGTCAAAAGAGATGTATGCATATGTGCGCACGCGCGCGCACACACACACACACACACACACACACACACACGATGTGTGTCTATCTACCTATGCTTAGGAAGATATTCTTTCCCCTCTGTCTCTGAAGCCAGTGCTCTTACATGACGACCCTATGTATTGGCACTCACTCTATGATACCTCGGCAACAAAGGAACTGCAGCCTGCTTGAGGGCAAGACTTGGTTCAAGTTTTCATGTTCCCAATGATGGGCTAATGACTCTGAATCTCAACATAAGCCTAGGTTCCAGAGTCCTTAGCCTTTCTCCTATTCTGAATGGATTTTAGTTGGGGCAGATTATTTTAGATATTGAATATATACAATGACAATGATAACAAAACTGATATTTTCCTACCAGAACTAACAATGGGTGACTATTGAAAGACACCATTTTCAATGCTAATGGTTTGAACAATTCCAGCTTGAGTTTGGTGATATCTGGTGACAGTAGATTTCATGATTATTAAGCCTCAGTTAGTTTAGTGATTTCCTTCTTTAGTTCATTACCATGATTAGCCTCTGAAATCTGAATTAGGCCATTTTGGTTGATTTCATTTAGTATAGAATTTAGATCTAATTCACTGGTTGTAAAAGATTATGACGTAGAGTTTGCAGGTGTTGAATTATAATGCTGTATGCCTGAAATATAGAAATGCTATAAGCTAATGCTGCATCAATAAAAAAGTACTTGTTAAAAAGAAACTATCCTGTTTTTACTCTGCTTGGTTCTCCTGGTTCTGTGCTCACATACTCTACTATCTTGAATAACAGAGTACTATTAGGAAGAGTGTGGATTATCATGAATAGCTCACACCCATCCTGTTTATTGAAGATTGAGATCTACTAATTAGCATCAGGTCCAGGCAAAAGGCCTCTGTTGGGAGGGGATCCGAGAACTGACTGGGGATCAGGGTTTAGTCATCCTCCATGTGAGTCAAGTCCCCATATAGTGTAAGGGAGTGTGGAAGTGTTGATAAAAGAGGGTTCATTTCTTGCCAGCATTCTTTGTTCCCATCACCATCATCCACACCCCAACTCTCTATTCCAAGGGAGGGACAGAGGACTAGATGAGGAGGACAGGTAAAACCTCAGTTGGTCCTTCCAGAGACAGTGGCTTGAGAGAAGAAAAAGAGAGGGATGGTGGGCACCCGCATAACTCATTCCACTTCTATTCAATCTTTCAATCACTTTCTGAAGATTAGGTGGTTCCTCCTCTTACAACATGTTTGTTTTTAAGCTAAACCTTGAGGACAAAAAGTATTTCTTTAAAACCTTAAAAAGCAGGATGATCTAAATTTAGAGACTCAATTACTGGCCTTTTGAATCTTGAAAGCCATTTGTTTGCCTACTAGTATATTCACCTAACAAATGTTTATTGAGTAGCTACCATGAGTAAGGCACTGGAATAAATGGCAAAAGACTTTCAGTCTCTTCTCTAGGAGAGTTTATAAATGCTAGCTTATAAGCTACAGTGACAGTAAGAGACGACTGTAATAGTACGTTGGAAGAACCATGACAGATGACCCATGATGTGTTTGAGAACATAAAGAAGGTCACACGCTCCAGATAGGGGAGGAGTGGTTTAGAGACTGGGACACTGAAGCTTAGACCTATGGGACATATAAGTAAATAATGAGGGTGGGAGACAAATGTCTAGGTTGATTTTCCATCACTGTGGTTTGTAAATTTGGGAGTGCGTATGCCAGAAAAAAGACAGCTCTTTCTTGAAGGCGTGTAGACTACCCAAGAATGACATCTGTCTAAAGGTTGTGCCAGTCATCAGCTCGGCTCTGAGAAAACCAATGCTGTTTTCAGTAAGGAGTGGTTGCTATGCATACCATAGTGTTTGCCCATGACTCGGGAACCAAAACTCAAGAAACAATGAAAATATGTCCTATTTCCCTTTTTTTTCTTTTTTTTTTTGATGCCACAAATTAAAAGCTGGAGGAGAAAATAAGGAAGAATCTGAAAATAAGACAGCTAGGGATTTCATATGCTGTTACTATTGTAATTATAAAAAACATCATGTTGTATGTGTTATATAATTACTTATAATATCCCCTGCCTAAAACAAATTTGAGTGATGTCTTGTGGAAAGACACAAAAGCGTCATGGCAGAGAACATTATGAATTTATTGTGAGATTCAGGGTTGGTAAAGTATTGGAAATGCATATTTGCCACTGGTAGAAGAAGAATTTTTCCATAAAGACGAAGACTTGTGAATCAGAAGTGATGAGATTCAGAACTGAATGAGGAACTGGAAGATATGTTTTCAGGACTGGTTCTGATTCTGAAGAACTCCTGTCTTAGCACAGAAAGGTCAAACACAGCAGACTGGGTTCTCTTCATAGATTGCCCAAGTGTTTATTGAGCACATACTCTATGGTAATTCTATCTGAAAAGTAGGGAACGTAGAGAATAATACTCACTGATTCTTGGTCCTTGATTTGGGGTAGGGGATGGCTCACAGTCTGGTGGAAGAAGATGGACAATTTATTGGAGACCAGTGGAAGAAGCGGTGCTCTTGGGACTATGCAGGAACAAAGGGAAAAACCAACCTGGGGAGAAGAACATGGAAGAATAAGGTATCTAGAGTGCCTCTCCTACACTTTAAAGTATAGACACATAACATTGCTTACATGTGATTATAATTTGCTTTAGCTTTCATGAGCTAAATAATTCTGTGAAGTAAGGAAATTGAAGTCAGGAACTTTAACAAAATTTTTCTTTATTGTTTTCTCATTTTGGTTGTTATTGGCTTCTAGAATGCAGGAAAATCAAATTAAACATTAATGTTTCAAACTTCTTATATAGAATGTTCAAACAGAAAAGTGGTAGGGAAAAGTATACCAAACCTCTTTCCAATCACTCACTTTTGTTTCTTCTGTGCCCTCCTCCAACCCCACAGACAAATAATTTTCTTGATTTAAAAAAATTCTATCATGTCTGCTATCTAAAGAACTCCTTATAATTTCTGGTTACTCTGAAAATATAGAGCATACAAGAAAGATAGGATAAGTGCTTGAGTCTTCCCCTTTATTCATATTTAACTCATTTTAGTCCATTGTGGTCACTGCTCTTTGAGTCTCAAATTGTCCCTGCTTGGCCAGTGAGCATTCCTTCAAGTCAGCTTCTGTTATTTTGACTGGCCTCCATTTGGATTTGGTATTTCCTTTGCTTTGAGAACAACTACCATCGAGAAGTTCTTTCTGATAGTCTCTTTTTGCCTATTTGTGACAAACAACTGTACTAGTTGTATCAGCTAGGAATTCTTGTGGCTCTAAGTAAGCATAATAAGTAGAGTTTTGTGTTTTTTCACAGAACAGAAAGTCTGGAGCAGGCAGTGGTTAGCATTTGTTCTGCAGCTCATGAGGTCCAGAGCCAGCATTGCTGTGAATCTCTTGGCCTCTCCTTCATGGCAACTCCCATGCCAGGCATCAGGCCCACAGCCAGTAGAGGAAGAAAGGGGGAAGATGAGAATCAGCTGCAGCTGTCCCTTTGTATTAGAAAATCAAAAGCTTTCCCCAAGTCACCCCCATCTCCAGTTGAATTCCATTCCAATCTTAATTGACCAGACCGTATCATATGGGCATCCTTACATGCAAAGGAGGCTGGGAAAATGAGCAATTAGTTTTTCTGGTCCTTAGAGTTTAAGCAGGCAATGAGAGTGGGCACTGGGTGAATATAAGGCTACTATTTCTGGAGAGTGGTCTTGAGTCCTGAATCAACTCTCCCATCCTTCTTTTATTTTTAATTTTTATATAATGTCTAACAGTCTTGGCTTTTGAAGCAAGGTGGGGCCATTAAAAAGAAATGTGAGTGGGAAATGAGTAAAGCTTTATTTGAAAGACTGCCCTAAAGAAATAAGCATCAGCTATTTTGATATCTGTGCCTTGATGGCTCAGGTCAGTCCTGTTCAGTTATCACATGCCAACTCCAGCTGTAGAGTCTGCACTGCCAAATGCCCTGTCTCTTCAGGTCTGTAAAGGACAGACCTTCCTACCTTCATCAAGACAGATACTTCATTTGAGCATCAGTGACCCACATGATGCCAGAATACCTCGTGGCCATAGTTTTACCAGAGGGCACAGTCTTCACATTGTTACAGCAAAGAGCAGCGCTCACACTCAACCAGAGCTTCGTATCAACATTAAAATGTGGAGCTGATCTGTGCTGATGAATGCACTGTCACTGCTAAGAGTCTTGGAGACCTGCTGCTTTGGTCTTCTCCTCCTCTCTGAGAAACTCACCTTCCCAAGACCTTCTCAGAATCCAGCAACTGAAGGCTAATACGTGACCTAGCAGGGCCCTAATGCCCTACTCCAGTCAACACAAGGACCATATATTCTATGTCCATATATTCAGTGGTCATTGGCTATGACTCTGAAATATTCTATCTCCCAGGGGAAAGTCAGCTTATTATTCCTACTGGCCTATTCCTATTTCTCTTGACTGTTCATGGTTGAAGGGCAAATGGGTTGTTAATGAGAGCTAATCCAAGGACTAGAGGTGGGTAATTCCATTGGTGATAGTCTTGGCTTCCTCAAAGGTAATTAATAGTCCCTTGTTAGAAAATCTGAGCTGCTCTGTACTGTTTTTTATGTTTTACACATTTCTGCTACAAGTGTAAGGAAGCCAGACAAAAATGAACATACTCTGGATGATTCCATTTACATGAAGGAAAAAAAGAGACAAGATTATAAGAAAGCAAGAATGGTTACCTTCAAGGGAATTCTGAAAGAAGAAGGGCACAAAAATACTTCTCGGTGCTGGTCTTGTTCTTTTCTGTGACCTGAGTGTTAACAGCGCTGGTCACTACCTCAATATCCATCTTCCTCTTTTCCTTTCCATCAGATTCCTTATTTCCTTGCCGTGGCTTGGGTAGCGTATGACAAGAAGAAAACATTTCCTCGCCTATTTTGGAATTAAGACTGGTCATAAGGCATAAATTTGGACAATGATATATAAGTGAAAACTGACGGGGCTTTAAGGAAATCTCTTTTGGGAGGACAGGTTCTGTGGGCCAAGCCCTTAATTCCAACCTAAACACACCGAAGGGTACACAACCACCAGCTTTGGTCAAACCACAGATCTATTCATGTGCTCCTATGTAAAAATCCCCCAAATGTTGCCTATGCTACAGTTGGTTCACTCATTTAACAAATATTTACTGAACACATACTACATGTTGGGTGTGTTACAGATTCAGATGTCCCAGGGTCAAGCCTGTCACTGTGGTGTAGGGTGAAGACAAGACCTAGTGTCTGGCTAACGAGGAGGATGGGGAGAGTCATCGTTCAGCTCTGGCAGATGGTTTGACAAGTGGGAAATTCAAATCTCAAACTGTAACATCTTGCCACTTTTCAAAAGAAACCAGGAATTTTGATTTTATTTTCCAAATTAACTCTGCCCCAAGGCACGACTTTGAGCGATGGCAGAGCATAACTGGACAAAGTTAGTGTATTTGTTTATTATTGCCAGATAACAAATGACCACCAACTTAGCAGCTTAGTGAACACACATTATCTCATAGTTGGGTACATTACAAATCTAGGCAGACTCAAATGGTTTTCCTGAGTACTGTCTCACAAGGCTCAAGTCAAGGCATTAGCTGGACTAGGCTCTTACCTAAAGGCTCTGGAAAGAATCCACTTTGGAATTCCTTGAGGCCACAGGGTGCAATATACCACATGAACATAAGCACAAAAATAAAATCCAGCAGCATACAGAGATCCCCAAGTGGGATTTGTTTGGGGCACTGAAGGTTGATTTCACATGTGAAAATTAATTACTACAATATATATTAACATAACAAAGGACAAAACCTGCATGGTCATGTCATACATACAGAAAAAGCATTTGACAAAACCCAAAGCTTGTCCATGATAAAACTCTAAACAACCTCCAAAGAGAAGATTTCTTCAAAAAGATAAAAAATCACCCATGAAAAACCTACGCAAACATCATACTTAATAGTGAAAGACTAAAGGTCTTTCCATAAGAGAACCAAGAAAGATGTCCACTCTCACTACTCACTATCATACTGGAAATTATAGCCAGTCAGGAAGATGGGAAAAAGAAATTAAAGGTATTCTGACTGGAAAAGAAGAAATAGAGCTATTTTAGTAATGATATGGTCCTGTATTTGGAAAATACTAGTGAATCTAAAAAATTAAAATGCAATTAGAAATAGTAAAATAGAAACAGTAAATAATAATGTCACCAAAGTACATATAAATATAGAGAATAAACAATTAAAAATAAAATTAACAAAATGCACAATAGCATTAAAATGAATTAAATATTTAGATATAAATGCAACAAGACACAGAAGACCCTAAAACTACAACACATCTAAATAAATGGGAAATACACAATATTCATGAATTGAAAGATTCACTATTGTGAACACAGCAATCCTCCCCAAACTGATCTATGTACACAGCACAATTACAAATCAAAGTCTCCTCTATTTTGGATATGCTGATCCTAAAGTAACTGGAAATTCATCGTATACTTAAAATACACAAACAATTTTGAAAATGAACAACAGAGTTGGAACACTCATTCACCCATTTTCAAATCTTACTACAGAACAGTAGAATAGACTGTCAAAATGGTGTAAGGATAAACATACAGAGCAATGGAACGAACAGAAAATACCTACTTTTATCATAAGTTGATTTTTCGGCAAAGGTGTGAGGTCAATTCACATAGGACAATTGGCTATGCATATGCCAAAAAATTAATAAAAATTCTTACTTTATATCATGCACAAAAATGAACTCTAATGGATTATAGACTTAAATGTTAAACTAAAAATTAAAAATATGAAGGAAAGAAAGGCCCTTCCTGTGACTTTGGATTTGGCAAAAATTTCTTAGATATGATATGTTACCATCATTCTGTAAACAATTTTGATAAATTGGGATTCATCAAAATTCAAAACTTTGACACTTCCAAAGTAGCATTAAAAATATGAAAAGACTGGTGGCTCAGGTGCTTGGAAAGCAGTTTACATACAGCCCAAGGACCTGGGTTTGGGACCCTGTACCAGAGGGAACAACTATAATGAACAACTAAGTAAACAAAATGCTTCTTCCTCCTCTCAATTCCTGCCTGCTGTCTCCCTGTCTTCATTTCTGTTTTTCTTCCATCTTAAAAAATAAATAAATAAGACAAGCCACAGTCTGGGAGAAAATATTTGCAAATCATATATTTATTTAAGGACTGGTATCTGAAATGTATTAAAATTTCCTATAACTCAGTAAGACAATCCAATTAAAAACGAGCAAAAGATATGAAAAGACCTTTCATAAAGAAGACATGAATATCTAAAAAAGCACAAGAAAAAATGGTCAACATCACTAGTTACCAGGGAAATGCTAATTAAAATCAGTATAATAGGAGCTTTCTGGTGGCTTAGTGGTTAAGTTCACACACATCCCAAGGATCCAGGGTCACACATATCCCAAGGATCCAGGGTCATGACTTGGGGAAGGGGGCTGGCAGGGAGGGGGGTGAACAACCAAAAATGAACAACTAAATAAAATAAAATGCTTCTTCCTCTCTCTCCCTGCTTGCCTACCTCTGCTCGTCTTCATTCATGCCTACATCTTTCCTTCAAAAAAATCACAATGATATACCACTAAATATTTATTAAAATAGTGATAATCTAGAAGTCTAATAATTTCCAGTGTTGGCGAAGATGTGGAGAAACTAAAACCCTAATATGTTGTTGGTGGGAATGTAAAACAGATGAAGTCACTTCAAATATGATGTCAGTTTCTTAAAATGTTAACTATAGTTACTAAATTCCCCCCAGCAGTATACTCGAAGAAATTAAAAAATGTCTTTATTAAGAATGTGTGTAACAGTTTGTGTAAAGAGTTTACAGTAGCATTATCCATAAGAGCAAAAAACTAGAAATAAATAAAATATTCACCAAGTAAATAGATAAAGAAATATGAGTGTATCACAATGGAATACTATTCAACAACACACAGGAAGGTACTACTGATATAAACTACAATATGGATAAGCATTATGCTGAGTGAAAGAAGTCAGACACTAAGGACTAAATATCATATGATCCATTCATGTATTTCTAGAAAAGGCAAAGCAACAGGGATAGAAAATAAATCATGGGTGGCTAAAGGACTGGAAACTGAAGTGTGGCTGACTGCAAATACACGTGAGGAAAACTTGGTGGGGGGTGATGGATATGTCCTCAAAGTGAACTGGGGCGTTGGCTGCACAACTTTATGAATTTATTAAAAATCACTGAATAACCATGCATGATGGAGGAACTTCATGAAATGTAAATTATACCTCAATAAAACCATTAAACATAAAATTAAATCTTCCAGTTTTAAAATATTCACAAATAATTTAGACTCTTAGAAGACCTATGTGAAAAAATGTACCTCAAGTCTATGAGTCCTTGGGCTGCCTGAATGAAACTTCAGTGCTAGGTAGCATAAATAGAAATTTGAATAAAATAAAATCCTTGTCCTCCAGGAGTTTAAAATTTAAAGGGGAAAAAAATGGAACAGTAAATAATTACAAAAGGTGCAAGGAGGTATGGATCCATAGAACTCCCTTCTCTCCCTAGGTTAGGAGTTAGGGTACTAGAGAGGAAGATGGACACCAGAGTGGGGTTTTGAATAGGTTGACCAACTATCCCATTTAAATGGGACAGTACCGTCTGTTTTCATTTTTGTCAATTTTGTCCTGTTTTTAATACACCAGGCCATCTGTAATGAAGGGTAAAGGGTCTGTTGAGTTGCCTAGAGGCCCGGTCTATTGAGGGGGCCCAAAAGCTCTGTCCCATTTTTGTCTCAAGGTGATATGATCAGCCTAGCATGAAAGGTAGAGACTGTAAGTGGAGAAGTGGAAAACAGGGTTGAGTGACATTTCCAGGAAGAGGGAACAGAAGAGGTAAAGGCTTGAAGGAGTAAAAAATCGATTTCCTTTCTGAGAACTAGGAAGAGTGAAGATGTGATGCACATGGAGAAAAGAAAAGAGCAGGAAAAGAAAGCAGAGATGAGACTGCAGGACTGGGCAGGTCATGCTGAAGCCTTTGGACAAGGGATTAAGCAGGATTTATTCCTTGGAGGAACACAGGCATACTTCTTTTGCCCTAAATTAAACTTTGCATATTTTGGCAACATCTTATTGCATTTATTTTTAAAAAATGTTAATATACTCCTTATCAAGTGCCAGGCACAGTTTTAATACTTTATGTAAATTCACTTAATCCCATCAGCTGTGGTTCTCCAACCTGCATCAGAATCACCTGGGATTCTTCTTAAAACAGAGAAATCAGAGTTTTTTTTCTGATTTAGGACATGTGGAGCAGAGCCCAAGAACTCGCATGACAACCTAGCTTCCAGCAGGAGCTGCTGCTACTGGTTCACGCAGCACACCTTGAGAACCACTGCTTTATACCAACCGTATAAGGAAGGTATTGTTATCACCATCATCTCCATTTCACAGAATAGAAAGCAGAAAGTTAGGCAACAAGTTCAAGGCCGATGACGCTTAGTGATGGAGTTGGGATTCAAAGTCAGGCAATGTCTGCCATGTCTCCTAGCTCCAAGTTGCAAACAAGGAGAGTTAAGGGCTGGCATTTTCAGTCCTTATTTGCAACCACTGAAAACATATTACACTCCCTGCCCTCCCTCCCCCGACAGTATTCTTCTTAACTGACACCCAAGATAAAAGAGAGATGCTAACTGATGCCAAGGGGATAGTGAGGAAGTCTTTGAGAAACTTTTTAGACCTTTCTAATGAAGTGTTATTTTGGTCCCATTGGGGTGGAGCCAGGATTTAAAAATGCCTGCTTCAGTGCACAAAATGACTAATTAGATACGTGAAAGGAAACCATTAAATAAAACATCACAACTCAAATTGAACTATATATGATTACTCATACCATTATATCTATTTTAATTCTTTCACAAATTATAAAAATTAACAACATCTAGAGCCGATAACCTTGTTACACACGCTGCTTTTGGGTGGGTGGGGGTTGGGGGCTCCCAAGACAAAAATGGCAATTCTTACATGGATCTGCTTGCTTTTCACATCTTGATCTAATTTGTAGCATCTCCCTGGTTTCCTTCCAATAAACAACTTCTTCCGTAAATTGGTGGCATTATGTTATTTTTGTGATCTGAATCACAGAGACTGTAATACAAGCCTGCATGCTCCATCTTGTCATTTTGTAGAGTGCTGTATGTCTAATTAAGGCTTCTTACAGGTCCATAAAAAGATCTAATATTAAAAAAAGCAGTTTGTGTTGGAGAAAGCCCCAGGGCAAATTGGAAAAGGGGTTTCTTCATTAACAATAAACACATTTGCTTAAATTCAAAGTTAAATGATAATATATTAATCTGTACTTGAATATTTAAAAATATTGCCTAAGCAATAATCAGACCATGTTACCACACTGATGGTATGGAACCGAAAATGGGTCATGTTCTTGCCAGCAGCACTCCAGTTTCCTGAGAAACACTGGGGATGAATAAATGATTTACCACGTGGCCTTCATTGCAGCCCTCTCTCTAGAAGAGAGTTGGAGCCAACTTGACGTGAATCAATTTATTATTTTCTTCCTTTTCATTTATTGTTTTGCTATTCTGGTGCCCTTGCGTCCCTTGTAGAATTAATTCAAAAGCAGAGTTATGGTCCTTGTTTTATGGTTGTTAGATCTCAGGGGGCTGCAGATTTGATGGGGGAGGTCTTCAAACCTTTTGGAGTTCCCTTGGGAGTCTATTAGAGGGGTATTTTTTTTTTTTTTTTTTTTTTGATTTGGTTACAGGCTTCTCTGAATAGTGATGGCTCCCTGAGGGGAAAAATGCATGGCCTCCCAGCTTCCCAGTTAACAATGGGATAAATTCCACAAATTAAGTGAGGAGCTCTTGCTTACCAAAATGCTAGAGTTAAGACTCTTCTGTCAAAGTCAGATTATTCTTTTATGGTCTAAATCAAAGTGATCCTAGAGTTGGGGCAGAGTTGTGGCCTTGACTCAGCCCTCAGGGGCTGAGGCAAGGCCTGAGTCCCTTAGCCATAGGGTTTCCCCAATGATCTATTTCCCCAGGCTGAGGCATTAGGGAATCTGGGATTCCCCTTTAATAGAAAACTTTAATATTACCTGGAGGGTTTCCATCTCCCACTACTCCACTCCCCCGCTGATGACTTGGAGAGTTTACCTGGAGGGTTTCCATCTCCCACTACTCCACTCCCCCGCTGATGACTTGGAGAGTCTTTAAGAAGTCTTCTGACATTTGCAGGTGAACAGAGACAGTTCATAAAGTCATCTGAATTTCTCCATCCAATTTAAGCAATCATAGAACTTCTAAGCAGCTTTGGTTTTGCTTGTGTCTGTCTTTGCAAGGGGTCCTTTCTTAGGGGAAGGGTGGAAGGAAGGGAGAAACAGAAAGGGAAAACCAGGTTGGATAAACCTGGCCTCTGGTTGGTTGCTCCCTTCCAAGAACCCTGGAGAGCTGGCTAGCACTCTCCGCCCAACTCTCAGCTCTTTTTTGGAGCCGTCCAGCCCGATGACCAAGCAGTCAAACCAACCAGTGTCATGGTTAATCTCTGGTGTGTTCTGAATCCCTGATTTCATGTGCTTTAGTAGTTTCCCAGACCTCTTGCTTTTCCACGCAGTTTCCAGAGGAGGCAGACTGGCCAGGCCACTGTCTCCAGCTGACCTTTCGAGCCAGTAGTGCAATCAGATGCCAGACTTTTCTCCTTTTGTTTAAATAGCAACAAAGTCAACATTTTTTCAAACTAGGTCCCCAGAGAAGAAACTGCAGAGGAAAAACATGTGTCTGTGTGTGTACGTATGCATGTACGCACAGATGTGTAAGTAAGCACACATACATGAATGAATATATAGTCACTCTTTTCCGTCTCCTTGTTTAAACCTGGGTAGGAAACAGCATGAACCTTCGGAAGGGTAAAGTGCGAGCCGAGTTAGTTCCCTGGCCCCTGGACGCAGTCTCGTGCAGACCAGCCCTTTCCCTCCGATTTCTCCCGACAGCTCGCAATACTTTACTGGGTCATTGTCACAAGTTCCCGGAGCTTCCTCCTTCACCGTTCCCTACCCTCGGGCGCCTCGCCCGCTTCCCGCCGCCAGCCGCAGCCCAGACTCGCCGGGGTAGGGACTCCGCCAGGATGCCCTCCAGCAGCCGACGCGCCGGGGCCCGCAGGTGCGCCTCACCCTGCGCTTCCCGCGGCCCCGCCCCGGCGCACGTCACAGTGACGTGGGTCCTGCGCAGGCGCAGCTTGACTCCACCCCCCTCCTCCCGGAGGCTGCCCGCCCGCTCCGTATTATGATTAGCGCTGGGTGCGGGGATCCGGTGGCCGGGAGGGAGTCGTCGGCGCCGCGGCTGCTGCGGACTGACGCCCGCCTGCCGGCTGAGGTAGGGGCAAGCGCAGAGAGCGGCGGCCGTGGGCGGGGTGTGGGGCCGGGTTCCGCCGCCTCATAGCTTCTGCCGTTGCCGGGCTGGGTGCCCGGGCCGGGGCGCCCGCCGCAGGCGGAAAGTAAGTTGCGCGCTCCGCGCTCCCCGCGCTGGCTGCGGCGCGGGCCCCGCGTCCTCCGGGCCCGCGCTGCGGCGGCCCCGACCTGACGATGCGGCGGCGCGGCCTGGCGGCGGGGCGGCGGTGGGGCCCGGGTGGGATCCGTCACTGCGGCGGCTGGCGGCGGGCGCCCGGAGGCCCTGCCCTTGCGGCCGCGGCGGGATTCCGGCACCTCGGGAGGCGTCCGCATCCCGCGCCCCGCCCCGGAGCGGGCCGAGTGCGGTGCCCTCGGGGCCTCGCGCCCGGGCCAGGCTCCCCGTGCCCAGGTTCTCCTGCGGGCTGTGTTTTCTTCTCTGAATGTGTTTGGCTCTTGCAAATGAATCTTGAAATCCGGCCGCTGCCAGGGGGTTCCTTGGTAAAACTGCAGCCTTACAATAGAATGGGGATATTGTTGTCTGGAGAAAGGGCAACGCCGTCATGAAGGAGGAGCAGTGCGGTTCCCGAGGGAGAGCTAGAATTTTTTTCAAATTGGGAAACCTCCGTTCTTTGCCATAGTCATCGCCTGTTGATTTTATTCTGGACCATTTTACAAAAACCTTTCTGCTTATTGCTTGCACTTGGGATCTAGGAAAGTGACAGCCTTTTATCCTAGGGGGAGGGGGTTCTGGAGTGTGCTTTTCCTAACAGTTGAATCAGATATAATCTAATAGCTTCATAGGGAGTTTGGTTCGACTACATTATGTGGGGGGAATTTAACTGTGGGATTCTCAAATCTATAGACGTCTGAGAATATAGGACCTTTTAAACTCTTCGTTACTTTTTTTCCCCTTCCATTTTTAATGCATTCTCCACGTCTTTAGGAGCGAAGGGTAAAGCTGACCTTAATGCGGTTCACATATTACCCGGTTTTAGCATGGCCTGTAAGTGATGGAACTGCAAACGTTGGGCATCCTGTTGAATTACCAAATGCTTATCAGACATCGATGCTTCCGTTTGGGTTTCTTGAACGGGTTTGGGCTGCTGTATCCCAAATCAATCTTAATTAATCAGAATGTGTATCAGTGTACTTTAAAGCCTGGGGTTGTCAAGTCTTATGTAATCAACTTGTTAATTTATAATCTTGTTACATTGCTTTCCAGATTTATAAAATCATTCCCTTAAGGAAATCTGTCTTCAGCGTCTGCTTAAATATTTCTCTTGGAATTGGATTCCTGAAGAGGAATGTACTGTACAAGTGGGAATTAAAGCATACCAATGAGACACATTTCTTTTTATAAAATTGATTCTTTTATCTGGCTATCTAATTGTCCATATTACAGAAACAGGTGATATTCTCATTTTACGGAAATAGAAATGAGAGAAATTTCATGACATTTCCAAGGTCACATATTGAAGCAAAGTAGTTAGTAACTGAAAATCAAGTGTATGGTGCTAACTTTTCTTAGTACTCCACTAAGGCTTTCTAGGCAGGGAACTTTTGAGTGCACCTTTCTTTTTTTCACTTTGAAGTTTTATTGTTTTGTGCACAAAATTACTGCCCTGTTTTTCACTACTCTGGGTAATTTTTTCTGTATTATTACAAGACCCATTAGCATAAAACATGAGAACCATGACGTTATATTAATTTTTATTTTCCGAGAACAGAAATATAGATTGAGCCTGTGTTAATTTAAAATAAGACTTTTAAATGTCATTAAGATCCAAGGGCTTTCATGACGTTTTTACTGTTGACCACAGATACTATTTATCTAAACTTTATTATGGATTGCTTCTCTCATATAGAAAGTGAAAGTAAATAGAAAAAAAAGTGTTTTTGTAGATAGTCAACAGCCATAGTCCTTTGCATTAGTATAACTAAGGCATGATTTCTTCCCAGGAGCAGCTTGTTTGAGCCTACACTACCCAGGAAGAAAGGGTGTAAGTGTTAGGAATTAAAAAAAAAAAATCATAGATGAGGAACTCTAAAGACTTAATTTAACTGCTTGCCAGCTGTTTGCGTAACAACCAAAACAGTTTTTAGTCAAGATGTTTTTATAAAGAGACTGTTTATCCAGAATTTAGTTACTTCCCAGAGTGCATTTATGTGCAGGTAAATTCTTAGAGCAACTTAGCTGGAAAAGTTGAGTGATTCTAGCAATTTTAAGGGGAACTTAACTTGTGATCATTTATTCGTGGAGCCATTGTGTGTCTATTTTTGGAGTCCTGGGTTAGAAAATAGAAAAGTGAACAAAACCAATTCCTGCCTTTAGGAACTTGGTGGCAATTGGGGAATGCCAACATAAACAATAATAGAATCCATCGTGCTGTGGTGAAGCCTAGGCAAAACCCTGGAGAGGCACAGAGATGTAGACAAAGGACGGTTTGCTTCATAGAGGAGATGTTGGTTGAACTAATCTTGACAGACAGGTAGAATTCCCAAGCAGAGAAAAAGAGAAGGACTCAGAGGGCTCCAGGAAGATGAGAAGACAGAGTCAAATGGTGAAGGAAGAACTTGGATTCGAGTATATAAATGAGTTAAGGTAGAGAGAATACAACTGTTCTTTGAAAAAAATACATATGAAAAGGAAGGAGAAGTGGGGCAGTTGCTTAAGGGATGGAGTGGGAAGTGTTTTGGTGTTGTTTTAGTCTGGAATGAGCTGGTGTGAAATCTCTCAGACTTAATGGCCTCACAAGTGAGCACTGGAAGTGTGTTATCTTGCTGCATGATCTAGAGCAGCGTTATTCACACTGTGGATCATTTCCTCCTCTATTCTGTACATCTGGCTTGAGGTCTTAAATCCCATGGGATAACATTTCCTGCCAGTGGTAGGGAAGGAACCTGTCTAAAGATTCCTGCTCTGTCTTAACTGAATGTTTATTTCTCTGTCGTCACTTGGAACCTCCTGAGATTCTGCTTTGGCACATCCGACATTTGGCCTCTGCTCAGGTAGGCTCTTCCATGACAAATCGGGCCTCCTTCCTTACTGATGTGGTACCCTCCAAACTGCTGCCATTTGGCTTACTTAGCAGTTACATCAAAGACAGGGCATTACCTGTCCATGTGCCATGATGTTTTAGGTTCGGAACAGTTTCCATACTCAAAGCAAGATTGCATTTGTTATCTAAACAAATAACTCCTCAACTGCATATTGGCCGGGAATTGTAGTGTTGGTTATGAAATCATTGCTCCAGAAGCCTAAGTGACAGGACATGGAACTCGTCAGCGCATGGACTCACTGGGCCTCAGTTGTTGCTGTGCAGTTGTCTGTCTCAAACCCCAGAGACTCAGTTCCTTAAAGGCAGAGACCAGTTCTTTGATTTCTGTGTCCTGAGACCTGTGTAATGCCTTGTGCATAGTTAGTACACCCAGGGAGTGTCTTGATGATGAAACTATTAAAATGTCAAATTTAACTTGGTGATTTTATCAGCCTAGTAGTAGAAACCTTATCGTTTTGATCTAGTTGGGCTGGATTTAAATTGTTTCTCACTCATAGACTTTCAGTACTATAAGGACTACTCGACTAGCATGTAGTAGATACTAAGGGAATGTTTGTTCCTGTCCTATGTTCCTGGTGTGACTGAATAGAACCACTTTGCTACTGCTCACCACTACTCATTCTAGGTTTCCCTCTTTGCCTTGCCCCTGTGTGTTTAATTCGTGGATTCTGCTTGCTAAACATGTTTCTTTCTTTGCATCCTCGTCCTCATCCCAGAACACGTCTTCTGACATAGCTGCCCTATAAGAAATTATAAGCAACTTGAGGCAGTCAGGGACCTTCCTAATACATTCAGCAGAGGCGTTTACAGTCAGTATGTCGGATCAATTCCAGGTGAGGGTACTGAGATCAAAATAAGGTTGGGAACTAGATATCACTGCCTAGACAGCGCTTGCCCTCATTTTTAAGTCTTTAGGTAATCATTTATCTGGTGACCTTTTCAGTCATCTCCTTTTTGTCTTCCAGCCCTAGTCTTGTTCTTCCAGTCGGAACTTCACTTTGCTGACAGAGTGGTATATGTAACTCTCATCTCTGATTGCTGTTCCCCTGCTCAGGATTCTTCTTTGGTTTCTTAAATACCAGTTTCCATTTGTTCATTTAATAAAATGTGTCTATATATTTTGGGTAGATGCTATGGTGGGCAGGCCCTGGAATGCATAGCTGAATAAAATGTACGTGGGCCTTGCAAGAACTGAGCTGATCATTTAGTCTAGTGGGGGACACAGATTATTAATCACATCATTACACAAATAGTTATATAACCACAATTGTTCTAAGGGCCTTAGTGGAAAAGAGCACTAAGTGCTCTAAGGAGCTGGTGTAGAGGGGTGTGGGAAGGAGGGGAAGGATGGTGATCAGAAAGGGAACCTTTATACCGGGCCCTAAAGCACAAGTAAAGGCCGGCCAGACCGAGGGATATAAAACTGATTTGCTTTATATGGAATATAGGCCCTTAGCGGTATGACCCTTGCGTGCCTGTCTGATCTTGTTTCGTATGTTCTTGTATTATTGTCCCAATCACATTAAGCTCTCTCAGGTCTCTTTTCTGGAAAGCCTCTTTTCCGCCATCACCGATTTCAAATCT
This sequence comes from Solenodon paradoxus, assembly GCA_004363575.1. Classification (NCBI taxonomy): domain Eukaryota; kingdom Metazoa; phylum Chordata; class Mammalia; order Eulipotyphla; family Solenodontidae; genus Solenodon; species Solenodon paradoxus. The sequence goes on from RJWH01000987.1 coordinate 100,591, forward strand.
TAGCTCAAAGAGAAAAAAATGAATTTCTCTGAGGTGCCTCCTATGAACTCCCCAAGTTAAATTTAGGGGAAAGAACACTTCTGGCATGTTTGTCCCATAAGAAATTATAAACAACTGGAGGCAAGCAGGGCCTTTCCTAGTAAATGCTGTAGATACATTTACAGGCAGTTTGTTGGACTAATTCTTGGTGAGGATACTGAGATCAAACTAAGATAGGGAACTGAATATACAACTTTTTTCAAATATTGGATTCTTATCTGGGGTGGGTGGGAACCAATTCTGAAAAGTTGTAGGAAAAATTGTGGGTGATTTTTGATTCAACTCACATCTTGCTAATATGTTTTATCCTATTTAACTTCCATAGTAACTGCCCATGGTGGTGATTATCTTTGTTTTATAGATAAAGACATGCCTGTGTGTAGAAATTGAATAACTTGTGGGGCTTCAGATCCTGTGGTACTCTTTCCTCTGCACTAAGATGTTGTTCCTCATTTGTCTGAATAAATGAGTTTTGATCTATTTTAAAGTGTATCTCTATGGCAGAGATAATAAGGAATATTGACTATGTGATACTTTGAAGTGTTGAATTTTAGAGTGCTATCCCAGCTCTTCCCTGATATTTCCTCACCCTCTGTGTACGTACATACCTCTTAGACCATTATTTTGTTTTCACTCTGTTGCACAGCGAGGGTAAAATGTTTGAAGAATATATTGAACTGGGTTTAATATTCAGCCATGTTGATTATCTGTAGTAGTAAGATTATATTTTAGACAATGTAGTTTTATTCCTACACTCTATCTAGATGAGGTTCATTTCAGATTTAGGATGATAAACCAATATATATTTATGGGCAGATTATGAAACTAGAGTGTTCTGTATTCATGGAGATCTTTAAAAGTTATAGTACTGTGCAGCCTTATTTAGCTGTGTACAAAAGCTAAGCAATTTAATTTTTTAAGTAAAAGCTTAGATTTTTGTTTTACCTATTTCTACAGGTTAAACAGTTTTCTCTTTATTGACAAAGTATTACTCTACGTGCAATGATAATATTAGTCTACAATTTAAAGGCTCGATTTTATCTTTTGCTCTCCTATTTTATGAGTATCTGCTAATCCTTTTGTGAGGGAAAATGCTTTTTTAGAAACAAATGGAGAGAATGTAATTTGCAAAGTACATTGAAGTTACAGTTTAGGAAAGAATAAAGTTTTTAAGAAGAAATCTACCTAAATTTCACCTGAATTGCTTACTTGGAGTTGACTGTTCTGTTTTGCTTGGGGAGGAATCTTGTGATTACAAAATTGTATGCAAACTCTAAGGCAAAGTTATTTTCAGGTGCCATTCCATTTTTAGATGACCAATAATGACCTGAATCTGAATTTTGAATGGTTATTTCCCTGTAACAACTTTTCTCAACTCAAAAAGCAATTTCTAAAAAATTTGAAAAGTTTTAAATGGAATTATTTGTTAATAATGTTATTATATGAGCCTTTGGTGGTACTAGGGAATTCCTCCATTTAATTGGCTTCTAGAGCAAGTAATTTGTGTAGTATATTAGAATTGGAGGAGCACCAGAAATGAAAAATAGATTTATTTTGGTGCTAGGTCCCCCCTGAGAATTAGAAAGGCTCAGGTAAAACAGGTATGGATCCATTTTATTGTCTGTTAGGAGAAGTAAAGGATATAACAAATGTATAGTACAGTAATATATAGAGTCCCAGTAATTAAATTATCTAATCTTTTAGAGACCCTCATTAAAACAAAACTGGAATTCTAAAATGGACAATGTGGCAGTAAAAAAAGACAACACTTTTTAAATTGGTAATGAGACAGTGAAAGAAAAGTGAGCTGTGGTTTTCTATGGAACTCGTTTCTGTATAAACTTAATTCAAGTTAGTAGTATATGTATAGGAAAGTAGTAGGGATAATCAGAGATCTAATAAGTCAAAACAAAAATGGGTATTTTATGGAACTTTAACATGAACAATGAACTTCCAGAATTGGTGTAAGTTCTCTAGTGACCTTACTCTTGTGTTAATTGTCATGTTAATACTTAAGAGTTTTCCTTTTCTATTGATGCCTCATCAGCTCTGATGAGAAGCTGTTTCTGTGCATTTTTAGGCTTTTAACAATGCTTTTAAGCATAAATATAATTCAAAGAATGATACATGATGAATTATTTATTAAGGCAAGTTTTCCATTACATTTGAGAAAATTCATTACAATTGCCTAAATGGTGAGCCATTATGTAGTTTTCAGGATCAGCCTTCTTAAGCCTACTAAACTTTTCACTCCCCCCACCAGTTTATAACTTCACCCAAACTGGTATTCTTTTTGAAGCCTATTCTGTGCACTCTGTTCTACCTCTGTTTCCCATACTGTGAGGACTGGTGTTCCACCACTTCCTGCTGAAGGTATGGTGAGCACTGGTCTGTGGGCTGCCCGTCTGCTTCCCCTGCCTTTAGTGTTTCTATTCTTCTGTTGACATACCTTGCCGCACTTAACATATATAATTATTTTTTATAGGAAGACAACTTATTTGTAAGATTCTTAAGGACTGGGATTGTGTTGTTTCTTATACAATTAGGGTTCAGATATTTGCTAATGAATATACAGTCTCAGTGTTCCTGTTCTTTTCTTAGCCAGAGGAGTTGCATACCTTTTCCCACAAGGGAAGCAAAATGTTGTATTGAATGTGTCTTATTTATTAAGATTTCATAACTAGGCTTTAGACAATATGTTGTCAGGGAAATTGGTTTTATTTCATAGATCTCAGTGGAAAAGTAAATTGAATGATTTACAGAAAATCAAAATTTTTATAATCTCTGACTTTCCCAGATTATAAAAGCAACACACACTCAACTGCCAAAAATTTGAAGAGAACAGAAAGGTCTAAAGAGAAAAAGTATTCTTTAATCTTACCAATTTAACTTTTTGGTATTTTAAAAATATGTATGCATACAAATTATATTCTTTTTTAAAACAGCAGATCATATGCTATGAAATTTGAATGTGAATTTTTTACTTAACATTTTATTGTGAGAATTTCCTGATGAGATTAGATAGCCTCAGAATATAGCTGCATAGTGTTAATGTTAGCTATGCTGTGATTTATTTAACCATTTCCTTATTGTAGACCTTTAAGTTATTTCTGGTATTTTTTTTTTTTTTGTATATATAAATATAACTGAACTTGGTTGAATATAAGTATTTGCCTACATTTTTCTTTAAGACGTAAGTCTTGTAGGATTATCAAATCAATTAATTTACTTGATGATGATGATTTATTATTTAAGGCTCTTGATACATATATTGCCAAGTTGCTTTTCAGAAAGGTAATTTGCAGTCCCAGTAGTATAAGAGAATTCCCAAACGGTTCTTGGAAGTCGAAGTCCGTGAAATGTTAGATACCAGTATTTTGTTTATGAATTTGTTCTTTCTGTCCCAACATTCTTTTATGACCATTTTTAGTGACTGTCTTCATCACAATATCAGCTTAGGAAAAAATGATGATAGGGAATTAAAATGAGTTTTGACAGTGTTAATAAAAGCTTTGTCAGAGAGATTGACTGCTAAGTTTTTAAATTATCCATAACCTCCGAGTTATGTTCTGTTTTCCTCTCAACAAAGAGTGATTGTCAGTTGACTTTATTTTGGAGTAATTCTACACACCAGCTTTTTCTTAAGTCATTGTTTATTTTGTGAGTGTTTTACACTAGGGTTTTCACCTTCGATTTTTATGTCTCACTTATTATCCTTTGATAAAAATGGTGACCCACTTAGCAGTTTTCATCACTTTAATGAGAGGCAGATTCTGTTTAGGAATTTGATCTTATCTGCACTGCTGGTCCAGGTTTTGTGCTGTACAATTCTACATCAGTTAGTAAATCCTGACTCCTGAATGCATTCAGAGTCCTCTGTAACTTGGAGAAATGACAATTACTTAAACAGCACTTCAGGTGATTGATCTGTATTGGCAGCCCAGTTGCTGCCTTCAGAGACTGAAACAGTCTTTTCAAATTGCTGTTCCCTGTCACCTCTGTGTTCCTGAATTCATTAAAATTGGCTACTTGGAAGAAAACTTTCAGAGCATACTTCACTAGGTAGCTACCTTCCCTTGAGAAAATACTTTCTTAGATGTTTGTAGATACAGTTTTACCTATTTGGACGTTTCTTATAAATAATGGGCTTAAGTTTTTTTGTTTTGTTTTTTTTCAAGAGGAAGAAGCGTCTTTATTTTCTTTAGTTTTTTGTACTGGTTGTTTTCCCCCCAGACCTGGGACTCGAACCCAGGGGTCTGTGTCTTGCCCCTTCAGAGGCAATTGGCCCAGTCGCTGCTCCACGTGTCAACTTTAGTCTTTTAATATGTAGTTTCCATCTTGATTCCATTTAGTCACTGCACAGCGACACTATGATAGCCACATAACAACCAATGCAGTGAAAAACTTTAGGTACTTCCCATAGCTCTAGGACCTATTGGCCTGTTTGTGGTTATCTTCATCTTTGATTTATAGTTATGTTGATAACTCCCAGAAGAAGTGCCATTCTAGAAATATGGAATATTGCTTACTCTGGATAGAGAGGACAGCAGTGGGACTACATAATAGCAGGGTTGCATTAATTTTGATATTCATATTCTTTGAGACTACATACTACTGTCTTCCTTTCACCCATACCATTTTTGTTACAGATATTTTTGAAAATTCAGCAGTAAGATGAAGGTGGGAATATTTACTGAAGGAGTATTAATTTCAGTATGTTGATTTCTACAAGCATGCAGTTTAGTCTCTGTTTCTCATGAGTAAGAGCTATAGTTTTCATTTTTTGATATTTGTAAAAGATACCAGATAATGTCTGCGTGTAAGAAACTTCAGTACAGTTTTAGTGTGGCTTTGCAAAAACTTCTCTTTTAGTTGTCTGTATTAGAGGGAAAACATTGACACATTTTGTTTCATTTTTGTAAGTAATTTGGGAGATTTTTGTATATTTGAATATTAGTGGTCTGATTTGGGGAGGAAATTTATACTATCCCAGACAAAATGTAGCAATGCAAAAGAAGTTGCCTAATTTTTGCCCATGGCCCTTTGCAACTCTACTTTCTCATGCAGTGAATTGGTTCATAGCGTATCCACATACAGCACCTTTTTTCATTGTCCAGTTGTGTCCTCCTCTCTCCTGGGGAGAGAAATGAGTTAGAGACATTTATTTAATATACGGAACACACTACTAAGGTGATGTCTTTGAAAACCTCCAAGTGAATTTTAACAAGAAAAAAGTGAATTCCAAACCGACAACAGGTTTAACAGAGGCTGGTTCTACAACCATTTTCAGCAGCTTGCAAAATGTGTGGGCCACCCACACTTCCTTCCTCTTCTCCACCCTCACCTCACACTTCACTTGCTTCTGCTCCCGTTAGCTGGGACATCTCTATATTCTTGCAACACTAGTACTTGTTTTTTAAACATGATCTTCCATATTATAAGCACTCTAGATTAATTGCTATTTCACTTTAGGGGCAGCCTTGTTATGTGCATGTGTGAGCAGATGCTAAATAAGACTGCATTGGAATGACCTAATTTAGTGTTTTTGCTGTTTTAAAAGATGCCATCTTAGTTACGTAGTTACTTAAATGCTGATTTAGAAGAACTTAGTTTATGCTCATCCTATAGAGGGCAACTAGTTATTAGACTTCATATATAATACCTTAGTTCTTAAAGAAGCGTAGGTTTAAAGGATACATACTCAGACCTGAATAGAGGTTAGTCTAGAAGGGATTATAGGTGATTTTTTTTTCCCCCCTCTATTAATGCTTTTCTGCATTTTCCAAATTTTCTGAAGGGAATTTGAATTTGAATTAACTTGTTGCCTGAAGAGAATACTTAAAAGATGGTTCAAAGTGCTCTCTCTCTCTCTCTCTCTCTCTCTCTCTCTCTCTCTCTCTCTCTCTCTCTCTCTCTCTTTCTCTCCCTCTCTCTCTCCCTCCCTCCCCCTCTCCTTCCCTACCTCCTGTCTCTGTGTATTATCCTGTTTTATTAAATAATAAATAAATAAATAAAAGTGCTACAACAGAACTAACAAGGACACAAGACTGGCGACCAGGGTACCGGGATGAGGGGTGGGGGTGAGGGCTAGCGATGAGGGCAGGAAAGAGCTGGCATAACAAAGTGGTGGTAAAGGGCACTCTCTGGGCGGGTGTGGTGTGGAATGCACACAGACTGAGTTGCAAGTTCAGTATTCTAAAAAGCATACAACAATGTAAACAAAAGAAATAATAAAACAATTAAAAAAAAAAATTTTTTTGTGCCTGAACATATATTGTACATAGAAAATTAGTTGGGAGACTGAGTACTGAATTACTAAAGAGGTTATCAGAGAGTAGAGTAATGTTCTTTTCAAATTCTCTTTTTACTAGTCTGTATGTTGTATTTTTATCTTACGCTGTACAATTTCTTAATTTCATAGTTGAAACAAATAGGAAGATGAAATGTCAAGTGAAAAAAGCAGGAGACACACACACAAAGTCATGTATAGAATGAGCACAACTTTGCAAAAAAATGAAGAAACTATGTAATTATTTTCAGAAAGACCAACAAAGTATTAATAGTGCTGATCTTTACTGTTAGGACTTTTAATTCTTCTTCATTTCCTAGTCTGTATTTCCCAGGTTTTCTCTAAAAACAATATTACTTTGATGGGAAAAATATAAAAGAACATTTAGTTTATTTTGAAAGAGTAGATTTGATTGACAGTCATCTTTATATTTCAGATACTTAGTTTTTTTTGTGGGATGTTTAATTGAAAATGTCAAATTTTGATGTCCAGCTAGAAACATTATTTCTTTATCTTGCAGTCTTACATCATTCACTTTCATTTTAATTCATTTTAAGAAACTGAATAGCTCAGTAAATGCATTCTCTTGTAGTGGAAGACTCAAAGGATTTCTGTGTGGTGGGGGAAATAGCATCATTAACAATGATGATGGTGGTGCTAGCTAATATTTTACTGAATGCTTACTCTGTGCCAGGTTTTATTCTAAACACTTTATGTATATTAACTCATTTCTCATTACAACCTATAAGATTGAAAATGTTAGCAGTAAGAATACAAATGTGGAAACTAACCAAAGAGATTAAATATTGGTGAACTGGGATTCAAATCTAGACATTGCCCTTCAGAACTAGTACTCAACCACATTGGATTACTACCTTGCCTTGCTGTAGAGACTGGATGAAGGGGTGGGGCTGCTGGGAAGAGAAGTAGACCAGGGTAGTGGGAGGAGCTGCTGTATGCTCCTTGGAGCTCAAGGACCAGGTAAGCATCCCAGGGTTCACCAGTCTCCAGATGTGGGCCCGTACGATGACTTTGCTGGCCCTGCTTATTCTGCAGAACTGCCTCCATCTTTCTCGTTCCCTCATTCCCATCAGTAGTCTTGTTTTAGAGCCAGAGACTGTCCCCCTTTTCTTCCTTACACCTTTCATTTTTCCTATCTACTTTCCTCTACCTCTGCATCCCTTTTCCGCTAAACTTACCTGAGTTAGAGCCTAGTGATTACCTGGACACTCACCTTTACTGTCTTGTGTAAATGGTCTTGGCCTAGTAGTATGGATGAGTGGATCTTCAGTTTTTGTGTGATTTTTCACTGTTGCGGAAACTCACTATCCACAAGCTTAGATATAAGTTATCTGCTCCCATTCTGCTTGTTCATAGTGGTGATGTAGTTTTGTTTTGTTTTTGCTACCAAAATGGTGTGAAGTTTTCTGTGTGTTTCCTGATGCTGGCATTAAAAGTGATTTCTGCTGCCCCCTTGACTGTTTCAGTGGGTGTTTTGTGAGTCCCCAGAAGCCAGACGGAGAGGATTGGAGCCTGCTGCTACTCACTGGGCAAGTAGCGCCTCGTTGTGCTAACCCTGCAGTGGCTCTGACTAGTGTCAGCGAAGTGCACATTTAGGGCTGTTATCCAGATGGCATTTAGAAAATGGTGAATTTACTGTTCACTGTTATTTTCTCTTCCTTTCAATGGAATAGTCTTTCAGATCTGTTTATCTAGAATAATCTATGTGTCTGTTCACTGTGAAATTTCTGTTTACTAAAGATCCTTGAATGGGTTGTGATTCATAGAGGGAAGACAGTGGGAGACTGGGTAACTTCAGACAAATTGGTCATTTTTATGTTTGTCTGGATCTAGCCTTAGGGTATGTATTTTGATTTTACGCAAAGTTAAAGTAAATAGAGCTAAAATGAAATTTTTTTTCTGTATTTTCTTTTAGGAGAAAGAAACATTGAACAGAACAGTGATAACAAGGATTATTCAGTGTGCGGTTTGCAGGGTATGTCCGGGAGCGGTGCAAAGTCACCTTTCTTTTATATAAGCCACTTTTTAACATTCAGCATTGATGTTCAGAATGACTTTTAGGCTCTGTAAGATCCTCAAAGATCAAAAGATGATTTGATCATTTCTTAGGCTACTTAAAAATGCACTTGATAATAGGATTAGCCAAGTAAGCTAGTGTTTAAAAAGATGTTCAGTAACAAGTATATTTTCCCCCCAACCTTCACTTAATTGAAATGTCCTGTTTTTAAGTATACAATTATAGTTTCATAGACACTGAACCAGGGATATGTGTACCAAAGTATCCCCTAAAGTTAATTTTTTGATAAGTGATTAATCATTTCTCTAGAGGCTAGTCATTCATGAAGAGACTCCATTAGATTATTTACCATGAACTTGCTAGATTAAACTTTTAATTGTGCTCTTTTGTTGAAAGGGTTCTGGGAAGAGAGAAGTCAAGTATTAATAGTGATTATCTCTAAGTGATTATGTCTAAGACCCTAAGAAAGGCTTTTTCCCTTTTCTGAATATTAATTACTTTTATAATGAAACGACGTTAAGAATTAAAAATATTAATGAAGTAACTTAAAATTTAAACAGACTCATTTATTTATAAAATCTCAATTGCATTCCACATTCCAGGAATACCTCTACAATAAAGTGATAAACAAATATTATATAGCTTGGGCAGCCTGGAAGAGTTTGTTTTGTTTTGAAAACTAAACTTGTATTTGCAAGTTTGTATAATAGAAATGTAGATAGATGGGCAGAATTTTAAGAATAATTGCTGCTCTTATAATTAAAGATTTAAAGATAGTTTTCTGCCCCCTGGAATTAGTCTCAAGTTAGCCTCCTAATTTTAAAAATTAAATATGCCTGAACTAAACTTTCTTTTGGGGAACCACTATCCAAATGAAGCAAGAGCTTTCAAGTTGGATTTTCTTGTTTATTATATTTAAATTATTAGCTCAGATGATAAGTATAATGCACAATATAGAATAATCTTTCTAATTGCTGTGCATACAATTTAGCTTGTTATTTAAAAAATCTTAATAGAAACAGGATTAATAGTTTTGATTCTAAAATTAAGAGACAGAAGCAGTGTAGCATAGTGGTTAAAAGCACAGACTTTGGTGTTTGTAGCCCTGGGTTGAATCCCAGCTTATTTAGGCATTGGCAACTTAACTGTATAATGTACATCACTTTTCCGTGTTAGGAGAAGGTAGAAGACCAAAAAAAAAAAAAAAAAAAAAAGGAGCCTTAAAGCCCTCAAGAACCTTGCAGTCTCAGGATTGATATGATATATACAAAACCCTAGGATAAGGTCACATGGGATGGAAACCTCCCAAGGTGTATTGGAGATACAGAGAAGGGAAGATAATTCGGGGTGGGTGAATTAGAGACGCCTTCACTGAAGGGACTTTTTTGTACTTGCAGGATGTAGTGCTAGTCTTGGACTATAGGGGAAAGTTGCTGGTTTCTGTCCAAATCTTTATTCTTTGGGTCTTGTTGATTCTTGTCGTGATTTTAGGAAAATTACTTTTGGAAAATGATTTTTTTTTTTTAACATAGTTTATCAAACTTAGCAGATTGCTTATTTCTGATATCACCAAAAAATTGTCTCAGCAAACTCATTTTTTTCCAGTTTGTAAAATTTGATATGGTATTCAAATTCTCAACCTTTATAGTGTAAACTCTTTAATATATATAGGTTATTATAAATTATGCCAAATCATTATATATCTCAATTTGTTTCCTTAAAGCTTTGCTTAAAATAAATTTTTTTTTAAGAATCCGTAAGCTGAAAAGTTACAGAAGCTTAATTTTGTTTTTCTTTTGCTTTGTAGATGTCCATGGCGACATTGAAAATGAATTCCTTATTTTTACCAGATATTCTTATATGAGAAGATCCATTTCAAACAGTTTAAATATTTTTTCTCCTGTTGGACCAGCATGGCAGGATTCAAGCGAGGATATGATGGAAAGATTGCTGGGTTATATGATCTGGATAAAACCTTGGGGCGAGGTCATTTTGCAGTGGTTAAACTTGCCAGGCATGTCTTTACAGGTGAAAAAGTGGCGGTAAAAGTTATTGACAAGACAAAATTGGACACTTTAGCCACTGGCCATCTTTTCCAGGAAGTGAGGTGCATGAAACTCGTGCAGCATCCCAACATTGTCCGCCTGTATGAAGTTATCGACACCCAGACAAAACTGTATCTTATTCTGGAACTTGGAGATGGAGGAGACATGTTTGATTACATAATGAAACACGAGGAGGGGCTTAATGAAGAACTGGCCAAGAAGTACTTTGCTCAGATAGTCCATGCTATATCTTATTGCCATAAACTCCATGTGGTTCACAGAGACTTAAAGCCAGAGAATGTGGTCTTCTTTGAGAAACAAGGTCTTGTAAAGTTGACAGACTTTGGTTTCAGCAACAAATTTCAACCAGGGAAGAAGCTCACTACAAGCTGTGGATCTCTTGCATATTCTGCTCCAGAAATTCTGCTTGGTGATGAGTATGATGCGCCTGCAGTAGGTAGGTAACCTTCTTCCAGTATTTACACAGTTGAAAATTCTACCAGCTGGAGTGTAGATGGTCAGATTGGTTATTTAGTTAAAAACCAATTTCTAAGAACATTTCATTAAATGTGCTTTAATTAGCAGGATAAGGTTTCATGAATGCCATCTATCTCTAAAGTGGCATTTTGTTTATTTTACCCTTTAGATGGCAAATGTCTAAAATACGTTTGTTAGCACAAAGGAAAATGAGGAAGTTATCATTTAAGGTAACTGCTTATCTGCTCATTATATTTATTTTTTAAGGTCTGAATGCTTTTCCTATCTTCTTGGTATCCTGTAGTAGTTGCCCTAGTCATCTCATTCCTGTGAATTCCCTGGAATAGTCACTGAGACCCATGAAAGAAAGGTGCTATGAATATTACAGTACAGTGTGAAGAATTTGGGTATTGGTATCATTTGGCCTCTCTCTGCAATTATATCTTTATCCACAGAAGAGAAGTAGATCTGATACAAGTATCATTCCCATATTATCTTGTTTACTTTTTACTCTGATGATTTGTTACCATCTCATTGTGCAGAATAGGAAATTGACAGAGTGCCTGCTCTCTGGTGGATTCCAGAATGGTAGGCGTCCTTGGCATTTCTAACAATCCACTCTTGAGTCCAACACCTTTTTGTGCTTTCACTCACTTGTTGTGAGTTATCTTCTTGTAGAAGTGTTTACTGCTTTTCAACTTGTGTCACTTTTGTTCCTTTGCAATCATATCTGTTTTGAAGTACAGGAATTTATTTATAGCAATTTATTTTTAATTTTTAAGGGTTTGTTAATCTGTAGATGTGGTCATATTAAAACATTTTAATCTTGGAAAATTTTGTCCTAGTATTATATGCACACATTAGTCATTATAGGTAAGAATCTTCCATTAGTATGATGGTCATTTGAAGTACAGGTTATGAAAATTAAAGAAACAAAGAAGAGCACTGATCTTATACTGAATATTCTGTTCACCAAGACTGCTTTTCATATTAGGAGTGTGTTCTGTCAGCTAGAGAAGACCTGCATTAGTGATGTCTTTCATAGAATATTTGAGCCAGAGATTTTTGATTAGTGAAGCAGCTGTAATCAGAAAGTAAAGCCAAGAATTTACAGAAGAGGAAGCATAAATATCTGAATGTGAAAAAGATGTTCAACCTCATTAATAACCAAAGTGGGGCAAATTAAAGCCATAATAATATACTTACACTTATACTTAAAAGAACTCTTGTACTATTTAAAAGATAATTCGTCAATATCTGCTAAAGATGTACAAGACCCAGCAATTCTGCTCGTATATACACACTCTAGAGAAAATCTCACTCATGTACATGAGAGATTTTTAAAGAATGTTTTTAACACCAGAATTGAATATTCATCAGTAGGGGAATAATTTGTTCAATATTCATATGACAGAAGTGTATATGTTGGAGAAAATTAATGACCTATCTATGGAGTTCACAGATGTTTAAGAAAAAAACAAATAGGTGAAGAATACATACAGTATGATAACATTTATTTAAAATTTTAAAACATGTATTTAGGGGTGCTTGCACATCAAGTAAAGTATTAAGATCAAGGTAGTTACTTCTGAATAGCAATGCCAACAGTATCGGTGATGTTTATTTCCTAAATTGGGTGGTAGGTGCATGAGTGTTCATTGTGGCTTTCCTTTATCTTACCATTTAATGTTTAATATTTCATAATAAAACTTTAAAATTTAAAAAGGGAAAGAAAGGTGTCTGGAAGGATGCTCACCCGTCTGATAAAATGGTTACATTGTTTTGGTAAAATAGCTTTGGATAGAGTTCATAGGTAACTTTTCTTTGTGTTTATTTCAGTTCATTTTATATAATTGTGATTAAAATATAGAATTGCTTTAAAAGACAAATGGACAGTTATCTTTTTGATAAAGCACTGTTTATTGTGTCAGAATTAATCAATGATTTTCCACAAATATTTAGCAGAATTAGTGGGTACAAAGATTAAAATCTGTCATCTTAGTTAGCAGATGTTAAATAAAACCATTTCGGTTCCGTTTTCTTTTATTTTACTTATCAGCTATACTTTTTGTTTTCTGTATCATTACTTTTCCTGTGACTTGATTCTTTCTAGGATCTTTGGGTTTCCCTTTTTTTTTTTTTTTTTTTTTCTTTTCTTTTTTGGTATCTTGAACTAAAAGGTTTTAGTTTTATTGTCTTGATTGCTAAAAGATACATTTAAGGTTATATGTTTCCCTCACCTGCAATCTCTGATAACATCCTATGGGGCTCACTCCATTTTTGTTCATGGCTAAAGTTTGTCTTTATTGTTTTGTTTCTTATTTAATGTTGTTTTTATAACTCAAAGTAGATAGATGTATTTTTTCTTTTAGCTTCTAAATTTGTATATTGCAGTCAGTAAATATGCCTGATTAATTTCTGCTTTGGAGTATATTTTTAGATTTTCTCTGGCTAAGTAAATAGCAATTTTGGATGACTATTCCTTGTGTGATTAAAATAATTATGCTTTTGGTATATACAAAGTTTTTATACATAAATAAGGTTTTAATTATGTAATTTGTTCCTTTATATCATTATGTTTTTATTCTGATCTGTTCTTTTCTGAGGAATTATGGTAGTCTCCTAGTTTTATTTGTAGATTTTAAGTGTTAAATTTGGCTTTATACATGTTATTTTTAAGCTGTATCAAGTATATAAAAGTCTGTGATTTGTTTTACATGATGAGCTGTTCGTTTTCTCAGTATAAAACTATGTATTTGATGCTTATTGCCTTGAATGCTGTTTTATCATTTTATTTTAGGATTATCTTTTTTAAACTATGATAGGTAGCTATCTTTTGTGTCTAATCCATGACTCGGCCTTTTGACATGAATTTATTAATACATTCATACTACTGAAATGTTTATTTGTCCTATCTTACGTTTTATACTAATTTTGTATCTGTGTGACTTTATTTTGTGTTTTTCATTTGCCTTCTTTAACTTTCCCCATATTTCATGGATTATTCAAGTTTTCTTTCTCTTCCTCCTCCATTCGTTTGCTAAGATATGTATGTTTTATTTGTATTAACATTTACCCTAATATCTAGAGTTAATCAGTGTCTATATAATTCCCTCTAGTATATGAACAGCTATATATCACTTTGACTTCCTTTTTAGTAATATATTTTTATTTACTTATTTATTTGTAATAAATATTCAATGGAACTTAATTTACAATTGGTTTACCACTGATTCTTGACCTCCCTGTCTTTCATTTTAGTTTTGTTTTGTTTTGTTTGTAATCATTTAGAAAGGATTTGTGAAAAGTACCTCAAGTCCTTGACTGTCTAAAAAATGTCCTCACATTTGAATGGTATTTTGGCTAGGTATAGAAATACATATTCTGAATTATATGCCCCCTAATTTTGAAGATGTTTTCCTGTTATCTTTTTGTGTCTAAAGTTGCCATTACAAAGCCTCATGAAAAAAGATTTTATTTTCATTTTAGGGCATAGGTAACACTTGTGAAAGGGCTGCATTATTGGGTTTACACAAGTATTCTTCTGTTTGATGTACTTGATTCTTCTCTCCTGTTGCTTATTTCTTCTGGGTGCTTGAGATAGCTGTTTTTATACTGGTTTCTGTTTTTGAGATTCCCTAATAGCCTGTCTGTGAATATGATGTCTTGAGTATTATAGTCTACCTCTACCTGGTGGCTATGGGAGAGGAGCAGGGTGTGACCAGATGGGATGTTTGACAAACTGCCAGTACACTTCTGCCCTTAATGCCCATAGTCACTCTTTACACATGGAACACTTGTCTGCTTGTTCATGCTGGATGAGTGACAGGGTGGGCAGGATTCATTCATCCCTCTATTTGCTGTCTTGGTATAATACTTTATAATTTCTAGTCTTTTAAGGAAGGAGCACCATAGATACTCTGACCAACTGGGTTTTGGGGCTCTGGTTTCCTCTTTCAATTTCATCTTACCTACCCTCTACCTTTTCAGTCATTTGTGGGGCCTGGGGAAGGAAAGATAACTAGATCACGCTCAGTGAGCTATTGATGCATGTACATAGTTAGCAGGATCACAAAATAGAAGATCAGTGTATAAAACAATTTTAAAACTGGTTAATCAACCCCAAATTTTATATCTACTGAGGTGAAGCATTTAACCTCACCATTTTTAAAATACGTACCTGTATTTACTTTAGAAAGTAATTCTTAAAGTTTAATAATTCCTTAAGGTCTGATGAAGGCTATGGTTTTTTTGAAAGATAAAGACAAGAATGAAGGGCAGTTGGCAAGTAGGCAGGAGGAGAGAGGAGGAAGAAACATTGTTTGTTTTTGTTTAGCTGTTTGTCTTGGTGGTTTACCCCTAGCCCTGGCATTGGAATCCACATTGGAATGTGTGTGACCTGCACTCAGCCAGAGGCTACATACCTAACCACTACTCTACCGGGACTCCCGAATGCATTCTTAGCCATCTTTAAACATTCCTTTTTTGACCTAACTTAATATATGCAAAGATCACCTCAAAATTCAGTGCGAATTTTAAAGTAACTCTTGAGCTATCTGAAAAGAATTGTCTTATGAAAAAGTAGATTAGTAAAGCATACATTGAGACATTTTTTTGCTATTCATTTATATACTAATGTGTACACCATGTCAGTTTTTGGAATTTTTGGCATATCCTGGCCAAGAGTTGTTAAGCTAGCAACCATATTTAATGTACTTAAGGCAGTGGTTCCTTGCTCCACTGTAGTCCTGTGGTAAAATATCTCAGCGTATTTCCCTCCTGTTAAAGTCTTTTAGCGAATTTAGGAAATGGCCACCAAAGCAAATAATTGTATCCTTATGTTTATAATGTTAAAATATTTAAATATTTCTCTATGAAAAAATTGAAAAGGACTACTCCTTGTACAGATAGTAGTAAGCTATATACTTTTGTGATAGAACTTTGAAATAGTCCAAAAGGATGTAAATCAGAATTTTTTTTGTTTATATAAATCTGCTCTAATAGCTTATGTTAATTGATAACCTCCTTTATTTTATTTCAGATTTATTCCAGAAAAACTGTTTATATACTTGGTTTTTACATCCATTCCCAATCTACACCAAATCTGAGTGTATAATTTCATTTTTCTCTAAGTTGTCATTTATTAAAGACATGTCTTATTAATGTTTCAGTGTTTTCTGATTTGGACATTTTCTTCTCAAAGTCAGAATCTAGTTGCATTTATATAGTGCCGTCTTTTACCATTTGTCATTTTGGACATGTTAGCCCTGGTGGGTTCTGCATTAGAAAACTGTAGGCTTATGTCACAGAGTATGGAGTTTGGTATTATACATTTTTAAAGGATGATTTCTGTGCCCCTTCTGCAAGGAAGTTTGATCTGCTTGAAAGTAGCACCTTGTTAGTTTTATATAAAAAGGAAAGCATAAAACCTACCTGTAAAAGTGTGCCCAGCATGAACTGCATCACAGGCTAGGGACCAGGCATAGTTAATACATAGGGTATTTAGTCGTTGTGAACTAAAAAGACATATCTATAGAGATGGGGTACACATTGAAGTATGACATCATCACTTGTCATATAAAACCAAAAGAAATGAAAATCTTCCCTTAACCTTTTGAATTTTCACATTCCAATGAGAAATGACAGTTATTTTAGGAATCAGTTACAATTGATCTGGCATAAATCTAGTAAATAAAGGCACTTTATTTGGTATTCTATATTCACAGTGTACTGACTTTATAAAGTGAATTTTGTATTTAAGTATTTGGGAAGAAAGTAGTAGAGATTCTGTGCCTTAAGTAAAGTATTTCAGGTTCTCTAAATAAGCTATTTAATTTACTATTTGTAATAAAAATGTTTTGAGTGTGAAGTGTTATGGGTGGCTTAATCTATAAGTACCATATAGATGAATTTTTCAGGTTAACTCAATAATTGATTTTTAGTGGGATTGAAAAATGATAGAAATGATGAATGTGTTTTTGATGTTTCACCTACTGCATTTTTAGCTGTGGTCTTTATTGACCTCACTGTATAACACTCAGATCAAAAGAAATATATGCTGACGGTGTTCTGAGAAAGTATAATTTACTGTAACAGTGATATTTTAAGATCTAAACTGGAGGATATCAGCTCACCACCCTTCAGTTTCACCTGGAGGAGGTTTAAAAACAAAAAACTGGGATCCCACTCTTAGAGATTCTGACTCAGGTAGTGTTGGGTGAGCCATACCTTAAAAATTTCCTGGACTGATGTGCGTTCAGCCTTGCCTGCCACTGATTTAAACCCATGGAATAACATGTTTTTAGTTATTTGTGGAAAAATAGATTCCATCATTTTCAGAAAGATGTTAGGAGAAAATAAGAGTCTTTAGGGTCAAAAAGTAAATGAGAATATATATATTTCTCCTTTTTTGATACTGATCATAATTGTACTTAAGCATTTCCCCTTAGAGCCCCTGCCCTTCCCTGCCGCATTCTGTGCTCATTTAAGGATAAGTCCCTGAAAACTAAATTTCAACTCCTTTGGAAATTTTTCTCTTGCTGTTCCAGTGCCTGGAACTTTAAACCAAAAAGCTTCAGGGACTTTGTCCTTGCCTCCTCTGAGGAGCTGAAAGACTGTCTTGTCTGCTTCCTTTCCACTGCTGTCCTGGAGTTTCTGAGTTCGGTGTCCCCTTGCCTCCTGCAGGTCAGAAGGTGCCTCATTGCCTCATTCAAAAAACTGTCTTCAGAAGATTTATAACATCTTTACAGTTTTCTAAGGGATCTTACTACTATTAACTGGAAAGGAATTTTTGTTTTGTTTTTAAGTAAGCACTTCTTAGTCCTGCCTTTAAAATTCTGTGGAACGATAAAGATGTGCAGAGCTGATAATTATGGTTCCTGTTTGTGTAAAAACCGGAAGTTACTATTCACTGATTTTTTTTTTTTTTTTTTTTTTTTTTTTTTTTTTTTTTTTTTTTTTTTTCAACTAGAGCCCAAGCTCTTTGAGTCTTTGGGTGTTTCCTTTCAGGTGGGGTAGGAATTGCACTGACTGTATGAGTATAGGTGTCCTAAAAAGAAGATAAGAAGCAAGATTTCCTTTCCTTTCTTTCCTACTGCTACTGTTCTTAGATATGGAAAGTTCCAGATGAAAGGAGGGTACATTGGAATTGCAGTGGGTTGCAGCAGAAGGAGAAAGGAATCCCTTGGATCCACTGACCCAGGTGGCAGTCTCATAGCTACCACTCCTAAGACTCAGAACACCTTAAAAGACTTCCCTGGTCATTCAGGATCAAACTCAACCCTGGCTCTCAAAACTGACTGCACCTCCTTCAACTTTTCCCTCCCACTGTTTTCCAGTTGCTCCCTCAGTCTCAGCCAGCATGCCTAGTCTCCTAAACCGCTTGACTCATTTCTGTCTGTTACTGCCACATGTGAAATTGTAATAATAGTTCCTGCCTGTAGGATTGTTGAAGGGATAGATGAGATGGATGAATGCCTGTAAAGTACTAGATGGATAATACCTGACACAAAATCAGCCTTCACTCAGCCAGATGTAACTTCTTCCTTTTAGGGAGTGATCACAAAGCCTTTCTGGCTGCAGCTGATGTCCCAGAGGGCATTTAAGTGTCACTGTCTCTCATTTTTCTTCTGAGGTACTCTCTTTGGAAATTTATCCATGGAAATTTCAATAAGGTTGGCTGCTGTGGAAAACTGGGAGGAAGGGCAGGACCAGTACCTCTGCTCATGTTATTTTTTCATGCATGTTTGCAACTGTATGTAGCTTTTAACTATTTGAATTTATAGACTAAGTTAATTTCTGAAGTAAGGGTTTTTCTTGTTAAAAACAAAAAGTAATTGTGTTTATTGGATAACTGTTAGTTTCTTGGAACTTCAGAAGGGCTTTTTAAACCCATCCCACACAGTAACTAATACAGAAATAGGTAAAGAAACTAAATTTACTTATATTCACTTCAGGCGAATCTTAAAGGAGTTGAAAATATCACATCTGCTTGGGTGTGTTTTTTTTTAATATATTTATTTTTGGTGTAGAGAAACAGAATGTGTTGAAGACAGATTAATATGCAAAATAAAAACAATATTTAAAACACATTTTTTCACAATACCTTTGGAATCCTCTTAAACCCATTGTTAGACAGTTTAACTCTGAATGCCCCAGTGGGTTACTGTAGTGTTTATAAGAACTGTTGAAGCACATGTCTGTTTACTTGCAGGGTGCGTGCTTGGCATTCTCTGATGCTCCCTGAGAGGGGTCTGGTGTGATGAGGTAGTGATGGGTCTTGTTTTCAGTCCCACCACATCAGGAAGTTTCAGGCGCCGCGCTGAAGTTGTCATGGTGGCTTGTTAAACACTTTAGTGACAGGAGCATACAGAGCTTGACTTACTTCTTTAAAGGGCTGTGACTTTCACTCAGACCCTCACGTTGATGTTGACTTTGACAGAGAACAATGCAGAGTAGATGCAGTAGAACAGGGTGGCACAGAGCTAAACCAAGTTAATTAGCAGAGACTGTGCTGTGCAGCTGGGGCTTCGTCACAGCCATAATCTAGACATGTCCACTGTTTTTTTATTTCTTAGTCTTGTCTTTCTGTGTAACCTACGTTGTCTTTAGGAAATGGCGATTTCTTGCCTACTTTTTTGTTGGTTAGTCTTATATTGATGGGTGTAAAACAGTACCTACTTTAACATTTTTATATTTTAATTCAGAATTGCTATAAACCCTGGAACCTAAAGAAAAACTTGTCCAACCTAGCATTTGTGGTGCTGCCTGGCAAGTAGGAAAAGAAGACTGGAGTAGGACCACCTTGTAGGTACATCTGAATTCTGGTGCCTGGGAGGCAGCCAGTCACAGAGTAGGCACTCTAGTTTGTTGGATAAAAATAATTTGAGGGTTATAGATGGCTAAAATAAAAGATGATGAGATGTGGAGGGCACATGCCTTGATTTGCTTTTTCCCTTTGGCATTGGATGGTGCGATGCCAAATCTTGCTTGCTCCAGATGGCTCTCTTGACCCCTTGCTCAATAGTGAAGTCCTTGAGAGAAGGAACTGTGTGTGTGTGTCTTGTCTGTGTCCCACCCCTGTACCTGGTAAACACAAGAAGCTCTTAATGGTTGTTAAAATGAGTGAAATACTAGAGGTGAACTAAACCAAAAATTGACTTTCTTCCTTGCCTAGTTTGTCTCCCTCCATGGCTCTTCCTGATCTTTCTGCTTGTATCGCAACCCCTGATCCTTATCTTTTATATATATTTGTTGAGTCCTAAATTCATCCTGCGTCTGACAAAAGCTCTGGTTTCTCTCATCAGAGAGATACAGGAAGTGCATTTTCAGAGACCACCATGACCTGTTTCTGCGTCGGTCTGACAAGCCTATGAGACTGCGTACAAAGTGGACGCACGGCTATTTGACAGAAAAGCTGGGCAGCAGCAATTTGGAAATAAACTTTGGAGCATAAAATACAGATGTAGAATAGTGTTCTTACTGTCGCGTGTTTGACTCTGCCTTATCTATAGTTTTATATTTTAGATCTCATTTTCCTTACTGTGTTTTAAATATCCCAGCTCTGACTTGAGAAGATCGTAATGGAAAATTGGAGGTGACATTATAGACAGGGCTCCTCCCAAAAGGCACATTAAGTCATGGTGGGGGCAGGGTACAGTGTTTTCTTTTTTTAATTTTTTGAAGTCGAAGTAGACCTAATTTGTAGGTACTTGGTATGTTTGATATGACTTTTTTGAAAACCCATTTTGTTAACAGGATTTCTGTGTATCAACTCTTCACTGACATTTGGATGTCCGTCACAGTATAATGAGCCTTAGCAGGAATTGGGAGCGCCAGTAGATGGTAGGGAAGCCCCTCAGATGGTTTGATCTCCATGTTTCAGGGTGTCACTCTCAGTT
Source organism: Solenodon paradoxus (assembly GCA_004363575.1). Classification (NCBI taxonomy): domain Eukaryota; kingdom Metazoa; phylum Chordata; class Mammalia; order Eulipotyphla; family Solenodontidae; genus Solenodon; species Solenodon paradoxus. The sequence goes on from RJWH01000987.1 coordinate 121,378, forward strand.
TTGTGCTCAGTAGTAATTTCTAGAGAACTAAACTGGTTTAACAGATTCTTATGAAGCGAATGTATATGAATACTCACTGATATTTGCGATATTACATAGCTGTCTGCTGTAAGCTTATATTTCTTGCATCAGAGTAACTATTTTCTAAATTTTATCTTTTTGGGTTTTAGAAAAGATATTTTATTTAAGATCCTCTCTTAGTTCAAGTATAATATAAATTGATCGGTCCATTGAAATTTCTGAGGTCATAATGACTCTTGTTTGGATTTTTGCCTCAGCTCTAGAAAGGATTCATCCTGATCTAGATTTTTACTTTTATCTCTTCCTGTTGCTTCTAAGGCTTTCAAAACTTTATTTCTGCAAGTTATTTTGTTTCTAGTTTTTGTAGCAGGATCTTCAGTCTACTGAAGCCCATTATATTCTGCCTTGAAGAAGAGGATTCCCATTGGTTTTAGATTAGTACTAATTTTGTTTTGAATCATCAGTTTGTGGGTTGGGTACATTGCTCTCTGTTCTATATGAGGATAACTATCTTATCAAGTTGTCAAACAGTTTGATTAAATTGTCATGGATTTGCCACCTAGTTTCAGTATCAAAATGAATCATTAATCAATAGAGGCAAGAATAAATAGAGAACTTGTGTTCCCTTTCTAACTTTGACTCTTCCAGCTGCTGCAGGGGAATAAAGAAAACAACTTTTCATAGGGTAAGGAGGCTTTGTAAAATTCTTGTGTTACTTAAAATAGGATAAATTAACTTGCAGAATCCTTAGCTGTCACCAGTTAGAAAACTGCTTATTGATCACTTTCTGTAAATCATTTCCCGATTGTCCCACACACAACAGCACTAAGAAGAAAGCCAGTAAAAACTGCTGGGTGGCTATCGTGAGCCCTTCTAATCCACAGAGCTCATGTGTTTCCTTCATGGTTATCATTCAGGGTCTCACTCAGATCCTTACTTAGTTCATTTTACATAAAACTCTAGCAAGTTTAATAATGTCCCGATTTCTTCTTCTTTTTTTTGGTAATAACTTACTCTACGCATTAATATAAACTTACATATGTAATTCCCCATCTGTGCAGTGTCCCCGCACCCTGCCCTCCACCAGATCACCAAGTGTCTTCATTGTCCAGTGGGCCCACCACCTCTTGCTCCCCTCCCCGTCCCCTTCCCTGTTCCCACTTTCAATTGATCCGTCATGTAGAAACTTCCTAGAAGTTTTTTGGAGCACTTCTTAGACAGAATGAGGTACATATCGTCAACAAAGAAGCTCTGAAAGGGGGCGTCCTGGATGGAGCCATCTTCTGTGAGATGATTGTTACTTTGTGTGTAAATGGATGGTGGCAGATCCAGGACACAAAGAGCAGCAGTTGCCATTTCTTCTGGAGAGTCTCCCTTCATCGCTGACTTCTAAGGTCTCAGCACCCAGTGCCTAGCAAACAGTCATGCCACAGTTTGTTGAATATTTGTACCAGTCTCTGTCTTGCCTCTCCTCTCCTGTAAGGTGACTAATCATATGATCTTAACATTTCTAAAACCAGAAACTTAAGAAAAAGATGATAGGTTTTATTAGTTTGTGGATACAGTGCACAAATATTTAAAACAAAATTATAATGGAAATAAACCGAGGAGGTAATTTGTAATATAGGTGAATACTCTTACCATAGGAAGCTTTTACATATCAGTGAGAAGTTTCTCTTCTAGATGTTGACCCAAGAGAAATGAAAATCTCCTAAGTTTGCACAAACACCTGTTTTGCTCCACACTGAAACAAACAGTGGACCATCGATGCGATGGAATATTACTCAACAGTAAAAACAAGCCAAAAAAAGAGCTGTGGACGTGTATAACATAGATGAGTCTCAAATGCAGGTGAAGAAGCCAGACTGCAGGAACTTCATACTTTGTGATTCCATGTATAGATAATACTGTAGGGACATGAAACAGATCCGCAGTTGCCAGGGGCTGAGTGGGGAGGAAGAGTTGACGACACAGGGAAACTTGCAATTCAGCTGCTTGGTGTCTTGATTGTGGTGACAGCTACAGGACTGCTTTGTTAGAACTTAGAGAAATGCATACTAACAACTGTGAATTTCAGTGCATTGTACTTTGAAGAAATTGGGGAACTGTAATCAGAACAACGCAAATTAAAATAAATTTGTTATATCTCTACCTCTCTAGTAGGTTAATATTAAAAGTTTTTGGTGTTCATCGATGCATGTGCGTTGTGGTGAGTGGAAAGACAGGCGTCCATAGGCGGCTAATAGGATCTTACTGACATGAAATATATATTGCTTTCATAATCTGAAAAAGTAAAAGTTAACTTAAAAAAACAGAAAATGCGTGCTTATGTTTGAGAACTTTCTAAGCTCAAGTTTTAGCTATGAAGAAATAATCTGAAAGTTATAATCTGATGTGCAACCCACCAGGTTGTATGCGTATTATAATTCCTAGAAAGATATTATATACTTACTTTTTTTAATGTTGGAAAATAAATTGTATGCATTTTAAAACACATGTCTAGTTTAGGTGCTCTAACCAAGACAAACATTCGAAGACCTAATACTTTGAATTTTGAATTTTCTGATAGAAATACTGTTTCAAAGTTTATTTCTCTTCATCCTCAAATGAGAAAGTTAGCAAGATTCTTGACAAAGAAACACTCTAGAGAACCTAGGGTAATGCAAAAGGACATGCCTCACTTGACTTTGTGTGCCCAGGCCCACAGGGCTGTGCTTGTTGGATTAAGTAGTGTGTATCTTTCAGAAGAGAACCCACAAACATAGGCATATGCAGGGGATTTGTATTAACAGATATTTTAATGGCTCATACTTTTGTTTCACTTTGGTACATTTCAGCCTAATGCAAAAAGACTCAGTTTTTAAAATCAATTTAAGAAAATATCAAAATACTCAACTAGCTAATAAAGCTAAAGCATCAGGTTAGTATAGACTTTGGATTTATAAAATGCTAACCATACAGTTCTCTAATCTATATAGTTTGTATTGTTTGACACATAAATAGAATGGACATATTTAGATATTTAAATCTGGAGATGTCGCTTTCCAGTTCAAAGGTAAGACTTGTGAAATCACTTCTTAAAACTAAATTTCAAAGTGCCCCCTGTAGCTCTGCTGGCTAAAGGCAGGCTATGAAAGTGATGAACCCAAGTTCAAGACTTGGGCCTGGAGAAGAAAAGAAAAACTGATGAAAACTAAAAATAAATTAAGAATTTTTAAATTGAATTTCTTTAAAAAGATGCACAGCTGAATTAAAAGTCACTACATATCCACAGTATGGCAGTGCTTTAGTAGGTCCCTTCTTGAAGAGCATCATGTTGAAATCTGTAGTAAAAGAAAGTGCTCTTACATATGTTGTCATACTGATGGCATTGCTTTCGTATATTAAAAATATTTCTAATATGTGTTTTAGACTCTGACTGGTATTATAAAACTGGACAAAAGCTAGAAGGTTTTCCTGTAAGCTTTTAAAAGGAAGTATTTAGATTTTACAAAGTGTTTTTTAAGATCTAATTTTGGAAAGGTATGAATTTGTAACGAATTCTGCCTCACTGAGTTATTTAGAAATACCTCAAGGGGTTGTTCTGACTAGGTGAACATTTCAAGACAGCCAAAGCATCTGGATGACTTTGTCTGGGAATGTACCCATGTGGGGTGATCTACGGTGACTCAGGCTTCCGTGTTCCCTTCCCTTGAGCCCTCAGCTTTGTCATGGGGCAGGGAACTACTAGAGCTAGAGCTGCGGGACCCTGACCCCTTCCCTGGCTTCCCGAGATCCTCTCCCTACACACTGTCACGTTGCAGCACCAGAGAAAAGCAGCCTTCTCTGAATGCTCTGTGGAGCCATGAACTTGCCCTTTCCTGCTTTCAGCACATTTCTTGACTGTTGGGGATTTATGAAACATTAGTGAGCTTAATATTTGAGTTTTCTTAATCCTTGAGGGAAAATGCGTGCTAAAAACTAAAATATTTTCCCCTATAGCTAATCCTGCTATGGAGAGACTGGTCTAGGACCCATTAAGGGAACCTTGCAGGGCCAGGTGTTTCAGACCACAGGGTGAGGGCCATGGTCTCAGTGTGTAGAGTCTGGGCTTTTTTTTTCAAATTACTGCCTTTACATACCTTATGCGGGTAAAGTATGTACACGTAATATTCTGTAAGTACAGCTCATTTTTGTTCTGTACAAGTAATGTTTTTGTTTTTGTTTTTTTTAAAGGAAAGGTGCAGGCAGGAATGAAGGCGAGTAGACAGGTAGGAAGCGAGAGAAGAAAGAAGCACCTTTTTTAGTTGTTCATCATCTTGGTTGTTACCTTCTGCCCCAGGTCTCGAACCCGGTTCTTGGGATGTATGTGGACTGCGCCCGACCACTACTCATACTTAACAGGGCACTCCATGAAATGTTCTTTTAAGATAATTCAAATAATATAGAAGTATATTGAGTAAAAAATATACATTTCCTTTTGCTTTTCTCTACCAGTCCCACTCCTGTACCCGGAGATATAACCATTTCAGTCAGTCCCTGCGGGCTCTGCAGCGAGCACTGTTTGCTCAGAAGCCCTCTCAGAAATTACCAGGAAAGTGGTGGTGTCCACGTGTCATAGAAGAGAGGACTAAGATGTGTAGAACCAGGTAACTTTGCTAAGAATAGGTAGCAAATTAAATGACCAGGGTAGGATTTGAATCCAGGTCTTTCTGAAGTGTAAGCCCAGGCGTGCTTTTTCCACTAGGCTATACGGAAAGAAATCCTGTGATGATCACTTTTCAGCCTGGCTTATTTTTCTCTCTTCATTTAAAGTCCATTTCCTGACCACTACGCACAGTAGATCTGTAGAGTGATTAATGAAAGAATGTTGAGTTGGAATGATGTCTGCTGCCTGTCTGCTTTGGATTTGTGTGAATATGTGCAGTCCCACAGTATGTTGCTGATAACCTTTTGACTTCTTGAACTTTTTCCTGTTTTCTTTTGACTTGAAAAAACAAGTTTGCACAAGGCCTTAAAGAGCTGCCTAAAACTGTCAGCTTGTCTTCACTGGGCCCAGGCCACCCTCTGCTCTGACCACCTCGCAGTCTCCTCTCCCTCTAAACGTTTATTGCAAGGACATGAGTGACCACTACCTGCCCTGTACCTGAAACCTACTTTGACTGCCTTTGGGGGTCCTATCCTAACCGTATTTGCAGAAGTAATGCTTTCTCTTTGGTTTCATTTTACTCCATAACAGCCAGCTTCTCAAGCCAGTGCTACTGGGTGCAAGGGACACCGTCTGCTCAAGTCGCTCTGAGTAATGAGGAAATGACAGCTCAACAGGACGCTGCTGAAATTGCCAGGTGGCTCAGTTCACCAGCTTGGAGGGCATTGTGGGGAGATCTCAGGGAAGATGAGAGTCAGTGATGGGAGCCTTTGAGGACTCTAAGCATGATAGAGTTGGCAGCATCTCCATGACCTGCAGACTGGGAAACCTGGGATGTCTCCTTGCTTTTGATTGGGTGGTTAAAACACAGGTGGGAATACATAGGCTTGGGTAAAAGGATAAGCTTAGTTTGGGCAGCATGGAGTTTTGAAGTCCTCCCGGCCATTTAGTTGGATTCAAATCTGAGAAATAAATTGTTGGGAATAGGTATGAGGTGGTGGCATTCTTTCTTTCTTTTTTTTTTTTTTTTTGTTGTTGTTAAATAATAAAACTTAGTTTCTAACTGGAATATTTATAAAATCGGGCGTAATAGAAATCTTAAAACATGAACTTGTCCAAATACTTCATTCCTCTTCTGCCTCACTATTATACATTTCAAATGACCTGAGTTTCTTCTGCTTCCAGAGTGGTTTCTAGCCATGACCATTAGAGCCAACCACTGATTTTGTTTGTATCAAGAAAGACTTTAGTAATCAGAACTCTTGATGATTTTCAATGCTGACAAGTAGTTCTGAGTGTGTAAAAAAGAATTCAGATCAGTAGACCGTAGTGATTAGATTTCTGAACATTTTGCAAGAAATAAAGGCCCTGGGTTTTATTATAGAGCTCCTGCGACCTAGACACTTCTGCAACTACTTACTATTCTGAGAAAGCATTGCCTTTTACATTAGTACTGGGTCCTATGTCAGTTGCTGGTGACCACAGTTGGAACGGGAAAAGCAATTGCATAATCCTGCTGGATGTAAGTAATGTAGTAAAAGATACTCTTCCCTACTTCATCTGTAGTGATTTTAGAACATTCTCTTCCTACTGCTTCTTTCATGACTCATGGCTACACTAATAAAAGAAAGTCAGAGTTAAAAATAGAGGTTTCTATCTAAAACCTTTCCTCTGGTCTTTCCATTTTTATTACTTTGTATCCCTGTTCTTTTGCTATCTAGATAATTCATGGCAGTGATTTTTTAGGAAACCTCTCAGCAGTCATGACACCCCCACCTCCTTTTGGCTATCGCTTGTCCTCAAGTTAGTCATTAGCATTTTAAAAATCTGTTTTGTTTACATTTTGATCTTTTGTTAACCTCCCTAAAATGAACTTTGTAATATCAACTCCGTGTCTAACCCTAGAAATAGCATGATTCAAGTGTGTGATAATAAATAGACCTGCTGAATGTTAGCAGATGAGACTTCAGTGCTTGTTTTTTGTGATCTCATTTTCAGCTAGCTGGAGAGCTTGCCAGTAAGGGAGATGAGTTGCCCCCACACTTTATAGTAACAAGGACTTCATTATCGTTCTATCCCTCCCACAGTTTCATGAGTTGGGAGATTGTTTTTTAACCAAAGGAACTGTATTTACTAAGTGAAATTTCTTTTTCCATTTTTATAAACCAAGGGTCTGAATCAATACATATGCTTCAGTTAGAGCAATATTGCTTGATTTTTCAGATAGTTGGTGTTTGTTAAGCTGTGTATCTTTATTATGAATAGACAGTTGGATTAACATTTTTTTAAAAAGTAAATGATGTAAAGTCCCCATTTTGTGCCCCTCTCACCTTTCTCTTCCCTCATCCCCTTACAGACTTGCTGGCACCCTAATGGTTCTAGGTTTCAGCTGAGGCTATAATTGACTTGACCTTAGGAATGGGTGGTTTTATTAGCAATTTTTTTTATGGAAAAAGAATTAAAAATATCCACTGAAATGGATTTTTTTTCACACATACCATCTTCCTTCCCGATTTGTGAGGGAATACCGTAGACAGTCCTTGATGTCATTCTTAGCCTTTACAGTACCAGATGCCTTGTCCAGGGACTGGCATTCCTGAATTTTGCCTGAATTGCTAGGCAACCTTCCCTGTTCTCTCATACATCTCCATTCGTTTTTCTTCTCTATGTTGGTTTTATGCCTTCTTGAGCTTACCTACTTTTTCTGTTATCTGCTGTCTGTTTCTCATGGTGAAACGGGAGCCTTGTAAGGGCCCTGGGTGTCTCATTCATCTCTGCGTTCAGTGTGCCTGGCACAGTGCCGGGTGCAGATGAATAAGAGTGGGCGGCCGCAGTGTCCCTTAGAATGCTCTCTGCTGGGCTGTGTCCTGAACACTTAGCATGGATTCTGTGTTAATCCCTTTAATGCCACAGCTCCACGAGGACACACATTACTGTTAGTATTCCCACTTTAAAGATGGGGTTTATATTTTTAAAAAACTTGGCTAAAGCAATACCACCTTTTGTTTGTTTAGTACCTGTCTTTTAATCTCTTTCTTTTGGCCCTTGGGATGGAAAAGTAAAATGATTCAAACACAAAAAGTAGAGTAAGAAGAAAAATTACAAGTCTAGAAGATAAGTTAATAATAAGAAAAATCCATGTTGTCTCCATGGGCTGGTCATTGCTCTTTCTAAAACTGCATCCCCTTAGTTACACTGCTGTTTTGCTTGAATTTAAATGCTGCGAATTTGGTACTTACCTTTGAAAACTACTTGGCATAGAATTATAGTTCTAAGTTTCAACTTTTAGGCATTTTCCTATTTAGAGATTATTTGAACCTTAAGTGAAAACAGTCTCTGTGTATGTTTCTTTTTTTACTCTTTTATCCATGCATCATCACCTCCTAACAAGCTAAATGTGTTTGCGTGGACAAAAGATCCTGAAGAGAAATTTTCCAATTAATTGGAGGCTGATATTTAACAGAAGAGAGTTTCCTTTAATTTTAATTTTAGACTAGTTGATATTTATATTTTTGCAAAATTTTAAAACATTAGGTTTATATAATTGCAGTCAGACATTATCTCTAGTTTAGCATAGAGAAAAAGTCAAAAGCCAAACTAGTTTATGCACAAAGTATGATGTGATAGAAGAAATAATGTAACAATTCATTTTATAAAAATGGTTGCTTTGCAGGATTTGTATGGAAAGATAAGATTTAATGCATCAAATATGTATGTATGAGTAGTCAACTGTGATTATAGTGCTAACATTAGATACTGTCAATAATTTAACAACAGAATAAGTTTATTTTACTACCCTGATTTTTATTGGAAGTCATTTAAAATCCCCTCTTTTGGAGATAGAGGTGGGCTATCCAAGTATATATTATAAACAGCCACTTAATGAGTTTCCCTCATTGTGTAATGAACATCAGTAAAAAAGATGGAATTACTTTTTAGTTAATTTCTACAATAAAACTGTCTTGTAAAATGAGGAACACATGCATTAATTAAAGAGAGAATAATCATAATTGCTATGTGTTCACAAGAGTGATTTCAGAATCGGACTAGGAACCAAATATTACAGGACTGAGTTGGAGAAAGAGGGTTCAAATCAAAGATAAACTATATAAAATTTACTTAAAAGTGGAGTTATTTTCATGGATGCTTAAAGAAAAGGTGCAAGTAGCCGCCGTCGCTCAGTTTGAGGACAGCCCTTTGGGTCCAGGATCAAGGTGAAGACATGGGATCAGTGAGTGGTGTGCAGCCCTGAGCCAGCCCTTTTTCATGGGCATTAGGTCAGAGCGTGCATCTGAAAACACCAGGCAGACCTCTTAGGAACACTGCAGAGCCAGAGGTTTAGATCGAATGACCCTTATGTCCCTTTAATTTTCATTTACATAAAAATTATGATTTTTGGTAGATTTTTCCATCTGCTTCACTAATTCCATTTGAGCATACTTAGTAAAATTTATTATATATATAAAACCGCAACGTGTATAACTTTTGGGCTTCTGCCTTTATTCACCCTCTTTGTTTATTTTGGAGCAAGGAAAATATATTTTATTGACAAGTTTTAATTTGCTTAGAAAATAACGTGGCGCTTACATGACTTTGGATGTTTAGCTTAAATGAAAATAGCAGGTCAGTGTTAACAGATACGGTGACAAAGGCCATGTGACCTGCCCTCCCATTCTTTCCAAAGCCCTTTGTGGCCTAGCAAGTTTTTAGAATTGATCTCATTATATGAATATTTAAATATCTACAATTTCTGTAATGAATGATTTGTGATAAACTTTCTAAAAGGAGTCATCCTTTTGTCATCTGACTAAACATTTTTCCATCTGATTGATGGTTTTTTAATTTAATGGCAAGTGTAGGGGGTTTTATTTATAGGGGTCAGTCTAAACAATCTGATGCTATTGCTGAGAGGGTCCTCAAAGTCAGCTTAGTCCAGCCTTACTGTCAGTAGCGGAAAGCCTTATACAGAATATTAGATGGTTGCCCAGCCTGTGCTGGAATATGTACAGTGATGGGAAACTACTACCCTTTCCAGGGTTTAGCAACTTTATTAAGTAACTCCTGTTTAAGACAAAGTACGTCTCCTGGTTACTTGTATTTTCAGTCCTACTTCAGTCCTAATATATATATAAATAGTCTTTTTTTCTTCATTGGCAGCCCAGGAATATTTCTCTCCTGAGCTTGAATCTTCTTAAAATGACTGTGAGTTACAGGATCTGGTTATCTTACCAGGATGGAGGGAAAGGACAACTGAAGTTATTGTGACCCTAAGCAAAATTCTTTTCTTGTTTGTTTTATCTCTGGTACAGTATAATGTAATGGGAAAAAAACAAACAGCAGTTTTACCCATTTGTTTTGGGAACCTTGATACTTTCTAGTTGATGTTCTTGCTGTTAACAAATTAATTCATCATTTCATTGAACCTTTATTGACCATTTACTATGTGCCTTTCACTAGCTTCGACTTACATTCACTATATATTTTTATATTCAAAACAGTGAACAAGACATTTACCTTCCCTGCCTTATTGAGACTTTTAAGTTTTCTTCCTTAGATGTTTTTGAGATATAAATGCATTTGGCTGTTTAAAATAAAGTAATATTATTAGTCTACTTTTACTCTTAGTATTTTTGGTTTCCTAACTAGTCCAATATTTAACAGTATGTCTTTGATTTGTAGATATATGGAGTCTTGGAGTGATCCTTTTCATGTTGGTGTGTGGACAGCCACCCTTTCAAGAAGCCAATGACAGTGAAACATTGACAATGATCATGGATTGTAAATACACAGTACCACCCCATGTGTCTAAAGAGTGTAAAGAGTAAGTAAGAAAAAAAGTATGGAAACTTTGAGCATTCAAAGTAGAAGTGTTATTTTATTCCATTATGTTGAGGTGACTTTCAGTGTCCCTAGTATTTTTGAATGTATTAGTTCTGCTCTTGTTAAGTGTGTTTTGGCGGGTTAACTCCAGAATGATTTGGAATTTAATATTAGATATATTTCACCCATTTCTTTTCAAGAAACCCATTACACACATGCCTCCTCAGCCTTTAGGAGCAGCGGATGTAAATTTTGCTTGAAATTAAGACATTACCACAAGAACTACCTTTCTCTTTTTTGCAATAGCAGAAAACTAGAGAGACCACCTGGAATTATTTTAAGTTCCAGAGACGAGTCGGAGCATTTTCCTTCCTGAAATAAGACTATCAAAGCAACAGTCTAGGATTTACATGGCATGCTTCATATTTTACTCACACGTGCCTTCCCATAGTTGAATAAGGAACTCTGTTTTTGTGACTTTGAGAGGCTAGCAGCCAAAAGTATACTTAGTTGATTATTTAGAATTTAAAATCTGTACAGTATGTGTGTGGTGAGAAATACAGTCATGGAGTAAAAGCTGTTGGAAGGTCAGTGTTTCATTGATGCTGTGGATGGTATGTTTTAATGTGCTCATCTGAAATTACAATGACTGCTTAAAGGGTTTGGCTGTAGTAACAAAATTTTGAGTTTCTTCCATCAGCAGGCGAGAAGGAAGTACATATAGCTTGAGAATCTTTTCTCTGAGGTGAGAGAGTCTCATGGTAGGCTGTGGGGTGGCAGGTTCAGACTCTGGATTCAAATACTGACTTCTCTGTTTACTTAAATGATTTACTTAACTCCTACATTATGGGGTTATTATGAAAATCGAATGCATATAAAGCTCTTAGTTCAGTCCTTAGCACATAGGAAGAAGCAGCTGTATGAATATTGATAGTGATGATGTTGATTATCTTCATGCCCTACTATTTTTATTCTCTATTCCAGGAAAGCAGGGTCACAGTTTATATACACACTCTGTGCGTGTTAGATGTTTCTAATTCAAGGAGTTATCTCCACAACCCCTACTGAAAAAAAACTAAAATTAACTTATTTTATGTTATTGACATATCATTCAAAGACTGTATAAAATATTTATGTAATAAAGTGAACACCTATGTACCCATCTCCCAACTTAAGAAATATCTTAGAAGGCTTCTGTGTTTCCCTCACAAAGGGATTATTTTTAATAATTATAGAACCATACTTCTTCACATGTCACCTTAGCTAAATTATGTTTTTATCTAAATTTCAAAATGTATTGACTTCAAGTACTTATAATATTTTCTAACATTTTTAAAGTGTATAGATCAATGGAAAGGTTGGCTGTTTTCATTCCAATAGTGGCTTTTTTTTTTTTTTTTTTTTTTTTACGGAAAGGTGCAGGGAGAAATGAGCTACCAAGTACCTTTAATGCCATTTTAGCTTAGTTTGATTTAGTTCTTTAGTTGTTATTCAGTTCTGATTTATTTGACATGAATTTAGAAAGATGTTTTAAATTTCCAAATATATGGAATTTTTCTAATTAGCTTTATTTTAATCATTTCTAACTTATTTTCATTGTGGTCTAGAATATAGTCTATATGCTACCAGGCTTGTTTGTTTCTTTTGAAAATTGTTCAGACTTGCTTACAGCCTAGAATAGAGTTCATTTTTCTAAATGATCCTTTTGTTCCAGAAAGAATGCTTGCTTTCCAATTGTCAGAGTTCTATGAAGTCCTTAAAAGCAAGCTCTTTAAAGTTACTTAATCCTTTCTGAGATATTTAGGACTGTTTGACCTATCACTTAATTAAATAGTCTTCCACTATAAAGGTGGATTTATTGTTTTATTCTTAAAGACATTTCATTTTTGTTTGAGTGTTTTGTGGCAAAGTTTTAGATGTAAACAAGTTGAAAACTTTTCTTGGTGATTTGAAACTTTATATCACGATCCCTAATAATGCTTTTGGCTTTCAAGTCAACCTACGTTATCTAGTTTTAGCTAACCATGTCAATGTTCTTTTGGTTACCATTCATGTGATGTATAGTTTTCCAAGCTTTTAAACCTTTCATTGCTCTGACTTGAAGTACACATTATTTTTTAACACCTGTGAGCTAAGTTTTTCTTTAATGTCATTTGAGTATTTTTATCTTTTAATTGGAGGGTTCATGCCACTTAAATTTATTGTCTTCTCTAGGATATATAGATGTAATTATACCATCTTTTATATGCATTATACTTGTCCTACTTTTTCTCTTTTTTTCACCCTTTCATTCTGTTCTTTGGAATTGATGGAGGTCTTTTTTTTTTTTTTTTTTTTTTTTTTTTTTTTTTTTTTTTTTTTTTTTTTTTTTTTTTTTTTTTTTTTTTTTTTTTTTTTTGGTCTTATTTGAATTTTTCCCTTTGACTATATGGGATATTATAGCCAATTACCATTATAATTTTCCTACCTATTTTAACATAACACACACATATATATCTTTAATAATAAAAGCTATAATGAATCCTTATCTTGTTTTCTCTTTCTAAACAACATAAAATTCATATAACACTCTGTACCATTCAGTATTTTAATAACCTTTGTTAGACTCTATAAATTAGACTGTATTATTATTCTATGTAATAAAAATTGTTTTAAATTGCCCGAATGTTTGATAAGAAGTTTGTTTTCCCTCCAAGGTAGAGTCATGTTCTTCTGCCAAAATAACATCCTTTAGAATGTCTTCTGGTGCGCATCTGTTGATCAGCTTTTATTTGAACATGTTTTCATGTTAGATGTACACTTGGAAGACAGTTTCATTGACTATGAAATTCTATGTTGACATTATCTGCTCTCAGGTCATTGAAGATATCATTCTAATATCTTCTAACCTCTTCTTGCTATAGAGAAATAGGCTGTCTTGTTCTTGAATAGGTGATCTGTCTTTATTCTACCTACGATATATTAGTCTTCCTGGTTCAAAATCTGTGTTCTTTGATGAACTTGGGAAATGTACAGCCATTGTCTTTTGAAATAAAGTTTCTTTCCCGTTTTCTCATTCCCTCTTGAAACTCCAGTTAGATACAAGTTTTTGACTCTGTCCTTTTCTTTTAATCTCTATTTTCTGTCTCTTGGTCTACTGGTCCCAAGTTATTTCCTTGATTCCATCTTCCAGTTCATTAATTCTCTTTATGTCTAATTTAACATTTTGTTCATTTATTTTAGTTAAAATGATTTTTTTCACTTTTAGAAGCCTCTTCTATAGTCTTTGGTTCTCTGATATATTTAAGCCTCTGCTTGTATCTTTAACACATTTAATACTGTTATATTCTGTGTCTGAAAATTTCAATATTTGAAGTCTTTGCATTCTGATTTTGCTGTCGTATAGTTTAGTTCTTGCTGATGGTATCTTGTTTCCTTTGTGTTTTTTGATTGTGAGGTCATATTCTTTATATGGTGAGTTATTTTACGTTGCATTTCTTCAGAAAGGGTTTGCATTTACTTTCCTACCAGTGCCCAGGCGCACTTTCAGATTGGAACCACTTTAACTTCTTCACGCCTGCGCACAGCAGAGATACCCCAGTTTGAATGTAAACTTGTGTGAGGACCAGCTTGTGGTTAGAAGTTGTTAGAAATTCCTCACCCCACTCTCCCAGCTAGAAGGCAAGTTTCCTTCTAAACTTCTTAGTAGATTTGTGTCTCATTCATCCTCACACTCAACTGGGTTCCCAAGCTCTTTGTGAGGGCTCTCATTGTGTCTCTTGTTTATAGACTCTGCATACTGTATTCTATGCACTCAGGGTAGCCTTTAAAACCGAGGCGGAAACAGTCAGGCCAAAAGGCAGCTTTGTCATTCACCTCCCAAGAATCATGTTTTTATTCCATTTTTACCTGCTGAGTATTCGTTATATGTGTTTATTATTTTGCAAACACCGTGCCTTTAAATAAAATGCATGCCCAAGAATAGTATTTTGACTGTTCTTATCAGGAAGGTCATTCATTTGTCCTGAGACAAGTTGGCTCATGTACACTATTGTGTATGTCATTGCTAGTCATTGTATCTGGTTCTGGTATGCACTAAGTTACAGTTATTCAAGGACAGATGCTGATTCTAAAGTTAATTCTAGATGATAGCAAACTCTAGTTGTATGTTTGGGCTTATCAGTATAACTAGAGGCTGTGATTTTTCATCTTATGAATCTCATGGTATTAAATTTTCTTTATTCCCATCTGCCCCCCACCCCCAACTGCCATCACTAGTGAACCTAATGACATCGATGGTTTAAGCATGGGAAACAAATTTGGCTAATAAATAATTCACCATTACTAATCACTGCCAGCACTTTGCTTTACTACCGCACTTCTTTTCCAGCCTGATCACACGGATGCTGCAGAGAGATCCCAAGAGAAGGGCCTCTTTAGAAGAGATTGAAAATCACCCTTGGCTTCAGGGAGTGGATCCTTCCCCAGCTACGAAGTGCAATATCCCCCTTGTGTCGCACAAGAATCTCTCGGAAGAGGAGCACAATAGCATCATTCAGCGCATGGTGCTCGGGGACATAGCGGATCGGGACGCCATCGTTGAGTATGTCAGCACTCGTCGCTCCAGGGGCCGCGGGTTAGGGATCTTGGAATGGGCTCTCTTCTTAACTTGTCAGGGCCTGTGGACACTGATGGATAGCATTCCCAGGTGGCAGGGATTGTGTCATTTGTCTCTAGAGCTCCTGGCCCATTGCTTGGCTTGTAGGCCTTGCTACATTTGGGGGTCTGGCTTCATCCCAGTGACCAAATAAGCCGTTACAGGTCATGCCAGGGAGCTCTTTCCTCCAGTCCTCCTGGGTGGGTGGTCTAGCCTGTTTTGTGTGCTGGTCTGTGCTTATCTGTAGTAGTATCCTTCTTCATCCCTGTGCCCCCGCTGGTCCCCACATTGAGCAGGGAGGATGGGGCCGCATCACATGTTGGAGTCCTGAAGATGAAGGATTGGCATGTGGCCCAGTCATACATTTGTTGTAAATAAATTTTTATCGAATCACAGCCCTGCCCAGTCATGTACATGTTGTCGGTGGCTGCTGTGGACTACAGTGTCGTAGTGGAAGGAGACCTTGTGACCCATGAAGCTAAAAGATTTACTGTCAGACCCCTCAGTGTCCCTGCTGCAGCACCCCGGAACCCACAGATATGCAAGGCGTTAAGTCCTCTAAAACCCAAGCCAGTTTGTGATGCATTTCCACAAATGAAAGATCAAAAGCTACATAATCTGTCAAACGAAATGACTGGGTATGATGGAAGGTGGGGGAGGTAAGACAAAAAGGGGGTTCTCACTGGGAGGGCCACTCTGGTGTGGCTGAGTGGTATGACCCAGTGAGCTGTCCTTGGGGACAGGAGGTTAAGGCTGGACTGAAAGATCTGTATAATGTGACACCCATCCAGGTTTCTAGCTGCATTGAGTTAGTGCCCACAGTCACTTAAATGACCTAAAACAGGAGAAGCAGGACTCTTGCTTTTCCTGTCAAGAACACTCACTTTAGGAATGTTTTGGAAATGATTTTTTTTGTTGTATCTCCTTGAAGTGACTCAGTTCCTAAGTTAAATAAATACATGCAGTGGTGTTATAAAACCTATTTAATTTACATAAATTCATTTATAAATCCAAAAGGAGTGGCAGCTTGCGTTCAGATGTCACGTGTACCCGCCCACTGGTAGGCATGTGCCCCGAGCGGGGCGCCAGCTGAGAGACCTAACCCTGCTGCCCCCAGGCCCTCTAGGTCTTGCAGGCTTGAGCATCTCCTTGTCCTGAAGTAATCCTGACTTTAGAGATGCATCCATGTTTGCTGGTCCCTTCCGCACAAGCCAGCCGTTGCACCCAGCACTCAGCTGAAGACGCCTCGTAAGCCGTCCCTCTTGCCTGCGTTTCATGTTGGGCTCTTTCACTTCTCACTTAGCCCACCCTGCCCCTTAGCAGTCACCATGCTGAACATGTTGTGAAACTAGTCTCTGTGTGGCTTGCTTCCAAGTGTGTGCTGTGTATTTTCACTAAAAGCGTAGTTGTGTATTTCTGGGCCTTCTGGTCCTCTGTAGCACCCATGTGCTGTGTTCAGGGGAGCAGTGGGACCATGCACCCTGCGGGGGCTCTGCCCACCGTTCTCCACCATCTCAGGCCTGATAGGCTCGGTGCCCAGGGCAAGTGTTACTTCTGAAATGGATGAAGGAGTGCATTGGTTTTCTTCAAAGAAGAGACCAATGACAAACTCTCAGTTGCATTAATAATTCAGATGTCTAAAATGCCAATAAATGCAGAGTGTAAAAATCTTATCCTATTTTTTCTGATTGATGAAAGTGCTTTAATGAACGCACATGTAATTCATTTCATACTTCTAATGGAAGCATGTAAGCCAGTTTAACAAAAATAAACACAACACAATTGAATTTTTGGATAATGTTTACGCGCATGAAACTTCATTCCCTTTCTTTCATGTGTGTCAGTAATTGACATCAGTGACCACCAGCATTTTGGCTTTTTCTTATCAATTGAACATCTTTATGTAGTTGTTTTTTAGAACTTCACTCAAAGTATTTTTCACCTTGTTTTTTTTATAACTTTAAAAATGCCACGTCATTGGATTATGTTTGTACTCTTTAATCAGTTCTGTATATAAAAAGCAAACCTACTAACATGGCTTATATCCACTCCCTCCCTTGTTTTCCTCAGAGCCCTGGAAACCAACAGGTATAACCACATCACAGCCACTTACTTCTTGCTTGCGGAAAGGATCCTGAGGGAAAAGCAAGAGAAAGAAATACAAACCAGATCTGCAAGCCCTAGCAATATCAAGGCCCAGTTTAGGTGAGAAAAAAATCTTCACTGATTTTAGTAAGTTAACATTTTGAAATAGTGAACTTTTTTTTTTTTAAGCGCTACTAACTCTGGGGTGAACGACCTGGCAGTGATGACAGCGTTGTTGGAGGGGGCAGGCCTGGACCCCAGGCACATGTGTGTGGGGGTCTGAGCTCCTTTATCAGTGGGGAGACAGGCTGCAGAAGTTGGCCTGGCTGGAAAACGTGTTTGGAGAAGCAGCCTTAAGACAGTTGAATAATTTCATTCAACTCTTTCTGATCTGGCATGTATTAACGTATACTTTTCTTTAATTTTTTCCCCCAGGAACAAATCATGTTTTCCCTCAGTTATTTGAAGTGACTTCTAAAAACATACAGTATATTTTTGTATCATGATGTTATTTCAGGAGTTTAGGGAGTTGACAGATTAACAAGTTGATTTATTAGCTGTTTGACCTTGGAGTCACTTAACCTCTGTGACTTGGCTTCCTGATCTGTGAAATCGAGCGATGATACTGTCTGCCTGCTGAGATGAGGGAGAAATGAGGTCACACACGGGAAGGGTTCAAACCGGGCTCCACTTGTCTGCTGCCGTTTTGCAGCTGTTACACCATAACTAACCACTTCGGCACAGGTGACTGCCCTCACCTCTTCTTTTCTCCCCATTTTGCCCTTTCTTTTCTCATCTCACCCACCTTCCCACTTTCCTTTCTTTGCTACATTAGTTTTCCATTCAAAATGAAGGCATGAGAACTATTACTTTCTATGGCATCATTATGAAATGTATTTAGAATGTGTATTTATTTATTCAGATAAAGTAATCTGTAGAGTTGTAGTGATTTCACAACAGGGCCTCTGAATCTGAAACCCTCAGCTGTACATCCAGCTGTCTGTGGTTGCGTGCATGTCACTGGTAAAGGTAACTTCAAAAGAAGGATGCCATTGGATTTTAGCAATCAGCTGACACAGCTTGTTGCTTAGAAAGAAGCGACAGGAGAGGAAAACACGCCCAGGTGGGCAGAGAATCCAAAGACAGAAGACTGCTCTAAGCAGAAAATGAATCTAGTAGCCTCATCGATACCCGTGTGTACGCTGTGGTGGAAACTGCATACTGCTCTGTGTCTAGAAGAGGGCTGGGCCCAGGAAGCTAGGGACACGTGGGCAGGAGAAACACCAGGAGTGGCATTGAGAGGTTAGCATCAGCCTTGTCCTGGCGCATGCCCTCCGGAGCCCCCGAGAGCAGAGCCCCTGCACGCTGGGCCACACTAGCCAGAGCCACCCCACTGCTTTCTGGCCAGTGAGATGGGTCAGAGCTCAATCTAAGGTTGACAAGGTGTGTGAATACGTTAAATTGATCTTATTTATTACAGAAATTGTGATGCCAATAGTAGCTGTAAAGAAATATCCAGGCCTTCAATGCAATTTCCCTTTTTCCTCTTGGGGACTCTGGAGTGGAGCTGCTGTGAGGGCCTCTCCTCTTCCCGGATGCAGGGCCCACTAGCAGTTGGTGGATGTCTCCTTACTTGCCTGCTCTTTATTGTCAAAACCCCAGACCTGATGTGGCTCCTCTGCTGCGTGTCTTTTGGTCATGCCAGTGACCCAGGATATAGAAAAGGGGACCCAGCTGGAAGACTGGTGTTTAAAGCCTGATAGTGCTGCAGGGAGCCAGCCACAGCAAGTGTATACAGGTCCCGCCAGTGTGGGGTGGAAACCTGGTGTGGTCTGTCTGGCAGAGGCCGCTTTGTCACGGCCTTCAGGGAACTGACCTCAGCACAGGAGGGGCTTGGTGCCACTTCCCCTCAGAGAGACACTGGGGAGTGAGGAGGACCCCTGGGGCCTGACCACAGAGGTCCCTCTGCTGCACAGGCAGGCATTCCTAGGTTCCAGGCCCCGGGGGGTTGGTAACCAAGGAGCCCAACCTGGACGTCACTGTCTTTCAAGCCTGTGTGACCTTGGGCAGGGTGCTGTTTTAATTCCTTCGTCTGTAAAGGGGGAATGATGATAGCGTCTCCCTCACGGAAGTCTGGGATCAAGACTTCATCGCTGGCAGCTTTCACGGCAGTGCTGGCTCCAGGAAGCGCCCTGTGGACTGTCCATGTGGCTCGTTCACAAGTCTCGTGATTTTCTCAGTGTTTGGCTATAAAGATTATTTTGTCCAGCACAGCACTGGGCACAGATCTGCGCTCAATAAACGCGAGCTGCTCTGCACTTAGATTTGCTCATGTAAGGAGGAGCTGCTGGTCCAGGAAGTGCTCATGGCCTGACCAGCGCAGCTGCAGCGCCAGCCCAGCTTGCTTCGGCGGGTGGGTCCTGAGAGTGGTATTGGCTTTCCTTCCCGTTGAGGTGAGGAGGGAAGAGAGGGACCCTCCATCACACCTGTGCCCTTCCTTATCCTCCTTAAATGGATCGGCTGCTGCCCTGGTGGGTCAGACTCCTGTGAGCACCGCCTGCCACAGGGAGCCCCATTGTTTACTGGGTCAGGTTAGAGTGACTGCTCTCAGGACAGCCTGAAAGGAACCCCGTGAGCTGTTCTCCAGGGCCACGAGGCACCCCCCGAGTTTGTACAGAGGAGCTGCAGGATGCGGCTCCTTGACCTCAAACATTTAACGTGTAGCTTTTTTCATCTACAAAGCAGTTAACTGTAGCAAATGAGCCTATTCCATCCCTGAGAGGATAAGGCTCCAAGTTAGGGAAAAGATGTCTGTTGTAAATTTCTACGGATTTTTAAAAGCTATAGATTCTATTGGGTTTTATTTCAAGGATAACATCATGGGTGTGAAATGAAAATGTCAGCATGTGCAAGTGGCTGTTTTAAATGTCCCTGGCACTGCTGCTCCCCTGGGAAGAGAGGACAGTCAATTCCAAGATCTGTTTTTTCAAAGCAGGCGGAGACCTCATTTTCACGTCTTTCTGTTAACCAAAGGAGTGTTCTTGTTACTTGCAAGCTAACTCCAAACTAGGGAATTCTCGACTGTCCAGCAAGCCAGACTGCACCGTGTTTCAAACACGCGGCCGCTGGGCGTCCTCGTTGACGTCTGCAGGGTGTTGAATGGGTTTGAGGTGCCGCTGTTTCTTTTTTGAGTCTGTGGATTTTGTCCCGTGAGTTTTATATGACATACTTCACTTAAGCTCGTATCACTACATGTCTTTCCTTTCCAACCTGCCCCGCAGGCAGTCATGGCCGACCAAAATCGATGTGCCCCAGGACCTCGAGGATGACCTCACAGCCACGCCTCTGTCTCACGCGACCGTCCCGCAGTCTCCGGCTCGGGCTGCTGACAATGTCCTCAACGGCCACAGGAGCAAAGGTCTTTGTGACGTGGCCAAGAAAGACGACCTCCCTGAGTTGGCTGGACCAGCGCTCACCACGGTGCCACCCACAAGCTTGAAGCCCACTGCCAGTGGACGGAAGTGTCTGTTCCGGGTGGAAGAAGATGAGGAGGAAGACGAGGAGGACAAGAAACCCATATCCCTCTCGACGCAAGTGGTCCTGCGCCGGAAGCCATCAGTGACCAACCGCCTGACGTCCAGGAAGAGTGCCCCAGTCCTCAACCAGATCTTCGAGGAAGGAGAATCTGACGACGAGTTTGACATGGATGAGAATCTGCCTCCCAAGCTGAGCAGGTTAAAGATGAACATTGCTTCCCCGGGAACAGTTCACAAACGCTACCACCGGAGGAAAAGTCAGGGCCGGGGCTCCAGCTGCAGTAGCTCGGAGACCAGTGATGACGATTCTGAAAGCCGACGGCGGCTTGATAAAGACAGCGGGTTCACGTACTCGTGGCATCGCCGGGATAGCAGCGAGGGGCCCCCCGGCAGTGAGGGGGACGGTGGGGGCCAGGGCAAGCCAAGCAATGGCAGTGGAGGGGCGGACAAGGCCAGCCCCAGCGAGAACAATGCCGGTGGGGGCAGCCCCTCCACCGGCTCGGGCGGCAACCCCACCAGCACGTCGGGCAGCACGCGCCGCTGTGCGGGCCCCAGCAACTCCATGCAGCTGGCCTCGCGCAGTGCAGGGGAGCTGGTGGAGAGCCTCAAACTCATGAGCCTCTGTCTTGGCTCCCAGCTTCATGGAAGCACCAAGTACATTATTGATCCGCAGAATAGCTTGTCATTTTCTAGCGTGAAAGTGCAAGAGAAGTCCACCTGGAAGATGTGCATCAGCTCCACCGGGAATGCAGGGCAGGCCGCTGCGGTGGGCCGCATCAAGTTCTTCTCCGACCACGTGGCAGACAGCACTACTGAACCAGGGCGGGTAAAGAGCAAGAATCTGAGGAATAGCGTGCTCCAGCTGCCTCTGTGTGAAAAGACCATCTCTGTGAACATCCAGCGGAACCCTAAGGAGGGGCTGCTGTGCGCCTCCAGCCAGGCCAGCTGTTGCCACGTCATCTGACGGCGGCTGGCCTGGGCTGCTCCCTTCCTGCTCAGAGCCGTGACGACCGGCTCACTCCACTGTTCCCTTTTCAGTTTTACTATCTTAAACTGGGCGTTAGGAGCGATTATTTATTACTTTTCCATTTGTTCACCCGACGATGTGACCATGCATGGTCTTTGTGCATGCTGCTAGACATTTCTTTTCCAGCTGAAAGTCGGTTGTGTAATTTTACATTCATGATTTTCATGTGGATGAACAGGATTAAACTCAAATGTATATTTGGAACTTAATATAAATGGAGCACTTAGAAATGTCATGTTCTGCACTTAACCTAGAGAGAGGAAAAAAAAATGCTTTTGTTCCTTGTGAAAAATCACAATCCTGTCCTGACCTTCTGTGACATGGAAATTCCGTGCTCTGAGGTACACTGCGGTGTCCGAGACAGAACCAAAGCAATAACGTTGAGATGCCAACAGGCCTGGAAGCAGGCGGGTGCCCACCCAGCCTCCCGGGCCTGCGCAGAGCAGAGTACGCGAGCATCTGCACTGAGGACCTTAAACCATGACATCTACATACCCACACCTGTTTGTCTTAAGCTGTAGTGTGAAAAAAAAAAAAGTTTAGGCTCTTAAAATTTAACTGAAAAAGATTTTCTTGTTTTGTATAGGCGAGATAAAGTACTTAGATTTATAAGGCAGCTTCCCCTGTAGTGAAAATTACAAGCAGACAATCTTATTTTCTAATGTGATGACGTGAACTGGCGTCCTGACTCTGCTTATAGAGTGCGCATCTGTCTAACAGAACAGAAAGATGCTCGGTGTGAATTCCTTCCTGTGGGCCACACCCAGCGGTTTCCCTGAAAACCATGCAGAGAAGAACCTGGCGGGCCTAATGCAGAGGTACACACAGAACTTGGCAGTCAAAACCTCACAAATTATAGAAAAACTTAGTGGGATTTGACTTTTAGCAATTGTCTTCTGTGTTATTTCCATTCTTTTACATCCTTTAGTTTGGCTAGCTATGAAAATTAGCTGATCAAAAAATAGACATAAAAGGGTAAACATAACAATAAGCAAACAAAAATGTACAAAGTCTTCATTGTTGCTTTTTTGCTTTTAATTTTTTTTTTTTTTTTTTTGCTGAAAGTGTTTCTCACTTTGCCTTCCTGCCAAAACAGTAATCAGAGAACTCTTGCTTTAAACTATTCCTGTACAAAGACGACTCTGACCAGATAACCATCTTTCACGACTTTTTATCGTGTAAGACACGGCACATCGCAGACTGCTGGTGCCGGGAGGGGCCAGGCGCTCCCTCTCATGCTGTGCCCTGGGTATCTTAAAAGCAACGTTCTCACCATTAGTGGCAGCATGTGACTGCCCCTGGGACCTTCCCATACTCA
Organism: Solenodon paradoxus; assembly: GCA_004363575.1. Lineage (NCBI taxonomy): Eukaryota > Metazoa > Chordata > Mammalia > Eulipotyphla > Solenodontidae > Solenodon > Solenodon paradoxus. The sequence goes on from RJWH01000987.1 coordinate 144,448, forward strand.
GCGTCCCTTCATCGCTCTGAGTCCTGGTGTTAGAGTGGGCAGAGCCCCAGAGGACGCGGTCCTTCTGTCACGGTTTCTCCAAGTATCCGCTGACTCTGCTACTTTAGGACTCGTGTTTTCCTCAGAACTCTGAATTGCACCATATACTTACTAAACTAAGTGAAGATGCTACTTAAAATACTTATTTTACTTTCTAGACCTAGGCTAGATATGTATGAAGCTACCGCTCTAGTTCATTGTGATATTTGTAATTGAAAGCTACAAGAAGAGATGTGTGGGTGAAGCCATAGAACATATTTGCTTGAAATTTTGAGCAGGGATCTTATAAAGGGCCAGAAATAAGATGTGTGGTTCACGTAGATAGTGAGCGTAACATCTGTATTAAATGTAGGAGAGAAGTTTATAAGGGGCATTGGCAATAAACTTTGTTGCAGCTGTTTTTCCAAGTAATGTAAATACTTTTCCTGTGATTATGTATAGCCTTGGAATGGCACCTTTTATCTAACCCACATGTGTTTGGTTTTCAATTCACATTCAGTTTTTTATATTCAGATGTATATATGGTGCTCACTCTAGGATCAGCAGTGTTGACCGTTCATGCTGCACAGCTGTATTATGGCCTTGTCAGTTGTGTGTGGTTGGCTGGCCCTCTGGGGCTACAATGTTAGTCTGAGTGGCGTCTTACTCATTTGTTCATAAGTGAATGACTGTGCATGTGTCGTATGTCATAGTATGTCGTCACTTAAAAGGGAGGCAGCAAATAATCATTACATTACGATAATATTGGACCAAACTACTTAACTTGCTCTGAACAGTTTCTTGTACCCTTAACCTGTCTTCAGAAGTTGCATATAGTTACAGTAGCGTGTAAATTAAATATTGTGAAAAAGCAATTAGTCTTGTATTTTTCTGTATGTGTGTGTGTATATATATACATATACATATGTGTGTATATATATATAAATATAAACTTATGTACTTCTGGCAGTTCTATCTGTATTTAAAGATGTGACAATCTTGACACCAATTAAGAATGGCTGTAAGACTGAACTGAAGACACCCCCCCTGCCAAGTAAAGATTGATGTTGAGGGCACAGAATTACCAGCTGATTGGTCAGTTGCTTCCACTGCTGGCTGCTTTTCCTCATTGTGTAAACATTGACAAGTATGTGACAGGTGGGAAAATCCAAGTAATAAAGTGCATATTGGTGTTCAGCAATATAAATTGTGTTCCACGTTGTATTTCTTCTCATGAGCGCAGCTTTATATATTGTAACATAATAGCTTGGGTTAGACCCACCGTTTGCCGTGCGGTGTCCCTGCACTGCCAGATGTGAATGAAAAAAACATAATTGTGACTGTCCTTGCTTTGAACTCAATTTGCTTTGAACTCATGATCACATGTCTTAGGTGAGCCCCAGGATTGCCCATTAGCTGTACATTATTTCCCCTATTTGTTTTCTCATACATCTCGTCACCACACTTCCCAATAACTGAATAAACTGAGTAATCAGGACTGCCACCAACTGCTACTGTACATTCCTACCTTCAGTGTATCCACATATCCTGCCCATCCTGGTGGTCTGATTGCAAAGTCAGTTCTTTCAGCTGCACCTCAGACCCATCCCCTCCGGCAGCCATGCGGTCCTCCCTCAGTCATGCTGTTGCTTGCACCGTCCATCTTTGCTTTTCTGTTAGGTCATTCCTCACACTGAACAAACATGATTCTATGCCACTGTCTTAAAAGGAAAAGGTTGTACTCTGTCCTAATGTTTTTTTATTCCTCTTGTCCACTCTTGAACCCTTCCAATCAGGGTCTTGCTGTCACCCCACTGAAACTACTTTGTTCAACATCAGCAATGACATCCACATGCTAAACCCAGTAATCAATTTTTAAAAAGCTTTGAGATGCAATTTCTACACCACGCAACTCCCCAAATGTACAATTCTATGATCTTGGTATATTCTCAAAGGGGTGCCACCGTTACCATAATTTTTATCACCTCAAGAAATCTCATACACATAACACATTCTCCCTTTCCCCTTAACTCCCCACCCCGGCCTCTGCCCAAGGCAACCACTAAATTCAGTCCCAAGTGGCATTAGATGAACTGATCACTCTTCGGGACTTCCCGTTATTCAGGACTTCACTTCTGTCGTCAGACCCCTAGCTCTTCTCCCCAATCTCTAGACTTGGGGTACCCCAAAGTGTTCAATTTTGGGTTCATCCCTTTTCTAGCTGTGATCCCAGTCTGTACTGATAGAATCCCAAAATACATTTCATCCACATCTTTCAGGAACACCAGATCCCAGTTACCTACTTCTACTGGATATGTCTAATAAGCATCTCAGTTTTTACAAGCCAAAAACCTCCTGATTTTCCCCCTCCTAACCTAATCCTATCACATAAAAGGCAACTCCAAACCTTTGTTAGTTGTGTACTTGCCTTACCAAAATGCTCGTCCTCCCTCACTCATTCAGCCCAACATCCAGCCCAGTGGCAATCCTTATTTTACCAATAAAACCTGACCCCTTCTCATTGCTTCCTCTGCTCCACTGTGGTCCACGACACCGCATCACTCACCTGGACAGCTGACTGCCAATGCCTGGTCAAGCTTCCCTGCTTTGAGCCTTGCCTCTTTAATCTATGCTCCACACACCACTGTGCTCTTTTTAAAAGCTAAATAAGTTTTGAAAGGTGCTTAATTCTCAAATACTTCCCTGCTGCTAATTCCTAAATTGTTTCAGTCAGAGTCCTGCTTTGTATGCAGTAAATTGTTTTAAACATACGGAAACATTTTGTGACTCCACCGATCTTGTGAATTCACCGCTATTTCGTGAACGCTTACAACAGTGCTGCTGCTGAAGTGCTCGGTGCACGTCAGTTCGAGTTGTTGACAACGTTTATTCAGGTCTTCTCCATCCTTAACCAGTTTTCTCTCATGGCTATGGACAGAGGAGTGTTGAAATCCAACTAAAATTGTGGATTTGTCTATTTCTCCTTTTAGTTGTATCAGTTTGGCTTCATGAAAGTTGAAGCTCTAGTGTCAGGTACACACATGCTGAAGACTATGTCCTTGTATAAACTGATCGCTTTCATCACGATAAACGTTCCTTTTTATCGCTGGTACATTACTGTCCCGAAATCTTTCATCTGGAGTGTTTGTAGTCTAAAGCATACTTGAGTTTAAATCCGTCTCCAGTTGTTTTTTATTTGACTCATCTGTTCTTTCTTCATTTATTACCTTCTTTTGGCTTAACTGAACACGGGAAACGATCCCATTTTATCTCCGCTATTGGATTATTGGCAGTACCTATTATTTTTTGTGGTTATTATAGGGTTTATGATTACATAGATATATCATTTATTAAGTACATTATATATAACATACATTTTACAGTTTACCTTTGCAATTTACATATACGGCATCATATATATCACAATCTACCTTAAAATATTACTTCATGTACATTTTTCCATTTTCTCTTCGCTGTGCTATTCTTGTCATTTTATTTTTACCTATGTATATAGATTTACTTAAAATCATTTCAAGAGGAGAAACATGAAGGAAAAGGTGCCTTATTTTACCTATATGTTGACACTCATCACCTGTTGCCTGAAGTCTGGGCAGAACAGGGACAGAGTAGAAACTTCCAGCAGGCAGCAGTCCCACAGCTAGATGCCAGTGTGTGGGTGCTAAGCTGACAGGTCGGAGGCACACTGCCCTTTCCTGTGGGGGTACCGAGGCCGATAGCAGAGACACGTGCTCACAGACACTGGTATCTGATCGTGGGCGCACACCTCAGGCTGCCCACTCGGATGGGAAGAGGTGAGACTGGATGGCACTGTGTTGACACAGCCTTTGACTTTCCAGCCGAGAGCTGGGCAAAGCCATATGGAGGCATTGTTCTATAGTGTTCCACTTGAAACCGCATTGGAGCCCTTACGTAACATCTGAAATCTGCGTCGTTTCTAATACCAGAACAATTGAAATTCGTAACGTAGCTGGTCTTAAGGGACTGTGGACATGCAGATGAGACCAGATGGGGCAGCTTACTACGCTTCATGGTGACAGATCATTTGGTGTTAGAGCTGAGACCTGCTCTCACAACATTTCCCAAAGAATTCCATGAGCTGACGCTTCCCCGGGCTGGATGCCATTCCTTGAGACCTGCTGTCTGGGAGGACAGGGAGACCAGGGAAGAGGTGTCCGTCTCTCTGAACCGTGTGACAGGTTTTCGCTGTGCTTCCTACACAGGCATGTTGGCTGTAACAGATCAGAGGTGTCTTGGGGGCCAAGAGCCAGTCTGCTGTAAGAACCTGGGGAGGTCACTTGAACTTTTGAGTGCCTTGGTTTCCTTAGCTCTACAATGGGGATGATACAAGCTGAGGCCCAGAGGGTCTGTCCAGGACCGCAATGGGCTCTGCTTCCCAGTAGAGTGGGTCTCCTGAACCATGTTTCTTATTTTCTCTCCAGATCCACTAAGATAGAGCTTTGTTCTCAAGGATGAGATTTTGAGAGTCGCTGGCTGGGAGAGCAGCCGTGTGGCCGCCAGCAGGGACAGCTGTGTCCCCTGGCCCCGGCTCATCCATCCAGCCCTAGTGGCTGGGCTGCACCTGCAGGCCCGCCTTAGGGATGACTCGGCTCTTTTGCGGGCCTGCGGTTTGGACATTACTGTGCTCTGGAGAAGAGAGCCGCACCTGTGTGGGGTGTGATAACCCAGGCACCCCTTAAATGTCAGTGGCTCAGAATCAATGTAATGGCTGCTTGTATGTTGCGTCGGGTTGAGAGGTGAGTCAGGCTGGAGCCCGTAGTAGTCTAGGCCCACTGACCATCTATGGACTTGAGGGGAGGTCTGATCTCAGGGCTGGAGGGAGGTGAGTGAGGCAAGTGCAGTGGCTGGGAGAACCCTGCTCAGGGTTCCTGCAGGGAGAGCAGAGTTCACCGAGTCCCTGCCCCGCAGCAAGGGGTGTGCAGAGCTGTCCAACAGGCTGAAGTGAAGACACAGCCCTTCCCAGAGTTTCCTGCCTGGCTGCTTCTATGGCTGAGCAGGTCCCACTAGACTCTTCCCTTCCCAGCAGGGCGGCGACAGGCTTGTGCATGGGAACCAGCTGGTGTCACCTCCCTTGGGCTCCAGACTCTCCCTGAGCGGCCAAGCTTCTCTTCCCAGGACCTGCCCCCTGCCCCCAGTGGCTGTTCTCCTTGAAAGCCATCTGGTGACTGATCCAGAGAGGGTTTTCATCTCCTCGCCTTGACCATAGTCTGAGCAAATTCCTCCACCCACCAGGACCTCCCATCCAAAGCTGAGGGAGTGAAGCCAACAGCCCTTTCAGCTGCTCCCTGCCTTGTCCGTTGGGAATTTTGCCTTCATCTCTGGCACCATATTTTTATGCATCTTTCCTTAACTGTGCTGCTGCCTCTGGACTCCATACCTGCCCAAGGCAGGTGGGTGTGGCATCCTTGTCAGCTCTGTGGGAAGGTGAGCTAGGAACAGGAGGGGAGGGTTTTTGCCCAGCTGGTCTTCAGGGGTGCCCAGGAGACTGGGGAACAGAGCAGGGGTTATCCTCTTGGGTGTGGGTCACCATGGGGGCCTGAGGCAGCACAGCTAGGGAGAGGGGCGGGGATCACGAGGACGCCATGGCCAGCAGGACAGTGGTGTGGCGTGGATCTGAGGGCTAAGGTAAGGCCAGAAACAGAAGAACCAGGGGAAAGCAGCAGGCAGATGCTGGGAGGATGAAATGACGTGCAGGGAGCAGGCTAAGGCGAGCGGTATTGGTGGGACAGTGTGGTCCTACATGGCGCTGTCAATTCAGCTAACAGGAGCCTCCACACTGTGAGGCGGTACAGGATGCCTGGGTTCCCCCGCCTGCAACTCGGGAGCACCTGCCTGGCAAAGATGCCACCTACTCGCTGTGGGACACAAAGGCAGCTGCAGACCTACCCGTCCATCTCCACCTTGACAGGACCTGGCCGGCTCCCACCTCCACCCTCCACCTGCGCCTCCTCTTGGCTGCTTGCCCAGGACCAGCCCCAGTGGAGGCCTGTTTTCCTGCACAGGACCGACTGGGTCCTGGTTAGTGGTGTCATCATTCCGCCAGGTCAGGGAGGAGAGGCAGAGGGAGGGCTGTGAGAAGCCTCTGCTGGTCTTCACGGCGTCTGGAGAGCGGCTGCCGGCTCAGAAGTGGGTGAAGGGGATTAACTGTACAATGAAGGAGAACTGAATGGTGGGGAACTTAATGAACTGCTACACAGATGAGGATCACTGTGCTGCACACCTCAAACCCGTCTAATTTTAGGATGAAATGATGCTTCATAAAAATTAAACAGAAAAAGCAGCTCCAGGGCACTGAGGTATGGGGTTCACATCTGAAACCCAAGCATCCTCCTGTGACAGGCCCCCCCGAAGTCAGACTCTGGGGGTGAGGACGATTGGGTGCAAGTTCTCCTTTCCCGGAAACACCGGCCCCCAGGCGGGACGGGAGGAAATCTTGGGGGCTCGGGGCTATAGTAGTGGCTGACACTCAGCAGTGTTTAAAACACAAGCGTGTTCTAGAAAGGCCATCGAGCACGGACCCACCACTGAACAGCTGTGGTGAGTCTTCGCTCTAGCAGGGCAGGGCAAAGCCAGCTCAGGGCCCATGCTGGCAAGCGTGGGATGGGGCAGGACTGCCTGGAGTGCCAAGGAGGGCAGAGAAGAGGTGGGGCCTTCCAGATCACAGGCACCATGGAGGCCGTGCCCATCTTGATGTGCAGGCGGCATCGAGGTGAAGCCAGAAGCTGAAGTGTACGTCAGCAACTCCGGCTCCGCAGATGCGCCTGCAGCTTCTGGAGTGGAGGGGCTGCAGGTGCCGTGAGGCCGGGCCTGCTGGGCTGAGGGCTGATGTGAGTGTGCAGTATGAACAGCTGGCAGACAGAGGGAAACCTGCCCTCATGGGGGGGTCCTCACAGCCAGACCACAGTCAGGGGGTTGCACAGAGCCCCAGGGTCCCAGCCTGCGTGTCTGGAGGGCCACACCCAAGTAGACAGGACAACTGCTGGCCCATGTGTGCCTGTGATCAGGTGTGGGTGCCATGGGCACAGCTAGGGGGGTGCACAGCACCCCTGGGCCAAGGTGGCCCCTCCTCCACAGGTCAAGCCCACACCAGGGTGCTGAGCGCAAGACAGAAACTCCAACGACTGCCAGGTCTACAGCAGTGAGTTTGGAAGGAGTCAGAGGTGCGTGTCATCTTTAATAGTGTGGTTACTAGTGCTTTTGTTGACAAAGAGTCTTTCAACATATTGCGAAACAGCCAGGAAGGGGGATTCAGAGTTGTCTGCCTCACCTTCCATCAAGACCTGGCAGCACGCGCCTTCAGAATGGCCCGTGATAGCACAGGGCACACCCCAATCCCTGGACCGTGGTGGGGTCGGCACGACCGTCCCTGTGAGCGACAACAAGGAGAGCTGGTGGTTCATCCAGGTGGGTGCGAGGCTCGAGGGGCAGCTGGGGGCTCGGGCAGAAACTGGAAGGCGCAGGGCAGTGGGGCACGGCCGAGAACTAGGTCCTGGCAGAGGGCAGAGGCCCCAGACACAGCAGAACCGCTTCCTCTGGCCATGCCCGGGGTCTGGTCCTGCCTATGTTCACAGGGCCTTCTTGGGCCCCACGCTCTGCTCCTCCTTCAGGTTCTCTGCCACGAGCTTCATTTGCTGTTGAGAGAACGAGAGTGCCTGTGAGCCGCGCAAGCCTGAGAGGTGAGGGGCTGCCATCCTCTGCGGAAGACCCCAGGCTACAGTGCCCCCCAAGCTCCACCGCAGCACACACGGACCCTGAGACGCGCCTGCCCACGCCGCTGGAGAAGCTTCTGGGCCTCTGGCTCTGACTCTGACAAGGTGGAACAGTGAATGTGGGCAGAAGTGCCACATGTGTTTCTGAGCCCAGTTCTGCGGGGAAGTTTAACATGCTGAAATGAGCAGCAGCTGGCATCTCCTCCTCCCTGGACCTGCAGGATCAGGGGCAGACGGGATCTGTAGCACTGACCTGCGCCAAGTCCTAGTCCTGCCCTGTAAGCAGAGCAGCCTTGGCAATCTGACATCTTGAGCCTGAATTTCCACGTCTGCACAGGGGGAGTGAGGGTACAGTTTGCAGGGGCTGTGGGAACTACTCTTGCTGAAACCCTGACCCAGAGAGGCTGCTCCAGAACAGTAGGCCTGCTCCCAGCCCTCTGTCCCCACAGCCCGGGGACCCACCCCCACCCATCCAAAGCCAGGGGGACAGCCTGGAGAGACTCCCCGAGGGCAAGGCCTGGACTGAGGGCCAGTCTGCCAGGCTCCGAGGGGGGTGCAGAGGAAGGAGCCTGTCAGAAGGAGGGTCAAGGCAGCTGTGGGGAGCCCGTCCTCTGCTCTGCATCCTGGGGTGCATCTCCCCACCCCACCCTACAGGCTCTAGGCGCTGTCCCCATGGGTGCTGAAAAACATGACTATGGCTCTGCCCTATTTGTTGAAAAAATAAACAATTACTTTGGAATTTGGCTTAATATACGCACACAGATTTTTGATAGCTATTTCCTTGTGGGAAAATCAAAACCGAGCACACATACTGGCGTACATGCCACTTAGGAGACTTAAGCGCCACATGGGCTGGAGGCAGTGCTGCTCCGTCTGGTTTTCGGAGGGGATCCCTTCCAGACTGTAGACTGAAAGTTTCTGCCACCTGCTTCAGCCGATTCCCCTCTACAGGGTCCTCAAGAGCTGCAGTATCTCGAGAGGCCCTGCTGGGGACAGTTTTCCTCTCTCCTGAGCCCAGGGCTCTGGATTTGTAATAAGCCCTGGAGGATTCTCCACAGGCCGCCTCAGCTGTGGGAGTCTCAGTCAAGCCAGCTGGAGTCACCGGGTGGCAGGAGACCCCTTTTCTGGTCATAGCGGACTCTGGCTGGGAGCGCCAGCCCCAGGCTGCTTTACATGAGGACAGTTGGCTTTTTCTCACTAGTAACCCAACTGGGGGAGTGGTGCCTGGGGTGGGGGGCAGCAGGAGGAAACATCACCATATCCTTTTAAAACATCTAGCTTCTTTGGAGATTCTTAAATTAAAAGCTTATTAAAAACATAACAGTGCTGACTTCTTCCCTAGAAAAAGCCTAAGAAAGAAAAGAGAACAGTATCTTTCCCTGCTCCTGACTCAGTAAAACACTCAGGCTCCAAACTACTCGTTAAAAAGCAAAGTGATTTTTGGCATCATTATTAGCAATGATTATCATCACAGGAACCAACTCAGTAAATGTGCTGGTCAAATGCACAGCTTAACCTGGAAAATGAAGCCTGACTGGACCCCCTTTCCTGTGGACAAGGACCAGCGATGCTTCCCAGGCATGGAGCAGGTGTGGTGCACCCACAGACGTCAGAGGGCCCCTCACGCCAGCTTGTAACAGACTCTCCCGCTAAGCCACGATGAATTGTGGCACCTGCTCTTACTTGGAGGCTCAGTTCAGGGGACATGAGAACCATGGAAGAGAAGAGTGAAACACCCATGACTAACAACACCTCAGGACACATCCCAATGTTCTTCTCAAAAAGGGACTGTGTGCGTCAGGACGTCCTCAGTGTGCTAGCAGGCAGCACTGCGTGTCCGGGGCTGGGAGGAGGGGACGCTGACCACAGAGGAAGACACGAAGCAGGCGGAAACGGAACAGAGCAGCAGCGTGAGTCAGCGTCGAATGGCTCTGCGAGGACAACCATTTCCGAACCACCCCCTCAGGTGCGAATGCTCGCCAGTCATGAGAGGAACGGAGGACAAGCTCGGTCAGCAGCTCTCCAGGTCTGGCCCTTCGGGGACTGTTCTCGGACCCCACTGATGGTATCTGACTTTGGGCTACTGCTACGTGCTGGACTGTGAAGAGCAGGCAGGCTCTGGAGATGTGGGAGATGCCCGGGCTCTGGTCACTGGACTGGCCTTTGAGCCCGCCTCAGTCTCCGTCCCTGCTGCCCTTCTGCTGGGCCCTCGGCAGGGCTGTGGAGAGTGAGGCCTCAGGAAATGGCTCGTTCTTGGCTCTCACTCCTGACTCTGCCCAGCACACTGGGCAACTAGCAACGGGTCTGTAGTTTTAAGGGTCCTGTTGCTTCCGAGTCCCATGGTTTTCCATAAACCTGGAATTCCCACCGCTCTTTGGAGACACAGTGCATACGTCAGCCCTTCCATGAAGCCTCCTCAGCCACACAGCAGGCCTGGTCGCCGCAGCATGTGCTCCTGCTGGGCTGCACCCTGTCTGCAAAGAACCCGTGTAGGAGCTGGCATGACACTGTCCGCCAGACTGTGGGTTCCTGAGGGCAGGGACAGGTCACTAGGGTGAGCTCAGACAGGGTCCCCTGGCCTGGGGGGTCAAGAGCTCTGAGATGCGGCGCAGAACCATGACAAGCCAACAGAGGCCGGGTAGAGGACTTATGCACACATCCATGCCAAGACCAACTGTCTCTGCTCTGTTTAATGGCCACAGACACAGCCGGAGGGGCTCGTTTCTTGCCTAGGCTTCAGAACTGGCTTCCCGACTGCCATCCAAGTCCCATCCTCCGAGGGGCTAATCTACAGCCGGAGGAGAGCCGCGGTGGTTGTCAGGGGGTGAACGCTGCCCACGAGGGCCTCCTTTACACAGAGAAGCAAAAGTCCAAGGGGCATTTCAGGTATTCTCTGCAAAAGAGCTTTAAAAGTAAAATGAAGTGGACTCGCATAGAGAGTCCCAAACCTTGTTGATCAGTAGTCGAAATGTAACTGAGACTCTTTCCTAAAACGAGTTTCCCAGATCCAACAGGCAATTCTCATTTAGCAGGTCTGGAGAGGGGTCTGAGAAACTGGTCAAAATCATAATTTTGCATACAGAAAAACTGCAAGTAAACATCAGGGTGTCTCAAGACTCTACCCAGCTTCACCAACGGCTTCCATTTTGTTCTGTTTACTTATCATGCCCTTTATTTTTTCTGAATCATTCGAGAATAAAGATGAACATGATTTCTTATCTAAAAACAAGATCTTTTTTCTTATATCATATAGAAGAATATTCACTAAATGACTTTGAAGGGTATGGTGATGATCAGTCTTCTTTATCAAAGTTGCCAAATGTTATTAAATTGAGAGAATTCTGAAAGTATAAAAAAACGGAATTCCCTAAAGTTTTACAGAATGAAAAACAGCACCTGGTTATTCTGAGGAAAAATACAGTGATGGATGCATGAATTCCCTTTTATTCATGACAAAAATTTCGATTACTGGACTAGAGAGTTACCACATGGAGAAGTGAGTCAGCGGAGCCGAGTCCCCGGGGAGTGGTAAGTGGCCTCGACCCAGCAGCCAGTGCCTCCTGCCTCCTGCCTCCTGCCACTCACTCCCGTGTGGCAGCCCATCTGCCAGGGGGTGGCTGGACCTGCTGACACTTCTAGAACACAGCCAAAGTGGTGGGAAGTCACCCGAGATTAGGTTAGCAAGAGGCTGTGCCTTCCGTGGGAGCGGCCGCCCTGCCGAGAGGCCTCATGGGAAGGCGCTGGGGTCCCCGGCCCTGAGGCCTGACACGGTCGGGACCTCGCTGCGTGAGCCCCAAGATGACTGTAGCCCTGGGCCACACCTCGACTGCAGCCTCAGGAGCACCCGGGTAAGCCATGAGCAAATTCACAAACCAGGGGAGAAATGTTTGTTGTTTTGGGGTAGCATGTTGTGCAGTAAGAGAGGATGTGGATGGGTGAGTCGGAACATCACAAACACTCATTATAAGTTAAAATGTGCCTGATTTCATGGCATGCTGGTCGGTGGAATAAAAAAAGGCCGCGGAGTCCTGGCCAGGGAGGCGAAGGTGGATCGCCTCTCCTCCCGCTCCTGGTCATCCCACGTCTCTCTCAACTGAATCCTGCCTGACTTAAGAAATATTTTAATTTTTAAAATACATGCGCAGTTTACAGGAATCAAGCACAATATTTACAGTGAAAAAAAAAAAAAAAAAAAGATTCACTCCCACTTAATTTCCCCCGGGCCCTTATCCTGAGTTAATTTCTGTCACAACACGGATTTCATGGTCATTCTCGCAGAAGTGCCCCCACCCCCACCAAATAACTACAGGATCTCTCAGGAGCGCGTACCTTCCTGATTTTAACACAGAGGGTAGTAGTACAACATACCCTGCTCTGATCTTTAAAATAATTGAATAAATCTTGGTGATGGCTCATATCGGTAATGGTAGAAAGTTCTTTTTCTCGTGAATAACTGCAAGAATCCTACTGTATGGACAGGACAGTTCATTTAACTAGTCTCCCTGTACCGGGATACTTAGGTTGGCTCTGTGTGTGAGTGAATGAGTGAATGAGTGTGTGTGTGTGTGTGTGTGTGTGTGTGTGCACATGTGTGCGCATCCTTATGTCCGCATGAGTGTACCTGGGGGGTAAATTCCTAGAATTCTCCATAGTCTATCACACCCTAGTTTTTTGTCATTAAACAAATAAACAAAAGCCTCCCTTCCTTCTGCCCTCACCCTTACTCTCCCCTCCCTTTCCAGCCAAATTTGTTGATGAACTTGTTTGCCTGGTTGTTTTCTCACCTCTTGCTACCCAACTACTGCAAGTTGGTCCCTGGCCTTATTAACCCACTGAAACAGCTCCCTTGAAGGTCACCTGCCATATGTGCTAAATGCAAGCACTTCCTGGTTCTCATCAGATGCTTTCATAACCGCATTTGACATTTTGCTGCACTTCCTTCCTGGCACTTCTGCCCTTGACTCTGTCACCTGCCCGCCCTTCCTGCCCGTCCTCCTCTCTGTCTGCTCAGTGAGCCCATGCTCTTCTGGGGGCCCCCCGACAGCGGACAGTGTGCCTTCCTCAGGGTCAAGTCTAGGTGCTCTCTTCTTGTCACTATAATCAGCTCTGTCCAACAGAACTCTTTGAGGTGATGGGAAGATTTTTATCAAGCACTTAAAAATGTGGTTAGTGTAGCTGAGGAGCCGAATGGTTAATTGGTTTAATTTGAACACACTTAAATTTAAATAGCCACAGACCGCCCTGTGCTGTTCCATGGTGCTCTCCCCGAGGCCCTCTGCACTCACACCCTCAGCCACCACTTACATACATGGTGTGCTCACATGTCTATTTCCAGTCCAGAGTTGCCTCTGAACTCACATGACACTCATATGACCAATGCCTGCTTGATATCTTCTCCTGGATGCTACTAAACTGTCAAAACTAAATTCAGGATCATCTTCTAAAGTCAGCCTAACTCCCCATTTAGTGAAGTTCACAGAACAGGAGTCTGGTTGAGTCATCTCCTGAAGCAACCATTTCTCAAATGTGTCTGCCTGTGCACATCTCAGCCACCTTCACACGAACCCATCGTGGTCACTGGAGGAACAGCTGCTCTCCTGGCCTACTTGTACCCGCTCTGACCACCCCACCTTCAATCTGTCCTCAGTGATGTAACCTAAATGTCAACTGAAAGATGTGTGACCCCAGGCTTCCTTTCCCTGGAGGTAAAGGCATATGCACCAGGGTCAATCTTGCAACCCCTGGCCAACTCAATATATGCCTCCCCTCCTTCTCTCCAGTCACAGGGTGTTCTAATTTATGTCTCCTGTAGTCGTCATGGAGGAATTTCCCCATTTCCTTTTTACTCTTTTCCTACTTTTCAACATCACTTTCTGGAATTCTGGGAAGCAAGCAAACAATAACCCTCCTCTAGTCACAGCACAAGGACTCAGTGAGCTGATTACCCAGTGGTGGATGCCGTGGAAAAGAAGCCCCGCATGCTGGTCTCCCCTCATGTGTCTCTGTAAGTCCATGTCCCTTCTGACAAGAGCAGAATTGGAAGGGACTGTGATCCCATCTGCTGGTCCTCCTGTTAGTTGGGCAGCAAAGTCAGCTGGAACAGAAGACCACCCCCGCCCCAAGTCCCTCCCTCCATTCTGGTCAGCTTTGATGATTAGAAAGGCCTTTGTATTTTCCAACTATATTCCACTGTTCCTCTGTCTGGTTGTCATAGGTCCCCCTTCTGGAATCAGAACAAAACCGACAGCAGTGAGAGTGCCACCATTCACCCGCTGACTCTCACACTGCTAGCTCTGCGAACCAGCCTCTTAACAGCTCCAAATGGATGCCATCATTATTTCCAATTTGCAACGTAAGAACCTAAAACTAGGAGAAGATAATGTGTCCTGGTGTCAGAGCATTCTGATCACTCTTGAGTTCCCCACTGTCTGCAATGCATGTCTAGAACTTAATGCCAACACTTGGGGCCCTGCCCGAGCTGTGGTCCAAGGACTGGGACCCCGCCACCCCCAGTCAGAATCTGGGGCTCCACCCCAGACCTGCTCAGTCAGAATCCAAATTTTAACAAGAGCCAAGTGGTTTCATGGGACACTTTAGAGTCTGAGAACTACTACTCAGGGCGTCCAGAATGCAGTAGTACATTCACTTAAATTCCCTAGATCTCAAAGAGTCATGATACCAACTCTGGGTGGCAGATGTTATGTAGACACCAGGGACCCTCCAAGTCCCTCAAAGTAGAGCTTGGGTCCAGCACTGGGACTGAGGGGCTGGTGCCAGTCAGGCGAGAGTTTGGTGGGCAAAGCAGGTGGCAGGAACAGAGGGTCAGGCATCAAGAAAGGCCAGGGAAGCTGGCACTTGACTAACTGCTCAAGGGAAGGTCTCCACTGAGCAGTCACTGAGAGGGCCCTTCTGTGCAGTGAAAGTGTGACATCAAAGAGTAGAAGTGGTGGAGAAATCCAGAAAAAGAGATTGGGGAGGGGAGGTGGCCGGGACTGGCCCCGAGGTTGCAGGTCGCTCCCCTTTGTTCTGGACATGTCTCTCTCCTGAGCTTCTGGTTACATAAGCTCCTTGGGCAGCCTTACTTCTTGCTTCTTTGAACTTGCAGCCAGGGAGTCAGGCTTGCTTTGTTCACATGTACTTGGTTCAGTCAGATTTTCTTTTGCCTGCATTTTTATGTTTGATTTTCACATAAATAAAGTGTAAGGCCTTCAGTTGACACTGAATGAATATTGACTTGCTGGTGTTGACCTTCATCACAAGCCTGGTATGGTCTTCCTGAATCCTTCCACCCACTGCATCCACCACTGTTCCATCATCTTCACTTCAGTCTTCACTTCATGAAGCTCTTCCCACTGGGTGAGCATTTTCCTGACACTCAGAGCTGCCTGCAAACTTTGATCTGTCAACACAAGGAACAGTCTCTTCCGTGGCTACTTAATGCCTTTCTTCCCTCCCTAGTCTGCTTCTTCTTTACTGTAAGAGTCCATCTTCACTCTAGAATCGAAAATGCCAGATGCTGGGTCAGTCTCCCCCGTGGTTAGGACATGAACCAGTAACTAATTCCTGGTTGGTGGAGTTTGAGGGTAAGTCTATAATATAACAATAAACTCGTGAGTGGGCCTGTCCCAGGGTTGGGCGGGTGAACAGCCCAGTGATGTCATTAAGGGCTAGGCAGGCTTTTTCTGTTTTCCCAACCATCCTCAGTATGCTGGCCTTCATCACAGTCACAAAGTAAATGCCACAGCTCTGGGCATCATATCTTCACATACATGCCCATCGGCAAAGGGAAAAAAGGTGACTTCACTTCAGAATCTCGTGTTAGGGAAGAAAACCTTTCCCCGAAGTGTCCCAGCAGACTCTGGTCTCTGCTCTCGTCCTCCATTTCCAGACCTTTTCCTTTCTCAGCTCTCCTTCCCAGTGCAAACAATTCTGTCTCCTCTCCATCCCACCAACCCCTAATTATTCTGCTTTATCAGCCTGAGGACTGAAGGGGACTGAAGGAGCAGAGAGAAAACTTCTGAGGGAGGGGAGAGGTGTGAACAGCACCAAGCATTATAACTCATTTGCCTCTCACACTTCATTTGCACAAGAACCAGGGGGAAGTTTGGGGTGACTGGCAGGGCTGGGGGTGTTGGCAGATCTGCTCTCGCATCTTGGAAGTATGTGCCAAAGACACAGCATCCTTCCTGTTCGGCAGCGCAGCCTTCTCCTTGTGTCCTCCGGTCCTAGTTCCAGGCACTATGGCCGCTGTGGTCAGCAGCAGGCTTCCTCTGCTCTGATTTCTTTTTGTTCTAAGCCCAAGCACGCGTCTTCTCCCTCGAAAAGTCCACCCTTACCTACTACGGGAAAACCTCTCTGTGAAAACACACCAGCAGCAGCTCTGCATGTTTCCTTCTCCCTGTGTCATATTCTTCCGCCTTCACCTCTTGACTCTAGACCTCTTCAAGATAATTGTTTTCCGGGCTTCCACTGAACTTTTCCCACCCTGTGCAAGAATGTTCTATCTTTTCCAGAATGTTAGTGCCTAGACCTTCTTTTCTAAGCAAGAAAGTCGGCAAGAATTGATATGAAAACAGTTTTTAAAACCACCTTACACTTGCATGTAGCTTACACATTTGATAGAACTGCTTCCTGAAATGACTTAACCGAGAGGCATATCACCTGAAGGTCACCTTGTGCTGCGGCCTGTGGGCACCTGGCATCCCTTGTCTCGAATTCTCACCGTTTCCCACTTACAGATGCTGTCTCTGGCCCTCACAAGGGTTAGGACACAGGCCTACAACGAACATACTTTGGTGGTGGGCTATCAATTCAGGCTGATGGCTCCAAACTATTCTTCCCGATACCCTCAAATTCCATCATTTTCTGGCATTTAGGAGAGGGCGACTGCTCTGTGGCATTTCCTAAAAACAGCTTCATGATTTCAGGAACCTGCAGTTTTGTTCACTGGTCTGCAGCTCTGCTTTTGCTTCCACAGTGGACACAGGTGTGAGCTGGGGGCGGGGGTGGGGGTGGTAGACCAATTCTGATGTGGCCTGTCTCCAGCCAGAGAGCAGAAAACAGTGTGTCAGAGCCCCCAGGACTAGCTTTTCTTTTAGTTTTCTCACTATAGAGATGACAGATTTGGAGAAGCATGTGTTTTACTTTTGATGAAATATACCATTTATTGATTTGTTCTTTTATAGACCAAACATTAAGAGTTGAAGAAATCTTTGCCCAGTGCAACTGTTTTTCCTAGAAGAGTTATATCTTTAAGTTTCATATTGGATCTATGATCCACTGTGGTGTGACATGTGTGGAGGTTCACAGTCATTTTTTGCACATAGATAGCCCACTGTCCCAGGATGGAAAATACTCTCTTCTCTCTAAGGCACCATCTTTGTGTCTTCGTCAAAATTCAACGGTACATCCTAGTGCCTGTCTCAGACGACTGGGTTTCTTCAAGTAGCTGATGCTCCTCGGTGGCTTTCTCACATTTTTGAAAGGAACAGGTAGTCTACTCACATTCTGGGAAGAAGGGCTAGGTGACAAGAATGGATAGCTTTCGGGGTTTCCTCATTCCCTGTGCCATCTGTCTCCATTGTGTCCTCCCCCCAGATGGTGGAGGGGCTCTGTGAAAGCAGACTGCAGACACCCACAGTCTGCTTTTCTAGGGTGTGTGGCAGCGTGGCCCCACGAGGACTCACAGCGCCAAAGGGCACTCTGCACAGGGCTGGCATCTTCCATCTCTGGGTACCATGGCCTGCCCTGTGTCCCCTCCCTGTGGATCATGGAACTCAGGATAACTTGGGGTTCACTCATGATTGCAAAGCTCCCTCCCAATTTCCTCTTGTGGAAAGGTGGCTGGCCTGCTGGGCTCATGTCCCCTGGAAGACCCTGCAGCCATGCTCTGACCAGCCCTTGGGTTTATCTTCTCTGCTCTCATTGCCTGACAACCTCTCCTTTTCTGCTTTGTATTTTACAAGAATTTCTCAATTGTTTTGTTCTCCGATGGTATGCTTTATGCTTTGTTTTCTAACATTTTTAATGGCTGTATGCTTTGCTCCTAGTTTTCCTTTTGTTTAAAGATGGTTTTTAGAGGAGGCAGAAATAAATGGGATATGCTTAAGCTAGGAAGTTCAATTAATGGCAAGGAGCATTTGGGATATGTGAACTGACTTTCCCACAGAATGTCCCTCGGTTGTCCCCGGAGACAGAAAGCAGAACTGGACAGGTCACCAGGCCAACAGTGATACTACATATAGAAGGCTGGTTGGCTGGGAAGCCTGGGAAAGTCCTATGTGTCTGTGGTCTGCACTGCCCAGCTGTTAGATGCTCCACCTTTAAACGAGCTCTTTGGGCCACGGAACACTATGACTCGGTGTCAGGAGATGCTGGAACCAAGCTTATGTGCAGACAGCGCTAAACCAGAAGTCAGGCATGACACTCACTGTGAAGAGTCAAGCCCACAGTCCGTCATGTTAAGAACTTCTTGCCAATGCACTTGAATCTGCTTGTTTTCTAGAAGAAAAGTACACATGTGTACGTATTTCTAATCTCTTCTCAGTACTTAGTAATACTAGGTTTTTAAAAATCTATATTGAGAGATTTCATTTTGTCCTTAAATTTACCATTAATCTTGGTCTCCAGATTTGTTTAGTTATCATCGTGGCTTCTCCTGAGTAACATGGGCTGGCCACAGCATTTAGGAAGGAACTGCTACGGTGATGTACAAAGTCAGCATGATCACATACACACTTTTCATCATACAACCATTCATGACCCAAAGGAGAACACAGTTTCATTTCAAAAAACAAAAAACTCCAAAACTTGAGGTTCCTTTTTAGATGGAAGTTCTGTTATTAAACCACCCTGTGTAAGAATATACTGAATTTTTAAAAAGGAGGGAAATACAAAAATATGCCACAAATACACTTCAAGACTCACTCCTTTTGGTACTGGGCTTCTGCAGGACAATCTTGTTCATTTCGATCTGTTTACACACACTTTTAACATGTTCTGTCACTTCACAGACCAGTAGTTAGATTGTGGTTCAATTTGTTTCAGGCAAAAATGGACTATTACAAAATATCCCAGAGTGTTTTCAGGTTGGGAAAACTCATGACTTCAAATTGGGACAATTCTGCATGATTGCTTTTTGTTGTTCTAATGACAGAATAGGGCCCTTTCCATAAACACACACACATGTTCAGTATTAGCATAATTATGCAATAAATCAGATGAATATAAGAATTGCCCTGTGTTTTCCAGCCTCCCCCTTGCATCCTCTGAAGCATCGGAGGTCCCACTAGAGGAGCAGATTCCTTGACGTTTGCTCTACAGGTGCCAGGCATGGGCACTGGTCCCCTCAGTGTGCACAGTTGCTCTGCAAAGCTGACACACACCCTATTCTGCCCAGAAGGAGGTCCACTCTGGGTGGTAGAGAAAGCAGGCGCTGTGGGGCACATGTGGTGGCAGTCCTGCCAGGAGCTTCTCCGTTAGCACAGCAAAAGGAAAACCTGGACAGAATAGATGTTCCCTGGCCTACCTGCTCACTTTCCTTAAATCAAATGTACACAAATGAAAAAAGAACTGTCATAAACCTATGAAATACCACTCTTCTCAAGAAAATGTTAAAATATTTCACAATGACACAGAGTGGAGAAACTGATCCTCAGTTTCTTTTAAGAAATGAGCAGGGCAGATACAACGGATTCGCCTTGGCAGCCCTCTGGATCTCATCTTTACCCTCCGCCCCCAGAGGAGCCCACCCAGTAAATGTGGTATTCATCATCCCCATGTGCTTCTCTTTCCCACCTTATCACACCTAAAAGATGCACACTTTAAAACTTTATGCCAGTGGTAGCGCTGTCCAGCTAAACTCCAGGGCGAACGGGTCACTAAGGTGCTAGGCTCCCAGCCCCTCCCCTACAGCTGTCACCCAGTGTTGCTGCAGAAACATCATCAACTGCTGGGGACTGATCCTTCCCAAGGCCATCCCCTCCATTTGTGCCCGTGATCCCACAGCTGCCCTATGCCCTGGCCCTGTCATCATGGTGCCACACCTCACCAGCACCACTGGGCACCACTGGTCAGTCCACCGGTAAGTGCTGAGGTGGGACAAGTGACTATAGTAGATGCCTTCTCTTTAAGCTAATTTTTTTTTTGAGGACAAGAGCATTTTATTTTAATATAGTTGTTCATACTGACTGCCCCCCAATCCCTGCCTTTAAGCTAATTTAAAAACACACCTTGGTGTTCTCACTGAGGACAGAGGTAACTGCCATCTCAAGTGGAGCAAATGCTCTCCAACCAATCAGCAGACCACCAAGACCTATCGGAGTCCACTGAGGACTTCCACTCTGCTCCAGGTAAAATCTGCAGACCACCAAGACCCATCGGGGTCCGCCAAGGACTTCCACTCTGCTTCAGGTCGATTAGGACATTTTATCAGGAAACATCATGCATCATTCATTTTGTCTTAACTCACACCAACTCAGGCTTCAACAAGCCTCCTCTGTCCTCCTCCAGCAGGTCTGCTAAGCCTTTGATTCATTTTGCTCGCTTTCAAAGCCAACTGTCGGCATATTCTCCCTGCACTTGCGAACCCAGCCCTGAACACTGATGCCACAAACAGTGAGTGCTCAACACAGGTGCAATCCTGCTAGGGGCAGAGATACAGTTCTGAGCTGTGCTCAAGAGCATCTCGGAACCTTTCAGTGAACTCGCAGCAGTGCCACAGAGATGTGACACTGAGCAGACGACAGGTAAGAGCACATTAAACGTTAGCTCTTTCCTCCTTCCACACATGGTACTTTCAGTCTAATATCTATATCTATATCTATCTGTATCTATATCTATCTATCTATCTATCTATCTATATATATAATGAGCCTTAATGAGGGGAAGAGTTTCGACTGCAGAAGCAGGTCATTTGGGCATTTGGGGAGCTTGTGGGCTAGGCCTTGTGGGTGCAACAAGATGCTTAAAGTAGCACTTGAGAGGGAATGTGTTGATGTCACTAATGTTCCTAATCAGTTGATTTTAAGCTAAACAAAGGGGAGAATATTCGTAGTGGGCTGACTTAGTAAAATGAGAATTCTGTAAAATAGGGTGTAGGCAGAGATCAGAGACTCCACGCAGAGACCATGGACTCCGGAGAAGAAAGCTGCCATGCCGTGAGAGACCTATGTCGGGGTCTACATGGGAAGGAACTGGGGGTGGCTTCCAGGAGCTAAAAGCAGCCCTTGGCAGTCAGCCAGCTAAACAATGGGAAACTCATCGACTTATTGCCACAGTACATGAATTATGTGAATAATGACAGAGAACTTGAAACAAATCTTTCTCCAGTTGAGTCTCTGAAGAGACCAACATCTTGATGGCAGCAGTGCCTAAACAGAAACTGAGTAACACATGTCATTGTTTTAAGTCGCTGTTTGTGGTCATTTGTTAGGGAGCAACAGAAAATTAATATAGTGCCCAAATTAGAAGCTATTTATGCCATATTCTTGACACACAGAATATATGAAACAGTCAAGAAAAAAAATATTTCCAAACCCCTTCCAGTTTTCTACAAAGATTCAGTAATGTTTCACATCTGTACCATAGTTTTCATTTACAAATTGACCTAACAGCCTTTCACTCTTAAGCAAATTCAAATTCCTGAATGCTGCTTGGCTCTTCCGGGTGACTCTTGCTGGTTTGTGGGATTTTGGTGGCTTTAACTTTGAAGAAACTCTGCCCTTTGGTAAACTGTAAACACTAGAGTTCCAAATAATCCGACCTACAGGGACACTGGGGTGATTCGGAAGCTCTATCTTCATTAGACGACAACTGTGGACTCCTGAAGCGGGTCACAGGGAGAGGCCAGATAGGATGGCCACTTTGACCCAGAAGCCCCACTGACCTCCAATGAACCCCTGGTGCTGTGACTTTATGAAAAGTTTTTTGTTACTTATGAGAAACTGACAAACTACTCCTTAAGACCTCTTAATCTGTAGCACTTTCTTCAAAGAACTAAAATTTAACCTTAAAAGTATACTTATATTGCCTAATTACCGACACCTTAATGTGATATGGCTATATTTTCATCCATTATTTGGCCAAAGGTAATTAACTGATCGCTTTGGGCTTGAAGAGAAAAACAATTTTCATCTAATTTACTTGAAGTGGCACAGTTGTTAGGGGAATCATTCTAACCATCCTTGAGCGTGTATTATGGAGAAGGCGGAGAAAAAGCAAGCCTACACTGGGGCAGGCCCTGTCGGCATAAAAGCAGAACCACAACAGCGCCAGTGATGAGCATGAGTGCACTGAGTTATAGAAACATGGCTCTGGGGGAGCAGGAAGAACCCCATCTGCCATGGCAACTGCTTGGGGCCACCTTTGGGCCCCTCCTGAAGGGTCTCCAGGAAGAGACTGGGCCTGGGCCTGGGCCTGGGGTCACGCAGGCCATGTCTTAAGCAGGCCACCTCGGTCCACGCCCAGTCGGAGCCTTAACACACCAGAAACGTCCACACCACGAGCACATGATGTGCCAATGCTTTCCCTCAACATATTCAACTCATTAACAAAACACCAGGATATTTCCTTACAGCTAATCAGGAACACATGTTTACAGGCAAATGTTGTGAGCCAATGCTGAAATCTCAGCAGTGAAAAAAAAAAGAGCCTTCATCACCTATTTGATTCTAATTCTGAAATAATTGTCACTGTGTTACATTGAGAAGTTATTAGCACATGGAGAATGGTCTCTTGGACACATATTATGGCTGATAAGACGCCAGTCAATGTCACTGAGGGGCTTACAAGATGAATCTGATGCCACTCAATTCAGCAGAAGGCACGCTAAACACAGGTGTGCTGGGGTCTCTCCCCACAGCAAAATACTTCTCCACACGCCCGGTGACAGGGAGCCGAGTTGTATCCTGTTCTCCCTTCCTCCCTCCTTCCTTCCCCCTTTTGGGCCTGCTTTGAACCGTTTTTTCAAAGTGAATGCTTCAGCCCCCTCAGAACACTCAAGTAAGAGCATCACAGGGCCCCGGAGAGGCCAGGGGCAGGGATAAGAGGCATGGCTCCTGAAGGGTGGTCTACTTGCACCCAAGATGTACCCTTTTAAAAAGGTAAGGTGAGGTCATGGTTCTAAAGAAAGTAAGATGAAGTGAACACTGAATTCCTTCCCACTGGAATGAATTTTGCCAGTTAATTTTAATATACGATAAAAGAACAATTACAACTAATGGGATAAAATTCTAACAGTCAAAAGCATATACCATTATTAAACTGTGAGTAATATAAAAACCAACAAAATGATCTAATTTGTATTTCATAACTGCTGTGCTAAAAAATACCGAATTAAAAAGGCATTATCAAAGTTAAGTGTTATGGGGGAAACGGACTTTTTACATTTCATTTGAATTTTCTTTTGTGTATCAGCATTTTTATTCCTGAATAACCATCCTTAAAGAAGAAAACTGAGGGGCACACCCTGGGGGCTCAGGAAGATGAGACACCAGCATGGGGATCATGGAAATAAAGCCCAAGGACACAGGTGGTGGCTTGGGGCCAGGGTGAAAAAAAAAAAAAAAAAGAAACAATAAATAAATTAAAACAAAAACAAAAACACTTCTTCCTCCTCTCTCTTCCTGTAGCCTGACTTCCTCTTTAAAAAAAAAAAAAAAATGAAGAAAATTCAAACGAGGAAGAGAGCGAGTTGAGTCCTTCATTTGTGTTAAACGAGAAGTTGGGGTTGTTGCTACCGTGGTCATCGCTTTGGAAAATAAACAACAAAATGTACTACATCTTGTGAGATTACCAAACCTTCTCTGGCCTCACGAAAATCTACCACGCTCAACATTACCCAAGGAAAGACCGGAAAAAAAAAAAAAAAAAAAAAAGAATAAGAATATTGTCCAAGTAATGTCTTTAACAGTATTTTAAAGTTGTTGCAAAAAGATTTTTCCTCTAACTTAAAATATGTATTGTTACTGTCATTTGAAAAAATTATTTAAAAATGTTGAAGTCTCCTTGCTGGCTCCATATTAGATTCTACAGGGCAGGAACAGTTGAATTCTATCACCTACATTGTAATGAAACTTTTCATGACTGCAATATTGCACATTTTTCTGTATTTTTTAGTTTTTAAAAAAAGAAAGACATTCAAAGCCTACAGCAATTTGGATGCACTCCTAAAAAACCACGAGAAAACACAATGTGATCTTTCAGCCAGGGCACTATTTTTACAACTTGCAAGAAGGGACTGTGACTAAGTCCATTCCATCCTAACCAAGCTCATCTAACAGAACACGAAGAAAATCCACGCTAACTCACTGCATTTCCCTGTGTGAGAAAAGACACTTCAAGTACAAGAGTGTATACTCATGGAAAAGATGTTTTTCCCTGAATGTTTCCAAGTGGAGAATACGATTCCAAGTGGTCTAAAGAATAACTTTTCCGATGACTCCTGAATAAATGACTGTGGTTCTAGAACATGGCAGAGAGACGCTCACACCTTCCTCCCTCTTCACCTCAAAGGAAAGTTCCCGACATGACCACAGCAAAGTTCATCAGCAGACTGCTCATACGTGTACTTTTTTGGAGTGTGTGCACTGAAAACCAAGCACTACTCAACAGCTCTGTCTAGAGCCTAAGGAGGAAGTGTTTGATTCACTAGTGCACTTCGATGCAGTGATGCTATAGAGAACTGGTTACATGCAAAAATGTAAGATGACTAAGCTGTTAACTCAGAATTTGCTGGAAGCTACATTAAGAATCAGAGGCAAGTATTCCTGGCATATACCCGAAAGATGTAAAATCTCTAATCAGAAAAAAATATCTGCACTTCCATGTTCACAGCAGCACAGTTCACAACAGCCAAACCACGGAAATGACTTAAATGCCCACCAACAGGTGACTGGGTGAAGAAGCTGTGGTCTAGATACTCAATGGAATTCTGTGCAGCTATTACAGAGATGAAACTGTGCCCTTTGAAACAATAAGGATGGAACTGGAGGGGATCGCGTTAAGCGAAGTCAGTCAGAAAGAAAAAGAGAAAACACAGGATGGTTTCACTCATATGCGGAATACAAAGAAATGAAACAAGCATACGAATCCCAACAAAATTAACAGGACACAGGACTTACTTTTCCAGGGTGGGACTGAAAGGAGGGTAGGGAAGAAAAGAAAGGAAAAAGTGGTGGCAAAGATCACGGGAACTCTGGTGGTAGGTGTGGTGTGAAATAGACTGCAATGCAATTTCAGTGTGCTAAAATGAATATACCATTGGGAACAAGAGAAATAATATCATCATTAAAAAAAAAGAAGAAGAAAAGGGAAGCACAGCCCGCTTTGGTACCATACTTAATACCACTCTTTTGTCTAGTAATTTTCCTGAAAGAGAAACTTGCCTCCCCATTTCTATTGATATGGTCTCAAAAGGAGATTGTACTGATTTTGACAGCTGTCTTACAGCTGAGGACTAATTACTTTGAGATTCCAAAGGCAAAAAAGGCCTCGGTGAAGGCATATTGAGCAAGATTTAATCCTTTGGAAGCCCAACAGGCTATCAGGAGCAGAGCTCAATTTTGAAAAGACATTTTATTTTTCTTTGGGTCTTTGTTCCCTAATCAAATCAATGGAAATGAAGGAGAAGAGCCTCTCAGAGCAGGGCTGGCAGGAGTGTGCCCACAGGGCTCTGGAGCGATGCCATCGTCACATTGCTCAGAACAGTGGAAAATTTATACTGTAGCTGCAAACAAGCAGATGGCTTCAAGTTTAATGGAGGACCATTTAAAGAGGCCCCATTCTGCACTGGAGGGCTCAGGCACAACTGCATCTCGGAGATGCTGTTCCTCAGAAAACTTAGTTTTAAGGGGATTACTAGTTATATGCTCACCAACCATTTCTTTCCGAGATGGCCACTTTGTGAAGATGTACCTGCTCACAAAACCTGGTTTTTTCACCTCTTCAGCTAAGATGTTTGACTTGAACACTCTGTGTCTAGCAACAGGACAGGCCCAAGGACCAAAGAAAGGAAGATTTTTGTTTGCATACATATTGTATGAGGGTATTTTTAATGAATAAGACCAAACAACAGGGGCACCTGGACAATCACAAGTAGCATCTGATGCCTTAAATAGGATTTTAGAAGCAAAGGATGGAAAAGCCAGCCAGGCCGTACAAGCAAACATGGATGGAAATCAAACATATGCTGCCCGCCGCCCCCCAACACTAGACCGCATCACGTAATCACCCTAGAAGAAAGCACGTGTGGTGTGAGAAGGACTCTTAGGGAGCCTAAGGGTGCTGGTGGCACAAAGCTGTAGGCGCTTGGTTTTATGAGAATGTGGGAAAGCAGGCAGCTAGAGATAACGGCCAAGACAGGGGGTGGAATGGAGGGGCGGCGCTTCCCACTGTCCGGACAGCAGCTGCTGCTGAGAGCACAGCCCAGATGCCTGCCCCGACGGGCTGCCCACTGCTCCCTCTGGAGAGCATTCCAGCACTTCAGAATGGACTGCTCATCTCTACAGCGAGGCTGTCCAACTAAGTCTGTTGACATCGCTTCTCATTCAAGAGAGTCTTTCTTTTTATCAAGTGGAAGAGACCACGCAAATGGCAAACAACTGTCTTTATTTCCTGCCTTGTTTGGACAATGAAGAATATGTGGACTATGATCTCAAACAAAAGAGTCATTATGGTGGAGCCATAAAAAAGCCTGGACTTGGGAATAAAGCAATCTAGATGAGGCAGGAGGCAGCATCTGCGAGCGCGCTCCTGTGCTTGCCTCTTTCCCGTTCCTTCTCACCCTCTCCATCCTTTTCTGATGGTGTACAGGTCAGAACACAGAGAGGATGCAAGAAAGCCTTCTCTCTCCCAGAAGCATTTACCTCCAGTTTTAAGTTACATTGTTTGCTCACTAGCATAGCAACATTTAACAGTGAATTTGTTTATGGTCATCAACAGAGGCAGTCCCTGTTCTTTTCTTCAGAGGACAATGACTTAAAATGGCTGAAGGGCTGCTTCCCTGCCAGAAGGATCTGAATGAGAACTGTTCTCACTTCACTTGCTGCTCCCAGGCTCCTCAGCAATCAGCTGCAGTTGGGAGGGGCCCCATCAAGCATGCCTGGCCACTATGGGGTAACTCACAGCTGAAGACAAGCACTCTGGAATCCCCACTATCCTGCCCCTGCCACTGAGAGGACAGCCTCCATGATGGCAGTCACCCTCCACCCAGAGCTTCCAGGCAGGAATGCAGCTGAGAGCACAGACCGCAGACCTGCGGGCATCCCAGGGAAGGGCTTGTGACCAAGGGCTTTGAAGATCTGAACATAGAAATAGAGTAAAAAAAGGGGATGCATGGGTGTTTGTGAAGAAGAAAATGTAGGATACTTTGCTAAAAAAGGAAATGAAGAAGAAAAAAGGAAGCAAACAGTAATAAAAGCATAAAAAATGTTAAAATGAGGACATCTGGCTAACATCTAACTCAAAGAATAGCCGCTCTCGAGGCTTAACCCTTTTCTTTTTCTGGAAAAATAGAAAAAAAAAAAAAAGAGCTGAAGATGGGAAATTAAGGAGAGAGACCAAAAAAAAAAAAAAAGGAAAATAATGATGGACACACAAAGGTCCTGTAGGTACTATATTTAATTCTATCAGGCTGAACTATCAGGAGTCTTACTAGAAACTCTGTGCTCTAATTTATTTCAAATCTACTGCTCAGCGATTTCATTCAAATGAAAGAGAAAAGCCTTAATCCTTTCAAGCATGAATCCAAGAAGTTATCCAACATGAGCTCCACTGTATGGTGACCTGACACTGATCTTCATTTCCAGAAACTAATTTGCAATTCGAATTATTTGTAATTGATTGGCAGTCTAAGACTACGGGGTTTGGGGTTAAACTATATAGTTGGAGAGCAAATATTTTAAAGAAATCACAGGCCAGGGAGGGATAGGTGACTGCTCCGTGCCATAAAAAAGGGTAAATCTCCAAAGTGGGTAGTTACTGCTCTCTCGCAAGCTCTCCAGTGATGGAGTATTAAAACCACCCATTTCTCTGCTGCACTTGGTGGGGAACTGTATCCACCCGCTTGGCCCTGTGGTGGCCGTCATGGACCAGCTGCCCCCTGGGCCTGCGTCTACCTGCTCACCCGCATGGTTGTCTCTGTCATTCTGTTCATTTCACAGAGGAAACTGAGGCCCAGAGAAGTTTAGTAACTTGCCCAGGATTATAGCAACGGGGAAGCTGGTATTCTCAGACATGTACAGCTGACTCCAAAAGCCATTGTCACCATGCAGGCAAACTACCCATCCTGCTCCTGGTCCATTTTGATTATGTGTTAAGAGAACCAACAGGCTCGTTTAAGTTCAACATTTTGGTATAGATTATAAATACAAATGATAATTCCTTAGTGAGTGTCTCCGACTGTAACTATTTAATCATATGCACGTTACTTTTACTGAAATATTTGTGCACAGCTCTCCTACATCAAGTTTAAATAACCCAGGTTGCTGTTTTTGGAAATGGCTTTCAGTAACATACGTTTAAAAAAAAAAAGTGAAACCATCCGTCCAAGAAGTCAAAAACAGCAACCTGAATTAATTCCTTCTCTAATCAAAACAGCATTCACCACTTGTGAAAGCAGGGGAGGAGGCTCTGCTTCCAGACACTTGGCAGTCCATTTTCTCTCATGCCTGTGACTAAAACCAGTCTTGTGAATTAAAAATATGCCTATCGGTTTTTTTTTCAGGACAATTTAAACCAAAAGGCTGCAACTCTACCCACACAAACACTGCTTTAAGCAACTTGAGTGAAGAACTGGAGAGAATCTTAAAAATCCATTTAAGATTCCAAATGACAAGTGACAGATTTTTTTCCCCCAAACTGGTTTGAAGGAAAGATTAAGAATTTAAAGTGATACCCTGATAATCTGGTAGAAAAAACTGCTGTAGATGTTCTCCAAAAGGACAGCCACTAACACAAAAATTTTAATAAAGAACAAAAATTTGAGGAAAAATATCATTTCCTCCCAATCTCTTGTTTTGAATAGGAAAATAAAACATGAAACAGATTTCTGAAAGGAAATGGGGACGGGAAGATGATATACTTTGAATTAACATTCATAACCCAACAGACCTTCATCAGGTCTGGTATTTGCTCTTTTCTCTCCCACCTCTTTCCTCACCTACTCACATCACTTTATCTCACTCAGAAATGGCATCACTAAGGGAATCTGATTAAATGTACAGAAAGCATGAGATGATCAAAATCCAACACTCTTCAGTTCATGGTTATCCAGAGGAATGACAGGAGAGGAAAAATCCAGAACCATTCTCTGAATCTGATACATCAACCACTCTGAGAGGTGAGTGCATGGAGTTAAAGCAAAAATCAAAAGACCAGAGATTCTAAATGCTCATTTCATGTACATAACAGTGATTTCCAATTTCCAAGGGCTATACGAAGGGAAGACAGACTCGCTGTTTTAGAACCTGCTCTGAGCCAAGTACTGTGCAAGGTATTTTCACAGAGTGACTGTCTTTTATTTAAAGTCAAAGGCTGCTTGTTCTTCCTGAAGTGCCAGGGCAGCGGTATAGGAAGGAAGATCAGAAGACCAGATTCTGGCCCCAAGTGCACTTTGACCATCTAAACTTTCTGAGTCCCTAGTTGCTCATCTATAACATGCTGTTGTGAAGACTGCCAGGCCCATCCTGACAGGCTGTGTAAAGATGAACTTTCCACGCTGGTACACTAGTGGTCCGGGCCTGTGTCTCTGGCTCAGAGCGCAGAGTCCACACACACCCTGGAGCTGGGTTCACATTCTGAAGCTCCCGAAGCGGGGACAACCAAGATGAACAACTAAATAAAATAAGTAAAATGCTTCTTCCTCTTCTCTCTTCCTGCCTGACTGCCTACTTGCCTTCATTCCAGCCTGCGTCTTTCCTTAACAAAAAAAAAAGATTGAGATATGTATGTTAGTGCTCTGTTGACAGCAAAGGTGACTAAGAATGTAAATGCTAGGAATTATTATATTCCAGGCACACTGAGACAGGAACTGGTAAATCTTTGAGCAAATCTTCGTCTCTCAGCTCAGAGTAATTTTTAAGTCTATGGTATAAAGAAGTGTAAAGGTCTCAAGGATTATTCAGCAATGATGGTTACTGAAGTCCCAAGATCTATCTGGCTGTTAAGTTGGAGGCATTAAAATGGTAAAGACTGAGGGGAAATCTTAGGCAAGTATCCAAGTCTTTACTGTGATATTTATGCAGGAAGAGGTAGCCAAGAGAACACAGGACTTCAGAGTCAGAGACATGGCTATGCAGCATGGCCTTTGGGACTTACTGATGATTTGAGCTGAGACTAATCACCTAACAGTTCCTTTAAATTTATTACACAACGGCACAGAGAATAATATCATGAATCCCCACATATCTACCCATCATCTAGCTACAGCAATTATCGGCTTGAAGTCAAATGTAGTTCATCTGTCAGTCGGCCTCCTTTCCTGGATTACGGGTACACCCGTTGGCAATTACTGTGTAAAAAATTACCCCTAAATGTAGTGGCTTAAAACAAGAAGCATTTATTATATCACATTTTTGGTAGGTCAGGAATTTGGAAGCAGCTGGTAACTCTGACTCAGGGCCTCTCATGAAGCTGTAGTCAGAATATAGGCAGGGACTGCAGTCATCTGAAGGCTAAACTGAGGCTAGAGAAGGGGATAACAAACTAAGATCCAAGGTCAAATCTGGCCCACTACCTGTTTTTGTAAATAAAGTTTTATTGGAACAGAGCCCCTCCCGCATTTATGTTATATGTAACATATAACTTTTGCACTACAATGGTAGAATTGAGTAGTGGTGATAAAGACTGTATGTTTCATATTAAAATATTTACTATGACTCTACAGAGAAAGACTGTCAACCCCCAGACTAGAGAATCAGCTTCTACATGGCCAATAGCAGCAGGTCATATTGCTAGTCATGTGGGCCTGAAAATGTGGTGGTGAGTTCGCAATACCAAATGATACAAGGAGAGAGGGGCAAGAGCACACGCATGCGCGCGCGCGCTCTCTCTCTCTCTCTCTCTCTCTCTCTCTCTCTCTCTCTCTCTCTCTCACTCTCCCTGATCTAGCTTCAAAGGAGACCTACCCACATTTCTGTAGATTGTATTGACCACACAGAATAAGCAAAATACAAGGTAGGATAGGATTCCAAAACTTTAAATAAAGACTCAGGGTCATTGGGGACCACCTTGGAAGCTGACAACTACAGTTAGTGACCCTATCCTTATAATCTATAAAATCAGGGTTTGGGACAGGATAATTTTCTATCTTTTTTCAACATATAATTATATAATATATAATTTGACAATTCTATGATGCAGGGAATTTCATATGTTTGTGCTTTGATCATAGAATATACTCAACATTTATTGCTAAATTTTAATATCCGTATTTTAATTTTACTTACATATGAATTGAGTACCATTTATGTGCTCAGAGTTATTAATGTAAAGCAGTTTTCTTTTAATTAGGTAGTATTTCAAAAATTTCTTAAATACAACATTTCTTATTTTCTTGTATTTTAGGGAGAAAGAGGCAAATCACTAAGTATGCTGCTCTTAAGAATTTGCTTTAAAGCTTCAATATCCTAGTCCACACATCACTATATTTTCAGTCCAATCTCTTAAGTTTATATTCATTGCATAATGTAATATTCAGTCATATCCCAGAGGAAAATAATACAATTGTAAATACGTAAATAGATGCATATATAACAGTTCAGGTATTACCTAGAAAAGGATGACCTAGTCTCACACATTTACCCTAAAGGCAATGGAATGATTAATTTAGTACATAATCTGAGACTGGAACTCTGAGAACTTTTAGTATCTTACCAGATCATATCTTTCAGTTCCTTTCTCTTTTATATATACAGTTTTAAGCATTCTGAAATCTCTAGAATAATGTATTATGGGGTGAATCTTTTTCTTTACAAATGCAGACACATTAATGACATATGTGAACATGGTCCAAAGCACATGGCGCCATTTCTGCAGCAGAGTGAACCTGAGGCCCCTTGCTGTAGGGTGGATCTGTGCTTCTAGGCCCCTTCTGCTCACATTGTCTCTGATCTCTTGAAATGGTGACTAAGAAAACACTAAATTGTATTCTCTCTCATGGCCTATTCAGTAATTTGTACAAGTGAAAATAAATCTGGTTCTGATTTGGCCATGTTTCTCACATCTGGGGAGGGAAATTAAGTTACACAAATTTTAAATTTTACTCAGAAAACCAGGGGAATGAGCTAAGTAGCAATTTACAGAGTTAGTTTACTAGGGAAGACAAAAATGATCAGAAGCTTTCTAGAGCTTCAATAAAGCATCTATTTTAAGTGCCTGGATGCCTCCGTGAATGTTGTAGCATTTTTTTCTCTAGTGAGAACACAAAATCCAAGGGAAAATGGTCTCTACATAAGTGATCAGGGGAGGAAGGTTCCAGAGCCTGCATTTGTGTAAACAGACAATTTCAGAATTCTTTTTGGCTTGATTTGGGCTTATTTTACAGTCTTTGGGGAGTCACCCTTGTTACTGATGTCAACCACAGTTAGACTTTTTGAATAAAATAAAGGATTTGAGTTTATCAAGGTTGGATATGGGGCCCTTATAAAGCTCTCCCATGTAAATCCTCAGAATGCATTCTCTTCCCTAGTGATATCCAAAGGCATATGGCCCAACTGATTCCATTTTTGTCAGAGTGCCTATTTTAAGAGTCCTTGTTTTTTGTCCAAGGACATCATTTGTCATGTACTTAATATATTAACTTCTGAACTATGTATGAGTCAACAAACTCAGTTTGACTAAGTGGAGATTTACTCAGGGTCTCAGGCCCCAAGGTCAGTCCCACAGTGGAGGAAAGGCGTTCCCCAGGAGGTGGGGTCTTAGCAGCAGATGGGAGAGGGGTGCTTGTAGAGGAGCCTAGGAAACCACGCATGTGGTCCTGCAATACCAAGCAGTAAGAGGAAGAAGAGACTGGGGTGGGGGACATGTGGGGTGCAGAGGGGCCAATATTTACTAGAGCATTCATCATCATTGAAGAAATTTATAATTTATGAAATCAGACAGAAGTCTATCGTGTGAAAAATCACATGCAAATGGCTAACAGACTCCACTTCAAGAATTGTTCTGAGGAGTCACAGCACGTTGTAGAGGCTTAGAACAGTACCTGGCTCATGTCCCCACCTACTGCATGCCACCTGTTACTGCTCTGTGTGGTAACATGAAAACAGGTATGGCTGCTGCAAAGGTGGAATTCCAACTTGCCATCTGATCTGGTTTTATGGTCCCATTTTATCCCAGAACCCCCTCCTGGTTTGCCAGTGATGCAGGGCACCCAAGTGCAGATGGTTCTCCCTTCCCACTCTGTGCTCATCTCCAAACACCTGGCTTCACACCATGTGTCTTACTTGCACTGTCTCAGTCCAGCCTCACTCTGACGTCAGGTGGTAGGCACCATTTTCCTTGCCTCATTTGAGTGTTGGGGAGCCCGTGACACAGGAAGGTCAAGTCACATGCACTGACACTGCACAGAGCTGTGAGAAAAACCATTTGACACAGGAGGCCAGCTCAATGGGGCCATACTCAATTCTGGAAACACTAAGCTTTGGTTTACCTTTGCTGCACATTTACTATGCTTGGACCTAACTTGGGGTCTTGGGAAATGGACCATCTTCTCCCCAAGGACAGCCTGCCACCCACCAGCTTTCTCAGAAGCTGATTCTTTATCTGGACTCAACACTTCATTCTCAAATACATGTAGGCAGATTAACTTGTGATTACATATTCAACAGTCAATACTTTCACACTCTCTATGTTGTGAAACTATTAACTTTCCATTAAAAATGCTAATATATCTATCATAATATGTGAGAGCATAATGCAGAGAAAGAAACGTTCGGTCATTCTTGGAAAAGGCTGAGAAAATGTTGGGAATGTTTTTCTGTACTCCACTATAGGAAACGAAGACATTACTTAATACAGACTGGCCCAGCTGGCCTTTGAATCAGGGGTCCCATACCCGACTGAGACTCCTGAAGGCGATCATTAGCATTCCACTATCTTCCTAAATCCTCATCTTATTTCTTAAACTGATTTCTGAGGCTATTAGCCTTCTCAAAGGCTCCTTCAGGACACTGCCCCAGGAGGGCCGGCTGTCCAGGGGTTAAAATGGTGACAGTACAGGATGCTGTGTCCCTGTGCTCCAGGACGCTGAGTGAAAAAATGGTACTTGGATAAGATTTCTTTCTATTTTTAATGGGATCTTAAAATTACTGAGAGTTAATAAATCAATTTGAAAAGAAATAAAAGGGCACCACTAGAATGGTATTTACTGTCTAGAATTCTTTGTAAAGGTCTCACCAACTGAAGCCTAATCATTTGAAAATGCCCTTTGCAAAGCAAACAGTTTTCTTTTCCCCAGAATGCCTCTCATCTTCAAGTATATCTAATTTGCCTGTATATTTAGAAATGCCACATAATTTCCTATCTGACACAGGGAGAAAAAAGAACAGCTCCTCTCCCCGCTCATGTCAGCATTCCCCACCCCATCACAAGGTGACAGGCACAGAAGTCACAGAGCACTTCCCCAAGGGGATTCTGGGCTCCTGCATTAGAACCTCCATGTTCTGGTTAAAAAGCCAGATTTCTGGACATGCCCTGGTGGTCTAATAGATAAGTCTACTGCCTTTGGTAGGCACAGTCCACATGCATCTCAAGGACCTAGGTTTGTGACCCAAGGCCAAGGGCCACAACCAAAATGAACTAAATAAAATAAATAAAATGCTTCTTCCTCCTCTCTCTTCCTGACTGCCTGCCTCTGCTCCCCTTCATTCCTGGCTGCCCCTGTCCTTTAAAAAAATCTCTCTCTCTACCTATATATATATATATATATATGTGTGTGTGTGTGTGGGTGTTCCTATATTTCTGGCCATCCCACAGACCATGGAATTCAGCCCTTTGTTTTATAAAATAAAAAAAGAGGTGTGATGTAGTTACCTGACTCATTGATGGGGGCAGAACCTGTCTCCTCACTTGCTTATTGGTGGCATTCACCTGACGGTGCTCAGGGTCTGTGCTGGGGGTGGGGACTGAAGGTGGGTGCAGAATGAGAGGAAGCCCTTTTCAATGTTAAGTGCCTGGGCGCCACTTTAGACTTAGAGAATCTTCAGGGCTGGAGCCTGGGCACACACAATATTCAAGAATTCCACATTCAAGATGCACAGCCCGATTTACAAACTGTCCAGAGCAGAGACTTAAGTTTTTCAATTATGTGCCACCCATAAAATGAGAATTGAGGTGAAAAGGAACAGATCAAATATAAATGAAATACGTTTAACACTTATTCATAAGCGGTCATTTCTATTGACCAAACTTACTATATATTTCTGGTCACTTAGAGTCTGAGGATAGGCTATCTATTAATGACATTTATTTTTTAAATGTTTTTAATAATTCCATTTTTTATTTGCGGTCCAAGAACTCACCAGAGGACAAGGCAGAAGCTCTGCATTTGAGACTGGGAATGAGTCAGTAAGTTGAGTTTCCACTTATTTACAAAGCAGATAGTCAAATGTCAGAGTAAGAAAAAAGTATATATCCTAGAAATGGCACCAGTGCAGAGTAAATAAACTGAAGACAAGTCAGCTACTCTGAGTTTTTGAAAAACAAAAGCAGGTGACCTTTCATACTAGGACTTTTTCTCTGAACAGTGAGACTGAACGGAAAATGTGAGGAAATCTGTCTGCAACTGACGGCAGCGCACACTGGGGCCCACGTGGCGCATCCACCGTGCGCAAGGGTTTGGGCAGCAGGAGAGAGAGCAGGAGAGGGGCAGCTGCCAGGGGAACTTCTGTGGTGCTTCCCCCTGAACCTTTTATTCTCAGATTGTCATTTGAACACAACAGCAGGGAAGACAGACGGAGGGAGGAAAGCATTTCCTGGGCTTGCAGACAAGGTCCTGAGAGGCCGAGACCATAGTGCTTCTCGCTGCCTCCTGCCCACTTGAAGGAACAGTGGCATGCGGGCTGCATGTGCAGAGGGAGAAGTCACCTTCAGTGCAAGCTAGGTGCATCCTATCAGAAGGCAGTTGATAAATGCACTGAGTCAAACCTGGTGGACATCTCTATCCCTCTAGAATCTTAAGAGAAAAAGCACATTTTCCCAGAAGGCTGTAAGGTCAAAGACTCACACTTAAGTCCTCAAAAGAAAACAACCTCAAAGAGACCTGAAATCTTTTACATTATCTTTTTAAGTAATATGAGATTAAAAAAAAAAATTGGTTAGTGTTTCATTTTTCAATGAAGAGGAGTATCAATACATTTGACTTCTGAATGAGGATGCTGCTTCCCTGTCATGTAGGGTGCATCTGAAGACATGGGGCTCCGGGAGTTGAGACGACTTGGGAGGTCACACAGCCATGTCCTAAGTAAGCACTCAAACACACAACATCCCCCAAGCTGGCACCACAGCTCTGCAGCAGGACTTTCAGTTAATTACATTTAGTAACAGGAGGCATGTTGATAAAATCCAACATCAATAGACCTTTTGCTTTTTACACAAATACATGGCAACCTGAAATTCTGAAAGGAAACTCTCGCAACATGAAGCAAGACCTCACCTTGACCAGCATTAAGGAGTGGACACACCAGCGAGGGAGCTGTCCTCCCCGATCTAAAATTTCACTAGAAATGTAATCCATGGAGAAACCTGACTAACCAAGACTCTTTCAGAAAAAAATACTTTACGTTAAAAAAAATTTTTTTTTACTGACATACCTCTTAAAATTTTTGTATGCTCTATATTTCATACATAAGTCCTACAATTTTAAACTGACATCTAAGATTTTCATCACAAACGGGATAGCTGTCAAAATATACTTTTTAGAATACTGTAAATATTGATACTTAAAAAAACTATTAGGTCACTCTTTTAAAGATGTCCAGGAGATTCTAAATAACACAGTGGTAGGCTATTTACCATTGAATTTCACTCACTGAAAAAAAAAAAAAATGAACATGCTTTTAACAGTAAAATTTGTGTTCTCCTTTTTTCCCTCTTTGAAAGTCTATTTTCTTTCTACTTCTCCCAAG
Organism: Solenodon paradoxus; assembly: GCA_004363575.1. Classification (NCBI taxonomy): domain Eukaryota; kingdom Metazoa; phylum Chordata; class Mammalia; order Eulipotyphla; family Solenodontidae; genus Solenodon; species Solenodon paradoxus. The sequence continues at coordinate 181,334 of RJWH01000987.1, forward strand.
TAATTTTACCCTAATATTTTTGCTTGAAAGTCCTTATTAATCATTCTCACATACTTCACTATATGCTCAATTATATACTCATAAGTTGAAGTTTAAGATCTTTTAAAATTTCCTGTGACTAGAAATCTCACTGTATTTAAAATTCTCTCCTAGGCTGAGTGACCATTATAGTTATTAGTGCATAAATGAACACCTAACAGAAAGCACATTTTGATAAATACTTCCTAACCCTAGATTTCTGAATATAGTCTGGAAATGCAACTCTTAAGATGATGGATTCGGCTTTGGTGGGCGGCAGCCTGGGGCACCTGTAGCGACTGCAGTTGAGGTACCAGCATTTCCACTTTGAAAAGCTCAGGAGGTGATCTCCTGTCACCTTAGAGGTTTGGGTGGGTTTGAGATGGGTGAGAGGCGTGCCTTCATCCTGCAAAGTGGGAGCCACTGTGAAAGGAGTGGTGGCAGGGCTACGACCGCTAGGAGGACAAGCAGGTCACCTAAACCACATCAGGCCATGATGATTTAGGAAAGAGGATACGTGTTGAGTTAAGGGTCTGTAAGTCAAGGCTCCTAATTTGAAGCCAGTTGTGTCCACGTGCTCCTTTGCAGGGTCTAGGGGCATATGCTCTGCCTACTTTCTCTGCCACTCATCCACATGGTCTCATTTTTACACAAAAACTGAGCAAAGTCTTTAAAATACTGAATGGAGTGTCAAGTTAACAGCCTGCAAGCCTGTCCTGGTCTCGCTCTGACCTTATCGGAGGTTTAGTGAGGAATTTACAAGCAAATCCCACTTGGTTTCCACACTTGATTCATGACCTCAAACTTTATGTATACAATATATATTACATGAAAATAAATTTCACTCTGAGAATTTCACCTGTTTAAAAAAATTTTAAACAAAAAAGCATGTGAATGTCAGCAGTAGGAGGAAGGAGAAGGAAGAGTGTGAAGAATGGGCTTTACTACATGTGGGTGAAATGACACTAGGGAATTTAAATAGTCAAACCACCAACATAAGGGAGGACTTCATGCATTACTGAATTAATGTTTTAAATATAGAAAAGTATAAAGATGCAAGTAAGCCCCCCCACTCCAAAGAATGTCTGTTGACTTTACAAAAGTAATACATGTGCATGGTCAGAAAATAAATTAAAAAAAAAAAAAAAAAAACTATGTGAAAAGAAAAATCTTAATTCCTCTTTTCAAAGGTAACTACTGTTCATGGTTTTCTGGGTGTCCTTATGAAAAACAAATGCACACGTCAGTACTGATCCATTTCTCCTCCCTTTCCTTCATCTTTAAAGTTTGACTCAACAGATTATAGTCCTGAATCTTGTTTTTCCACTTAAGAAAACATCCAGTGCGCAGGCGCACCAGCAGAGACAGATCTTTTTTTTTTTTTAAAGCAGGTTCAGAGTTTCTCAAACAGATAAACCATAATTTAAATAGTCTACTCAGGAGTTTAGTGTCTCCAGGTTTTTGCTAATTAAAGTGTTTCAATGGTTATATTTTGGTTCACTCTGCAGATATAACCATTATCCTAGCAAGAGTTATTTTGAGTTGGAGGGTAATTTCAATTTCAAAATCTGTATTCTAAAGGACTGAACCACTGCACACTTGTGCCAAGAGAATACAAAAGGGTATCCGTTTCCCACCTCTGGTGAGGAAGGTTACTAACCAACACTTTCCATAAAATGGATGAAATGTTTCACTATTATCTGAATTTACCTTTTTATTCAGTTTTGAGTTAGGTTCAGTATCTCTTTATATGCTATCCCTTTGTTTAATGGATGTACCCGACTTTTTTTAATAGACCTTTTATGGTTTATGTTTTTTATATTTAAATCTCTCAGCCATCTGAGTTTTGCAAGGGGGAGTTAGGCTGAATAAAATGTAGTAATTACCGAAATAACTATTTGGTATCAAACCATGTAACAAACAATCCCTTTACCACCCCCTGACATAAATTGTCACTTTTACCATAAACTAAAATCCCTGTTTTATTTGGGTTCATTTATGGTTTCTCTGCTCTATTCTATACATCTGTTCATTACTTCCCTAATTCAAGATGGATCTGATCGCTATAAATATTATATTCTTTAGAATGCATTTTAATATCCAGCAGAGCTATAGGCTTCATTTTTCTTCTTTTTCAGAAGTTTCCTTGCTATTTCCAAATGTTTATTTCTGTATATTTGAACTGGCATTATATTCACAAGATTGAATTTTTTAATCCCACTAGAGTTTTAAAAATATTCTTCATAAAGATCATCCATTTTGTTTTCATAAGTTACCACTCAGATTTCAGATTTTGATTGCTTCTATAAATGGTAATTTTTCTGTAATAATATCTTCATGTTGGTTATTATTTATTGTGAAAAGAAACAAATGATTTTAGATAAACTTTGCAACTTGACTCCTTGAATTTTCCTGTTGTTTCTAATAATTTATCTTGTGATTTTTAATCTTATTTCTTAAAGAAAGGGCACAGGCAGGAATGAAGGCTGCAAAGGCAGGCAGAGAGAGGAAGGAACTTTGTTTACTTCATTCAGTTATTCATCTTGGTTGTTTTCTGGGGCCCTAGGTCTTAAACCTGGAACCCTGGGATCTATGTGGACTATGCCCAGGGTGTACTAGACCGCGAGGCCAACAGGACACGCTGAGATTTATAATCTACTAATGATAAATTTGCCTTTTCTAATTTGCTTGAACTTCTATTTCTTCCTCTTGTATAACTGCATTGGTTAGCATCACCAGAACAATACAAGTATCAGAGGTAATAATTTCCTGACACTGCTGTGAATGTTTATGGTGTTTCACTGCTGAGCATGATGCTGGGTTCTGATTAAAGATGCAAACACACCGGCTAGTCCACACACCGAAAGTGAACATGCCCTTCACCTAGGAGACAATGGTCATTCATCTTCTCAGTGTGACAAACACGACACTGCTCTGGCTGGTGGACCCTGGTGTCTCCCCTTCTCTGTTCTCTTAGCACAGCCCTGTTCTGAGTCAAGTTCAGCGCCACAGTGGGGCTCCCCAATCTAGTACTACCTCTGGAGCCCTGACTTCTACTGGAGCATCAGTCAGGGGTGGGCCCTCCTCACAAGCGTTCCTCTCAACTCCCCAAACTTAACAGGAAATATTCCAAAGGAAAGTTTAGCTGCTTAAAGAACTCAGTGGATCAGTGGGTCAGTGAGTCCTGACCCCAGAGCTTGTCCCTTCCCAATGATACTGATTTTCTCATAGTTAAATTCCTATATCTCACTGGAGAAAACGAGTTCTGGGCACCTAGGAATCTTTTGTTTTTTCTCACTCTCCGACAAGTAGAAAAATCAGCAAAATGGTAAATTCTAACAGGCTTTTTCACTCTTTTTTTTTTTTTTTTTTTTTTTTGGTGGCTGGTAGAACACAGAAGTCACTGGAAGCAGTTTCTAATTTCACGGTCTTTTTTACTGTTTCTGCCCACACTTTCTCATTCACTCCCACTCCCTGCAAGACATTATTCAGGATTCTATTTACTCACTTCTCCTCCCTTAATGTTTCTGTAGAAGAGTTAGAAACTGTAGAGAGCTGCCTGTGGTGATTCTTGGAAATCTCTGTCTTGTGCCTTTGCTGAATGCTAGCCTTGTTCTTTATTTAACATTGCTGGGATATTTTGGTTTTGCTTAGTTCATTTCCTTAACTCCCATTGCTACTCATATTATTAAGATTGTGGCTTTGTTATGTCAGCCTAACCTGGAGTCTTCTGTATTTTGTAAACTGCTAACTTCAAGGCTGAAGGAAATGCTGAGTGAGTCCTCTGAATTAAGTCTCTTGAGCATTTGCTAAAGAAATCCATTTATTTTCAGGACAGTTGCTTTTACCTGCTGCTTGAGGGCCTCCAAAGACTCAAACTCTAGTCTGGCCAGTTTCATCTGGATGTGCCGTGGTTTATCAGGTATGGCAAATGCGAGAATAAACTTTAAAGCCAGGAGTGCATGCTGAAAACAAGAAGAAGGACATGTTGACATAGCACATTAGACCATATGTGCCAGAAACAAATTAGTACTTAAGCAATCTGTGATCCTTCTCATCAATCTTGTGTAATTTCTAATTACTAGTCTGTGACATATCAGAGATCAACTAGGCCCCTGAGTTATATTTAATCCATCCTGCTGTGGCCCATTTACTAATCATTGACTTACTTTGCTTTACTCAGATGGATACCATATGGTCCTCTCAATGTTTTATAGGATAATAAAATTTATTCTTCTACAAAATTTGTTTTTTTTCCCCTACCTGTGTCTTACTTCCCAGGGCATCTGAACACACAACATTTGCAGTCACTCCATTCTTTGCCCAGCCATGCCCTCCCTGTGCTTCAGGCCGAGTTGTATGAAACATAAAGCATCTTAAACTTCAGAAGCTTTGAGCCCTTTGTATTCCCACCCTGTGTCTGGTACAATTTTTTCATGAAATCATAACTAATAGATAGTGATGAACTTATGGATCATAATGTACTACCGTATGCTGGCATAAAGGAATGTAGTCTACTTTTAATCATATGCAGAGTGCAGACATTATAACAGAGAATTTAAAATTTAAGAGATATTATATTTCCTTTCTATACCAACATTATAAAGAGCTTCTTTGTAGGATAAAGAGATTTAAAATCATACTTCTCTCTGCAAAATAATAGGAGCGCTTCCATGTGAAGCTTGCTTTCAGACACAGGCCCTCAACCTCTTGATGCTTCTCCAATTCTAGCATCATCTTGTCATCCAAAATCAATACTCACAGAAATCTGAACAAGCAAAGGAATAAAGTTCTCTTTGATGAGTGCTCATGAATTACTAAATATTAAAAAAGCTGTGAGTGAAATAATTTTAAGAGTAAGAAATAATTGAAAGGCATTAAGAAAACTAGTGCGGGAGATGGAATAGCCTTTAAGAAATGTTGCCTTGAATTATTGACAGAAAAAAGAGAGCTGAAAAAAATTAATGAATTCCTTACTGTGATATTTTCAAAAGGAGGATGAAGGATAAATAGCATGTCAATATCCATTGGGTGAAGCATGAAATTATAAAGGAAATCAGCTGGATGTCAGAACAAGCAATAATTCAATTCAAAGACTTGAAAGCTGGCGGCACCCCAGGGCAGGCCAGGCACTGTCTGCTTTAACAGGAGATCTGGAGTGGACTGGGACAGACGGTCTGCACTGAACTGTGACTGCCGGGGACCAAAGATGGCATTGGAGCTACTGAGCAGATGTCTATAGCGCAAAACCAAGCAGATAACACACAGCCTGAATCAGATGACAAATGCTGCAATTCTGAACTAACTGAACTAACAGGAACCTGGATATAATCTACAAAGAATAAGTAATTCAGAAAAAGGGATGCTAAGTCATTATTGCATTCCATTGGCATATTAAGATCTAATTTTATGCAAGACTTAAACCTCTTGAATAGATATATAAGACAAGATATTTTTAAAAGAGTGGATGAAAATAAAGCTTCCATATTTTTCAGAAACGGTGTGTCCCTAAGTTGTCACAGCCCCGTTATGAATCAGACATTGGCCCCTTCCCATTTCTCCCAACAAATCTGAACCCATTTTCTCTTCTCTGCATTCCCAGTGGTAATGAGTGAGAAACACAAGGTCTTCCCTTGGCTCTAAGGTGACTGAAGATGCGTCAGCTCTTCTTCAGAAACCAGGACTAGCTACTGGGTGACTGACTGGCTTCCACAGAAATGACCACAAAGCTCTCATGAACTTAAATAAGTTAGTATTTATTATACAATGAGTTAAAATTGAAAGTCATTTTAACAAACGGAAGATATAGCGACAAGCTTTTATGAATAGTTCTCTAGTTTATTTTCTTAAAAATATTTTATAAAAAATGTTTTTAAAAGTTCACGTATAGAAAAAAACATTTCTTTTTTAACTATATTTGCAAAATAGGTTCTCAGTAGACATTATTCCATGCTTTCACACCCTACTGAACACTTCCAGCACTATGCGCCTTGAAGAGCCCCACACACCCATAGTTGAGCAATCTCTAGTCGCTACGAGCACCACCGAAAGTGAGCAGGAAAGGGGTGCTGTGTCCTGACACACGGGCTCTCATGAGGTCATGTGTGAGTGTTATTGCCAGGGGCACGCAGGCCAGCAGTTTTTAGCAGATCCAAGAGGGCCTCCCATAGGAAGTGAGTTCGAGCAGAGAAAGGAAAGGGTAAGAAGTTATCTAGGCAAGGAAAGGGGAGAAGTGTTTCCAGAAAGAACAAATGCACAAAGGGATGGCAGGCATGGAGAGACAGGGGACATAGAGGCAACCAGAGCTGGGTGACACAGAAGTTGTATCACCAGCGTAGAGTAAGGAAGCACTGAGGCATGAAGACAGTGTTTGTGGGTCCCTGGGTCCAATTCCCTATAAAGATGTGGAGGTTTCCCCACATCAACAAGCAGTTCTCAGACACCAACTGACACTATCTACCTGGAGATTTCATCAGACTCCACAGAGTAAGGGCTCAGTCTCCCCTAAACCAACCTTTACTTCAGATGCCCGCTGCGAATGCAGGTTGTTATCTGTGCTTCTGACCCACTGGTTGTAAAAGTTCCACAACCTCCTCCTCAGCTTCAATTAAGAGCAGCTCACAGAACTCAGCAAATCTATTTACTCAGTAGATCACCAATTTATTACAAAGGAAACTAACAGTTACAAAACAAAGGCCAGATAAATTGATGCACAGGGCAAAGTACGGGGAAAGAATGTGGAACTTCCATCTCTCTCTAGGCACACCATTCTCCCCAAATCTCCACACGCACACCAGTCTGGACGCTCTCCAAAGTCCCTCCTCTTGGGTTTTTATAGAGGCTTCATTACTTAGGTGTGATTTATTCACTGGCCTTCGATAAATGCACTCAATCTCCAGCCTCTCGTTCATCCTCAGAGCTCTGGGCGTGGGACTGGCAGCTCCAGCCCTCTGACCATTTGCTTGGTTCCCCTGGTAACCAGCTTCCATCCAGAGGTGTTTCCAAAAGTCACCTTATTCACTTAATAAGAGACACTTAGATCACTCTCAATACTTAGGAAATTCCAAGGCTCTTGGGAGCTGTGACTCAGGAACTGAGGAGAAAGAACAAATGCATATGAGAAATAAGTGTTGGTTGTCTGAATGACCAAACACATATTTCTTATTAATCATAGTATCGCACATAGGAAAGACACGGTCAGATTCTCCATTTGTGTGGCATGGAGAGTAGACAAGTCAGGCGGCCATGGAAGTGCAGGCAAGTCAGCAGATGACCTGAAGGGTGTGGAAGAGCAATGGCATGAAGATCCCAGGAATGAATGGCGAGCTCACTGGCAGAAGACGCGACAGTTCTCCATAATCATCCACTGAAAGGATGTGCACAGGAAGAGAGGCAGGCTGGGAGCAGAGGGGTCTGTGTGGGCTATTGATTCTTAGATGTCTATGGACTAAGTGCAAATGTTCAGCAGACAGAGGGAAAGAGGGGTCTCAAATTCATGAGCAAGCTGGAGGTAAAAGTTGGGAGTCACTGGTATATGTGTATAAATGACAAATAAATCCATGGAATGGGTGTGATTTGCAAGGATGTGGAATAAGAAGAGATGAAATGAGAAGCTGGCATACAACGGAAGTGGAGGAACAGAAATGTGTGATGAGCAAACCTGAAAAGGGGACCCAAAAAGAAACTTGAAGAAGCAGCAGGTTTCTTCCTGGAAACCTAGGAGGTTCTGGAGTTATAAGAGGCAAAAGGGAGAGAAAGGAGCCAGTCCAGGACAAGCACATGAAGTCTAAGGAGAAATGTTTTGGTTTAACCACCAGGAGGCCATTGGTGACCCTGATGGCTGTGAGTTCAGCTGAGTGGTGGACACAGAAGCAAGGCCACAGTGGGCTGATAAGGGACTTGAAAGCAAGGCTGAAAAAAGGAGGGGCTGAACCAGGTGGGAAGTCTGAGTGGGAAGGAGAGGTAAGAGATGAGCTGGTAGCCAGAGGGAGACCTGTTTGATTTTTAAAGATTTAAGTGTTGAGTATATGTTGAAATGCTTTGGGGGAGGAACTAACAGAGAGCATGGTAAAAGGTCCTCAGGGAAATTCTAAGGCATAGAGCCAGGTCCCATGCAAGGCAGGGCCAGCTCAGCCACATCAGGTGGTCTGGATGTTGACACTATGGAGAAGGGGAAGGTGATCCCAGGAAGTAAAAGCATTTGAGGGTACTAATTTGAGACTGAAGAGAGAATTTTAAAATAAATTTTGTGTTCAGAATATGCAATTAAATAATTATAATTAGGACAGATAAGCGAGAATTACACAATGTTCTCACTATCCTTTTACAGACCAAATACTAAATCATTTGTTCCTCAAAACAGATAATCATAATCCTTGGCAGAAAAAAAAAGTCTTAAAGAACAAAACAAAAATGTCAAGTTTATTAACTTGATAGGAAGAAAACATGTCAACATCCCCACAGAGGTTTTCTTTGTAAAGCAGCATCCTGGGCCCGTCTCTTTATCTGTAGCCTTTAACAGACATGCCTCATTTTACATGGGCAATAAAAACCTCATATGAAGAAGAACATGGCTCAACAAACCATTATACACATCCTGCTCAACTTCTAATCCCACCTGGTCACAACTGCCTGGGTGCGCAGCAAACAGACTGAAACCAGACAAGTGAAGTTCAGAGTCTGCCTTTCCGCTGCGGGTCCAGGAAGTTGGTGACTCCCACCACTGCGTCCATTCATTCTGTAAACATGGGGAGCACTCACCCAGGCTTCTTACCTGGGGGCCTTCTTCTACCACTTCCTTACTTTTCAGAAACTTCTGTCTCACTGATTCTCCCCACACCCCACCAGACACCACTAGTGTTCAGTTCTCTCAGAAGTCCTACCAATTAGTTTTTGTTCTGTTTCGTTTTCTTTCTTTCTTTCTTTCTTTTTTTTTTTTTTTGGGGGGGGGGTCTAACAGGCATCACTTTAAAAAGTGATAACACCCACCGGAGAGTTAAAGAGTATCACTATTCGCAGACACCCATGAATTAATTAGTCAATGTTAGCAAATTCTTCCTCTGTCCTCTCCATACCCCAAGAACCCTGCATTCTTGGCAGTGGGGTGGCAAAGCTTTAGGAGGAGGGTACTGGCTTCAAGGAAGAGAGATGAAGAGCAGAAGGAAAAAGGAGAAATGAGACTCCCTTTCCCCCTTTTTACTGGTTTTTGTACCCAGCATCCATGCATGATGATGGGTTAAATTTCTGTGGCCTAATCTGGAAACCTAAATAATACTTAGGGCACTGTGTTACAAAAGATCAATTTTTAAATCCTGTTTATGTTATCCACACAGCAAATCTGTTTCAAGGTTGAGAACTGCTTCATGCTAACTGAATTGAGAAAAAAATTATAAAAACATGATCTATTTTCACTTGTTTATGTAAATAAACCTCAAGATGAAATATTAATCTGCTCAGATTTTAAGAAAACCACATTCAAAATGAATAGCTGAGTTGCCTTTTCATAGCTTATCTGTGAAAAGAGAAAACATTTTATGGGCTATGATTGTGATTTTTCACCAACAATCCTCTTTAAAGTAAAATTCACAAAGTCACACCCTAAACAAAGTAAGAGAGGAAAGAAACAGTGGGGGATAGGATGGGGAGATGGGTAGAATTTTAAAACTAATAAATACAAAGAAGTTGGCTCCCTGTAACAATAGGCTTCAAGTAATGATTATAGGGTGTCTTAATTGGGAAAGGAAAAGAGAACAGGACCGGAGAAAATTGGCACTCAGAATACGAATGTTTTCCGGTGCCATTGGTAAAGTACTGCCTTCTCTGCCATCAGCATGTCGCTCACCTCTGGTCACTGTGGGGTTGTCACACTCTTGGAACTCTTGTACCAGGTGCACAGAGAGTAAGCGAACCATTACATTTTACAAAGATTAGGAAACTCATGACATGATGGACAGCAGCAGCTGTGTTTTATATCAGTGTGTCCCCAACCCTGTCTCTTCTGAAATAGAAAATGCAAATTAGAGCTGAATTCTTAGAATTCTGAAAAGCCAATTAGATCTCTACATTGGTATAGTCAGTCTGCCATGTTGCTTCTTTCCATTCAGAGCCCAGGCACCAATGAATAAAAGAAACTCCTTCAAAAACACATCCTCTGCTGGTTATCAAACAAATTACATGCCAAATGCCAATAATAAGAAATGATTAATGAAGCTGAGACTGAAAAAATTTTATGGAATTAGACTCTTACAAAAAAAAAAACAAAAAAAAGAAATTCAGTGATTTTCATTTTTGGTAGTAGACTAAGCATATACATCTACTTCTTCAAACTCTCCAGGGTCCCCTGAAATGACGAAAATGATATTCTAAAAAGAACAAGACTAGAAAACGAGAATTTGCTAGAACTCCTGAATACAGGGCAGAATACAGGGAGCAGAAATTACACTTAAATCTCTTGCAACAAAAGCAGATCTATCTTTAGAAACTAGCTTTGTACAGAGAACTCCATAATTCAGCCCCATCAGAGATTCTGGGGATGCCTCAAGCCGAAGGAGCCTCAGAGAGGGGCCAATGTGACCTTTGATTCCAGAAGAGGAAAGAATTGGGCCAGGGACTAAGCACCAAACTGAATACATTAAAAAATCACCTTCAGAAAAGCTGAAGCCATAGAGAGTCCATTCTCATAACACCTTTTAACAGAATGATTACCAATTCTACTCTTGCACTGAAGCTAATACCCTTTAAATAAATTCCCCTTTAAAGAGAACATGTGATTTGCTGGAAGATGCGCTTGTCTGGAGTTGCTGAGCCCACGGTCACGATTCCTACGAAATGCCAGAATGATGTAAGCAAGATGGATGAATCGGAAGCCCCAAACATTGTTTGTCAGCAAAGACATCAACTTAAAAACAATACACAGTCCAAAAGCCCTTAAGAGAAAGTCAGAAGTGAGTTAAGAAGTTACTGTACCTCAGGCAAGAGCAGAGGCAAGAAAAGCCAGAGTGAAACAGGTAAGATAATTTACTGCATTTAACCTAGGATAGCTCTTCCTCCAAGCTAGCACAACTCAGTGCAATTAGGAGAAAATATCTATCTCACACTTTCTCCCTGGGAAGTAAAGAGAAGACTGAAACAAACGTCTGGTGTCCTGGCTTTGGGGACTTCCCTAGTGACTACTTGCTCTCTCACTAGATTCAAAGTAGGTCCTCTGAAGAAGATATAGCATCCTTGGGTGTCTGAGGACCACTGGGAACCAAGAGAATTTGGAGGGCTGTTGAAGTACTGCAGAACTTGCAGTACTACAGATTGACACCGGAGGGAACAAGAAATTACAAACTCTAGAAAAAGAAACGGCAGACCTCCCTTATTGGGAAATTACATGCACAAGACCAGAGAGTCACCCACCACCTCCATCCTTGAAAAGATTTGAAACATCCCCAGAATCTCTAGGTGGGCTAAATTATGTATGTCTTCCCCTGTACGGCTAGTCTCTAAAGACAGGGAGAGCTGGCTGTTTTTTCAAATGCCAAAATTCTAGCCAAAATAATAATAAGACACATGAAGACACAGAGAATCATGACATAATCAAAGAACAAAAGAAACATATCTAGGAATCACCTGAGAGAAAATTAAAAATAATCACCTAAGAAGTTCAATGAACTATACAAGAGAACACAGATAGAAAAGTAACCAAAATCAGAAAAACAATGCATGAAGAAAGAGTGAAAACTATCAACAAAGAGAGAGAAAAACAATAAAAAGAAACCCAGAGAATCTATACTTGCAATTTAGAAGAATGCACTAATTAAAAAAGTTGTTAGATGGGTTTCACAACAGACCAATCAAGCAGAAAAAAGAATTAGTGAACTCAGAGACAGGTCATTTGCAATTATTAAGTCAGAGGAACAAAAATAAAGAGGAAGAAAGGCTAAGAAAGCCTGAGGGACTAAAGGGATACTAATAAACATAGGACTATAGGCACTATGGAAATCAAAGAAAGGAAGAGAAGAGAAGAGAAGAGACGGTAAAGTGCTTATTTAAAGAAACAATAGCCGCAAACTTCACAAATCTGAGGGCATCCATAGGATGTCAAAGAACTCCAACCACAGAGGCCCACATTGAGACATATTGCAATCAAACTGTCAAAAGAAAAGAAAAAAAAAAATCTTAAAAATAGCAAGATATAAGCTATGTATCATATACAAGGGAACTCCCATACGATTTCTTAGCAGAAATAATAGAAGCCAGAAAGAGATAATATATTAAAAGTACTGAAAGAAAAACACCTGTCAATCAAGATTACCATATCCATCAAAAGTGTTCTTGAAAACTGAAGGTGAAATAAAGACCACCTCAATAAACAAAAGCTAAAGGAGTTCAGTACCTGCATAATATAGAAAATCTAAAGGGGGCTGAAATGAAAGGATGCTAAACAAAACCACAAAAGCATATGAAAACAAAGTTTTCCAGTGAAAGCAAAATATAGATATAGAATACTATAATGGTGCAATGGTGATACATATATCTTTTATATCTAGTATAAAAATGTAAAGATAATAGCATAAAAACTATGCAAATGAATACAAATGTAAAAAATATGTCATTTATGGCATCAATATCATAAAAGGGATGTAAAAGAGTAGAGATTTTGTATATGACTATAATTTTCATCAGTTAAAACAGATTGCTATAAAGTGTTTCATGCACTCCTTGTGGTAAACAAAAATAAATTATTTTAAGTGATATACACAAAAAATGAGAAGGGAAGCAAAGCAAATTACTATAATAAATTCAAAATGAAACACAAAGGAAACAGCATGAAATGAACAACCATACGACATACAGAAAACCATAAAATGTAAATAGTAATTTTGTTACTCTCAATACCTACTTTAAATGTAGATTAAACTTTCCAAACAAAAGACATGGAGTGGCTGACTGGGTGTAAAACCAAAATCTAAATACATACTGTCTACAAGACAGTAATGTTAGATGGAAGGATACACAGGATAGAAGTTAAAAGATGGAAAATGGTATTTCATGCAATAGAAACTAAAAAAAGAACAGGGTGACCATATGTATAACAGATAAAATAGATTTTAAATGAAGACTGAGATGAGAGATAAACAACAACATTATATAATGGTAAAATAGTCAGACTGGCAGGAAGATGTGTATGTGTGTATAATATATTATACACACATACACATACATCAGAGCACCCACATCTATGAGGGACACACAGAACTAAAGGGAGAAACAGACAATACACATCAACAGTAGGTCATTTCAATGCTCCGTTTTCAGTAGTGGATAGAACATACAGATGGAAGATCAATAAGGAAACAGAAGACTTAAACAATATTATATACCAAGTGGGCCTAACAGACACAGAAAACTCCAACAGCAGCAGAATACATATTAGTCTCAAGTACAAATTCTTCAGAATAATCACCTGGTAGGCCACAAAACAAATCTTAACAATTTCAAAAGACTGAAATCAAACCAGTAGTATCTTTCCAGACAACAATGGAATGAAACTAGAAATCAATAACAAAAGAAAAAATGAAAAACTCACAAATATGTGGAAATTAGACAAGACAGTCTTGAACAACCAATGGGTAAACAAATAAATCATAAGGGAAATTAGAAAATATCTTGAGATACATGATAGTGAAAATACAACACACCGAAATGGGATTCAGCAAAAGCAGAATTAGGAGAGAAGTTTATAGTGGTGAATACCTACAACAAACAAGAGTCATCTTAAAAGAAGAAAACAATTTTATATATTAAGACACCAGAAAGACAAAAAGAACAAACCAAATCCAAAGTTAGTGGGAGGAAAAATATAATAGTCTAGAGCAGAAATTAATGAAACAATAAAAAAAATAAAGTGAAGATTATTAAAATATGAACAAGATTAACAAAGAAAAAAAGATTGACATCACAAAAATCTTAAGAGATATTACAACTGATACTACAGAAATAGGATTATAAGAGACTATTATGCCAATGAATTGGATAACCTAGAAAAAATGGATACATTTACAGAAACATACAACCTATAGGGATTAAATCTTGAAGAAATAAAAATTGGAGTAGATCTATCTCTAGTAAGGATAGAGAATCCATATCCAAAACTTCCCAAGAAATGCCCAGGACCAGACTGCGTCCCTGGAGAATTCTACCAAATCTGTAAAAGGTTTGTTTTATTTGGAGTTTGTTTTGATTTTTTCAACAATTACTTTGACCACCTGCCAAGTAAAAAAAAACAAAAAACAAGAGGAAACACTTAATAACTGTGTGCCTAAAATGTTCTGTAAAACCTCAAAATGGAAATTAAGACTGCGGTTTCATTTCACTATATACTGACTTCATTTACTTGAAATGGACATCAAGTGAGAGATTAAATCACTGGAGTAACACACACTTGTAATCTCTAACTCATTAGCCACAAAGGCCAGTCATGGTGGTCACCAGGGATCACATGAGAGTGGTGTCTAAACTACAGAGCAGGTAAACACACAGCAGCCTCCCGACGGCCCCTGCTTGGCTCATCAGTGACAGCTGACAAGAAAGCAGGGCTCGGAAGATTCCAGGATGGGGACACCTTTCAGGAAATGGAGTTGCTATTCCTTCTGGGGTATAGTCCAGGGCCACTGAACAGTACCTTACCTGCTGGCCTCCCCCAAACAGTGTTTATATTAAGAGCTATAACGATAGAGAGGACACTGGGGGAAGGCCTGATGGCAGTGAGGATCTCATATCACAGATACAAAAAGAGAGGAGAGATCCTCCTCTTCACTGGGATGATGGCAGGATATGTTCATCATTCATGGCACATATGTGACAGGAGATGTGATCCCAGGATAGCTTTGTTCAAGGACTTCATCCTCTTTCATTCATGTCTTTTGGGGTTTTTTTGTTGTTGTTTTTTTTTTCTAGTTTTTCCCCTTCTAATTTAGACTCTATAGCCATGGGAACAGGTGCTTCATCACAGAATGAAGTGAACTGACAACTAGTCATCTTTAACAGCATTTCCACGAGTCCCAACTACAATGTAAAGATATCTGGCATTTCTCTGACACTATTAGTCAAAAGCTCTAAGTGTTGATTGGATCTATCTGCCTGCTTTGTACCACCTTATGCCTCTGAAATGTGTCATCTCCAGGAGTTGCTGTTTCTACGCCCTGTCTTCCAGGCTCCCTGCCAGGTTTGTTCTGCCCTCCAGGGCACTGTCTTCCTTTAATCTACCAGGCTACAGTCATTATGAAGCTCAATTGAGTATGTAAAGAAGGAAAAAGGCTAAGACCTACCAAGTAAGGGCTACCTGATGGATAGTAAGGCCTGTTATTATCTCAGGAACACAGAAATTTTAGAGCTGAAAGAATCTGAGGAAGCCTTTAAGTTAAAGGGATGAAGTTAATCACTTCAGGATCAAGAAACTGCATCAGAGCAGAAGTGAAGTTCTAGGTTCTTGGTTCTATACAAAGCTGTTTCTACCCACACGAGCCTTTCCAGTGGTGCCGTGAACTCATGCGGGTGATGGGAGAGTGCGAGCCTGGGGATCAGCAGGCCTCTGCAGGCATCTGCACCTGCAGGAGGAGGCGCATGTCTGAGAGCCATGAGCACCTTGCTCTTTCCTCCCATGACACGCTCAGTGTCACACTAACACATACCAGCAGTCAAGATGCAGAAACAATACATTTCTCAAACTACTGTGCTACTGTTTACTCAAACTGGACTCTCTGATTGCCATCAACTTCATTTCGGGCTGCTAAACCTTACTGGCAGCAATATAACTCATTACTATTCTTTGGAAGAAATGAGTTACTGTGAAGAATGTCAGTACCCCTCAATGGAGTCCCCTAAAAATCAGATGCAATGTTTAAAAATGCGAAGAGAAAGCAGTACCTCCTACTTTTGCTCTTTTTTTAGGTCTTTGCTCTAATCCAGTTAACACTGGTCATCTGCATATATAAATGTTCTCAGAAGGTCACAATTTCTCTTCTAGTTTCAGGACACCGTTTCTCACTAAAATAGGCTCCAAAAGTGAGGACTTGGTCTAAGAAATAATGAACTTTATATCTCAGGCACCAAAACACAATAGTGGCATCAGCTGACTGACTGGGCATAGATGACAGAGGCGCTACAGCATCCCCGGGCAGCGACACTGCAGAGAAGGAGGACAGAAAGCGGTGGAGTCAGGAGGCGCTGCGTGTCTGCTGGTTGCACTGCGGACCACTCACTGATGTCAGCGAGCAAACACTTGGCTAAGCTAGCCAAACATTCTGCTTCATGTGTTCCCCTGAAGCAAGATTTAGCATATTTGCTACTGAACATATGCCTCAATTTACTATTTCTGTAACTGACAAATTTATATAAAATCAAATACAACCTCCTTAGAAAAGACTTATGAGAGTTACCGGTTTCAACTCCACTATGTAAAGGCTTGGAAATAGTCACTTTTATTAATATAACAAGAAAAAGTTAAACACACTGAAAAACAATTACTTTTCTTGTTCCTAATTGGAAGTGTGTGCAAACCCCCCAAATCTAGAGAAAGGTGCATTCAGAGGGATAGCCTAACCAAGAGCTACTTAGCTGGAAGAGAAGTTGCTGTGGCCATAAGCTAGTACAGCACTTAAATGATCTTGATGAATTGCTAGTAGCTGAGAAACACCTAAAGTTAAAAAATCAGCAATCCTGAAGATAAGTCCAAAGAAATGTCTCAAATGGAAATTCAAAGAAAAGGAAGGAAGGAAGGGAGGAAGGGAGGGAGGAAGGGAGGGAGGGAGGGAAGGAAGAGAGAAAGGAAGGGAGGGAGGGAGGGAGGGAGGGAGGAGAGAGGGAGGGAGGGAAGGAGAGAGGGAGGGAAGGAGGAAGGAAAAGAAAGCATTCAATAACTGGGAACAATACTGAAAGGTGTAGTATATGCATAAAATAAGTAATATCAGGTGAATAAAAAGAAAACAGAAAAGAAATATTGGAAAAGAGACAGGAAACTTTCCAACATTAATGATAAGACACCAAATCAAAGATCTAGGGAGCTCAAAAAACAAACTGGATAAATACCAAATATTCTACAGCTACTCATATCATATTCAAAACTGCCGAAAACCGAAGACTCTTAAGAGAAGCCAGGGAAAGAAAAATACTTTGGATATAGAGGAATGTTTCTTATCAGAAACAATAAAAGAGTGAAGTGAAATATTTAAAATGTGGAAAGAAATCATGACCAATTTAGAATTTAAATCCAGTGAGATGATCTTTCAAAGTAAAGGGGAAATAAAGATTTTCTGGGAGTCTTTATTTTTATAAAAGTTATTATATTATATAAGTCAGCGAGCCGATAGAGAAAATGAATGGTAATGTATTGCCACCAGAATTGCTTGCAAAAAATGTTAAAAAAAAAAAAAAGCTTCAGGTAGAAGGAAAATGGTATAGGTCAGAAAGCCAGATCTACGAAAGGAAAGAAAAGCTGGTAGAGAAGGAATAAATGAAGGTAAAAGAAAACATTTTATCTTTCTTAGTATTAACCCAAAAGATAACTGCATATTTAAAATAACAATATGAATGTACTGGTGATTATCGCAAATGGATAAGTGAACAAGAGACAACAAATGTTGGCGAGGATATGGAGAAAAGGGAACAATTTTATGCTGTTGGTGGAGTGAAAATTGGTGCAAACCTTATGGAAACAGTTTGGAGATTCCTCAAAAAGTTGAAGATGGAAATCCCATATGATCCTACCATCCCACTTCTGAGTGTTTACTCAAAAGATACAAAAACACTAATTCTCAGAAATTTATGCACCTCCATGTTTAGTGCAGCCCTATTCACAATAGCTAAGGACTGGAAACTACCTAAGTGCCCAACATCAGATGAATGGATAAAGAAGATGTTGTACATATACACAATGGAATACTACACAGCCCTTAGAAGAGATGAAATCTGTCATTTCAATCAACATGGATGGATCTAGAGGGGATTATGCTAATGAAATAAGTCAAAAGAAGAAGAGAGATACCAGATGACCTCACTCATAGGTGGAATGTGAACAGATAAAGCAAAGGAACAGATGAAACAAAACCAACCCTTGGATGCTGACAACAGAACTGAGGTTACCGATAGGGAATGGGGGCTGGGGGCAGGAGACAAGAGGTGGCGGAGCCCACTGGACAATGGTGAAGAATACTTGGTGATGTGGTGGAGGGCAGGGTGTGTTGACATGTATCTGAGGAATGGGGAACCTACACATATGGGGAACTTATACATATGATTTTATTTTAATGTGTAAAATCAAAGTTATGGCAATAAAAATAGTAAGTGAAATGAATTAGAGCTATGTCATAAGGGTCAGAAGAGTAGAACTGGGGACACTTCGCTACAGCTCATCTGCATGACGTGGGAGCTGAGAGAGGGCCACTTGAAGCTGCACTGGGATCAGCTGAGAAGGTCTTGTCTTAAACTCTGGCAGTCACTACGTTTTTTTTAAAAGTACTTTAAATGAATTATATCACTTGATTCAGCAATTCTGCCTTTGAGAATTCATCTGACAAATGTACTTGCATTTGTTCAAAATAATAAACATATAGGAATATTCATTGCAGCATCTTAATAATACAAATATTGGAAATAACATACATACCCACAACATTATAGGTGATTTCTATACACTAACATGCAAAGAACTCTAATATTACTAAAAAGGAGAGGAAGAAGAAAGTATAATTCATATAAGTACAAATAGCTTATTTTTGGCCTAATTTTAATTCTGGTTAAATTCTAGTAATTTTGTGATCATTTTTATTAGGAGATTTTATTTTTTGAGTAGTTTTAGTTTTGGAAAACAAGTACAGAAACTACAGAGTTCCCAGTTCCCCTCCCCTTCCCCAGTTCCCTTACTATTAATACATTTGTGTGATATATTCATTACAATGACTGAAGCAACATTATTTTTACCTGTGGCACTGACTTCTTCCTACGGGATTTTTACAAATGCCACTGCCATGCATCCCTGTCGCGCTCTCATGCAGAATAGCTGACTGTCCGAGGGAGTTAAAAAAGTATCTGCGGGCACCTATCACCTCTCCCGCGCCCAGGCCCTCTTAGTCACGGATCTTTCCACTGTGTCTGCAGTTTTCCTTTTCTAGAACGTCATATATTTGGATTCATATAGCATGTAATTGTTTCAGATTGGATTTTTTCACTTAGTTATATGCATTTAAGATTCCACTGTTTTTTCATGGCTTAATAGCTCTTTTCCTCTTAACCTTGTGTGTGGATTTACTATGTGTAGATTTATCAAGCCATTACTGAAGGGTGTCTTGGTTGATTGCCATCTTTGGAAATTACAAATAAAGCTGCTATCAACATCCGTGCAGGTTTTGTGTAGACATATATTCTCAACTTAGCTGGGTATCTAGGCATGCAATTGCTAGCATGTATGGCAAACCTATGTTTAGTTTTGTAAGAAACTACCAAACTGTGTTCCAAAATGGCTCCACCATTGAGCGCCCTACCTGCGATATTCGAGGCACTCTTCCAGGTGCTGTGATATTGGAACTGAACTAAAGCTCAGCAGGAGCTTAGCCTTATGGAAGTTATAGATAATGAAACTATATATAATATATATGTAATATAGATAGCATGTCAGAGAATGATTAAATAGCACATATGAAACAAAGAAAAGGATGTGAAGTGTTGGTGAGGGAGTTAAAATTTCAGAGAGGACAGCTAGGAGAGGTCTCACTGAGAAGGCAGGTCTCAAGTAAAGACCTGAAGAGGTAAACAAGCTGGACATGTGGGACATCTGGGTGAAAGCCTTTTAGTTGGAGGAAAACAAAATAAAAGCCTGGAGGCAGTAGCTGAGCTGGTTGTTCAAGGAAGGAGGAAGGCCAATATGTACAGAACAGAATAAACGAAGGGGAGAGGAGTTGAAGATAAATGCAGAGGGGAACAGGAGGCCAGACCCCTACGATGTAAATCACTGAGGATACCAGCTTGTACTATGAATGAATGAGAAGTCTGTTGGAGGTTTCTGAGTGGGGATCTAATTGATATTATTAACAGTCATGGGAGTGGAAGTGTCCTTAGTGGGGTAGGCATGGCTCCCCATGGTAAAAGAAGAGAAGATACATGGGTACACATGCAATCGGTACAGCTGATGAGAAGTTTTTATCTAACACTTCTATTTGCTGAGTGAAGTGGGAAGCAAGGTCATCAGCCAGTGGGGAAGACCTGAGAGGAGGTACTGGAGGACTAAGATAGGACAGCAGGAAAAAGAATGTGCCAAGAAAATATGCGTGACTTCCAGACAGCAGGGAGGGTCATTTGAGGTCAGTGATTAGGAACCTGAACTACGGTCAGACAGACAGGGCAGTGACAAGGTCAAGGATATGATTGTGTATCACACCCCTTGAGATAAGGGGTGTGATACATGCAGATCAAAGAAGTGAGGTCATGAGCAGACTGTCAGTGGAGGGGAAAGGTAAAAGAAGTTGGGCTGCAGGGCAGATAGGGATGTGCATTGGAGAGAGGGAGGGAGGGAAGGTCTGTGGAGGGAGAGACAGCCAGGCCCTTTAGTCTTCAAGGAATGGGAGTGAGTGGCATGTATGAGATACAGCTTGTTTACTTGAAGTCAGCTGGTCAGCAGGACAAGAGGGCCACACCCGAGGGCATCATTCATCCCGCTGCTCCCTCTTAGGGCCAGCTGCAATGAATTGAGCTGACTGGCCATTCTTCCCCCGTGACATCAGAGGGTCCCTCCCAGGGCAGCATGGGGGATGTAGGGTTAGTCTTCTCTGAGTTAGTTGTGTTTATAAAGTTTCCAAACATAGAAACAATCAATCAAAGTTGGTTAAAACCTTTTTTCTTTTTTGTCACCAGACTCTGACTCTAAGTCTTAGAGAACAAAGATGTAAAAAGCATATAAAAAACAAATGACAATATCCTGTGGTACAGGGGGCAATATTTTCACAGTGCTAGTCTGGAGCAAGGTAAAGGTACCCCAGGAACAAAGAGTTAACTCTAATTTCTGATGCATGGAGATAAAGAAAAGAGAATACTGAATTAAAAACAAAACAAAACATGCAAATACCGTCTACATGATGAAATAACTCATGCCTCTAAATAGAAAGCAATGTGCGACTTTTGCCCACCCCTCAGGCAAGTTGGGCTGGCTCCCTCCCTGGGGACAGGGCGCTCAGCAAGCAGCAGTCACCAGTCACCCACACCTGCAGCGGCATTAGGGGAAAGGAAAAGGACACCACGAAAACAGAATCTTCAGACAGTGAGGATCATAATGAACAGTCATCTCAACCATACTTCTGAATGTTGCATTTTATACAAAATGTGTGTATTTTAAAGTTCTGAAAGTCTCCATTACACTAGTGACACAAATTTTTACCTCTGAGATGCAAAACATCTGTTAAATCTGGGCATCTTCTCCACTTGGAGTTCAATGTAAGCTCTTATACATAAGCACCAGCGGGGCAAATACCAATCTGAAGTCCTTCTGTAGCAATGGCTTCTGAAACAAAGTCAGAGGCAGAAAAGGTGTCTGCCACTAGGAGAATGGATAAGGGGAAGTTGGTATGTTCAGAAAATGTATGCAGCAGTATGACATAATGAACCATTTACAAATGGCAACACAGAGAGATATTATAAACCTAATGCTGAGTAAAAAATAGAGACGCAGAGCCCAAATCCATGCACATAAATTTAAGGCAACAAACACACAAAGCAACACGATTTAAATAAATGTGTAAGGGAGGACATATACTAAATAACACAAACATGAATGCAATGCAGGAACAAGGCCACAGAATAAATACTGAAAAGATGCCCCGCCATGAGTCGTGGAATGGGATCGGCTGGACTGCATGTTTTGATGCAGTGGTGTCAGGAGGGAAGGGAAGAGCAGTGTTCATGTGACTAAAACACGGTCAGCAGATGTGTCATTTTTTTATACTCAAAGTTTTCCAGTGTTTGTTACTCGTAAAGTCTTGCTCTAGAGACACCCACAATGCAGCGTGACAATGTTCCCAGCAGCATATCACCATTCTATAGAGCAGACATGCTTTGACACAACTGTCATCTCAACTTTAGGATGGTATTTAACAGGAATTAGAATAATGGTTGACAAAAAGGTAAATTAGCTAAAGCTGAATCTAAAGAAGAGTAAAAGCTTTGCTTATGCTTTAAAACAAATTCAGAGAGAAGGCAGATAAAAAGACGCCTATAGAATTGAACTTGACATTGTGATGAATACTTCAGCGCATGAAACACTTCTCAGCAGACTGCTAACCACACATATCAGAGACAGGAATGGCTTACTACAAAAATGTGCTCATATTTCACTTGGAGTAAACATACATCTTCCACAGATCTACAGTTCATAACATCCCTTTTGTTATCCATCTCCAAACTACAAGTTACATTCTAGCATAAAATCAACTACAA
This sequence comes from Solenodon paradoxus, assembly GCA_004363575.1. Lineage (NCBI taxonomy): Eukaryota > Metazoa > Chordata > Mammalia > Eulipotyphla > Solenodontidae > Solenodon > Solenodon paradoxus. The sequence goes on from RJWH01000987.1 coordinate 203,816, forward strand.
AAAGGTGAGGAGTGCCAGTGGGAATCAAGCTACTAGTGTGTGGAGAAAGCATTGCATACACTGACTGGCCCTACAGAGAGAGCGATATAATGGCAGACGTGGGGCTCCTGATCGGATCAACCAATACTCAAGGCCCCTTCCTCCTCCTCTGGCAGTTTTCATGTGAACCTGGAATAATCACTTACAATTCACTGTCTCCCTTTCAATGGGTGACACTGAATTCCTGGCCACAAATACAGTGGATGAATGAACGTTAGAAGAAGGGTGAGGAAGCCCCATTTTATTCTTAAATTATCTTCATCACATATCTATAAAAAAGGAGATAATATATCCCTGCTGTGCAACATATGACCTTTGTTACTTGTAAAATAAAAATAGATATTAAAACCCTAGAGATCTGGTATAATGCAGACCCTGGAGTCACCGCCAAGAGACTCCTAACAATGGAGACCATTATTCAATAAGACCATATAACACTGTGCAGAATAATCCCCTTAAAAGTCTGAGACAGGCATGCCCTGGCAGCTTAATGGTTAAGCCCGCCACTGTCCAGGGGCATCCCAGGAGCTGGTTCTTGACAGTGGGTGCTGGGGGCACAACCAAGATGAACAACTAAATAAAGTAAATAAAATGCTTCTCCTCCTTTCTCTTCCTGCCTGCCTGCCTGCCTGCCTGTCTGTCTTCATTCTTGCTTGTACTTTTCCTTAAAAAAAGAAAGGAAAAAGTCTAAGACACATTAGAGAAAAGTGTAAAGTTTAACAAAGATTGTACAATCATTGTTTTATCTTTCTTGGAAGAAAGTTCTTAGCACAGATAATGCACCCTTGAAAAGTTTTTGAATTTAAGTTGAATTAATTGGATTTGCTCCACAAAATTCTCCCACATCCTCCTTTTACTTAAGGTAACAATATTCTGAAGATATTTCTACATAGGATATATTTCTACGTGAATTCACTATGGAATGAGAAATTCCCATTAATACCCACGAAGAGACAGCAGGCAGGAAATGCAGTGGTTAAATTATATTTAAACCACTTTCGTGGATGCTATAAGCTTCTGAAACCATGTTTTTCAAAGGTGAGTGTGAGTTCCTTGAGTTGCATGGAATTAGGTAGAACATAAATACATGTGAGTTGAGAAGCAGCACCATTTACTACCAGGTGGGCAAACTCTAGCCCAAAGGCCAATGAGTGGCTCCGAGAGCAATGGTGGGGTCACTCCTGACCTCGTGTGGCACTTGTCTCTCTTTCTCTGACTCATTACTACCCAACGACCACTAATACCCTGCCTCAGACAGCCATGTTATTTTCCTCTTTCGTTCTGTTTACAGCTACAACATCCCTCCCCTTCAAGTGTCAGTGCTTGGGTGACAAGGACTTGCCCTGCATGCATGTCCCTAGTAAAGGGAGGGGCAAGGTTTTCCCAGGAAGAGTCACCTGTGAAGAGGCTGAAGGTAAGGGACGATGTGTTGGTTGTGGAACATGGTTCTAGAGGCCCAAGGAAATAGCTGCACGTGGCCCACGGTGAAAGAAAGACTTGTGGGGAAGGAGCTCAGGAAAGGAGTGGGTAAGTATGGGCAAGAAGGCAACAGAGCTGAGCAGGGGCATCAGAAATACCGAGCTCTGGGGGACCCTCCTGAAGTAGGTGCTTCTGAGTTGGCATCTGCGGTTGGTGAGTGCTTCTGCCAGTGCCTCCTCAGAAGCGTCTGCTTAGGCTTCCAACTGTTATAAGTGAAAGCTGCTTTTTCTGCCGTGGAAAAGCTCGGCCCTGGATGGTGGGGGTTAATAAGGGATCAGCTCATGACAGGAGAGACTGAGCTCCAGGCCATCAGATTAGTTCTAACTCTTCCACCACCCTGTTGACCCATTGAGATGCCATTGGCCTTGCTTCCTAAGCACCTCTTTGTAAGTGAGTGGAACCCTTATTCCACACCTTGAGATTACTAGGAATGCTAAATATAAATTTTACCTGATTTACTGATTACTATAGCCCTGCAGTGGGGGTGGGGGGATGTGATAGTGTATTATCCATCCTAGCTGTCCGTCAGCTTGAAAAAAAGATAAAATCATTAAAAATTTTTCACATCTACAGTCTGTGGGAGGGTATGATAGAAATAAAGTGATTTGGTTTCTCTGTGAAAAGAACATGTGTGTGTTTCCCCCTACCAATGTCCACCTTTAGAGGAAAGATTCTTATACCATGTCCAGAGCATGAGCACCAAGTGGAGACACCTCTCGCAGCACTGCTGCAACACACAAAGAGCACTCAGAGCCAATCAGGTAGGGGTGTGTGGCTCAGACAACTAGGCTACCACCTCCCCAGAATACAGAAAACATTTATACAGGGCTAACTTATGCTGTAAGTTATTCTAAGGGCATTACATATATTAATTCTAATAGTTCTCACAACAGTCCTCTGAATTAGGTACTACTATTATCTTGATTTAAAAAATCTGAGGCACAGAGAGACTAAACAATGTGCTAAGGGTCCTACAGCTAGTAAGTGGCAAATGAGATTAAATGTCAAATACATTGCAGACTACCTTGTAAAGCCACTTAAAAAAAGAATGAAGTATTGGTTTAAAATGAGAGAATGAAGACTTGGAGAGACCATGCAAATAAATATAAAAACCCCAATTTCATAATAATAAAGGAAATGAAAAGCAGACCATGAGAGCATGAGAAAATATCTACAAATATCTGGAAATCCAAAAATAAATGTAAGTGTATAGATGAGTAAACTGAGCACAGGAAATTGAGCCTGGAACCCAGATCGAGGTATGTCTGCCATGGTACCTTGGAGAGGTCCCAGACCTGCTCCCTGTCCCATGATGGTGGGACATGATCCCCTTACAGCCCTGTGTGCAAATGAGTTGCAGCTAAGTAGCTCTCACAGGACTGTGCATACACACAGAAGTCTTTAGAAGTTATGTGAACTTTCTTGGGGATACGGCTAAAAGAGCTCATGAACATGTTCCGTATCTTGGCCCATGCCAAGTTACAAAACAAAGCTGCAGCCTCTGGGAAAAATCTCACTCTTATCATAATGCGCTGAGCCATCCATGCTAACAGTAATTCAGGAAACAGAAGCGATGTTTGGATGTTTGTTTGTTCGTTTGTTTGAAAAAAGGATGACAGTGTGGGGGGCGGGGGGGGACTATGAAAATCTTACATTAATACATCAAGAATAGGCAATCACGAAAAAGGAATATCAAGGAAACCAGAAAAGAGATCTTGAAAATCACCAAATGACTACCAAAATGAAAACTGATAGAAGAGCTAGGAAATCTAGTCTAAGAAATGATCATAAAATCGAAGAGGGGCAAAAAAAAAGAAAGAAAACTAAACCAAATTAAGTAGACTAAGAAAATATAAAAAAAAAAATAGAAATCTAGAGAAAATCAAAAGTTAGTTCTTTGAAAGATCAATAAAATTGATAATGTGTAGTTAAAGAGTTAAGAATAACAAAAGAAGGCACAAATTACAATGTCAGGAATGAAAAAAGGAGTATTGTAAAGATTCTATAAACACTTAAACAATATTGGGAAAGCAATATAAACAATATTATGACAATTTATGCCAATAAAATGAATAATCTAGATAAGATAAATTGCTTAAAAGTAACAAAACTGAGGCAGCAGAAGATGTGAATAGCTCCCTCTACATAGTAAAGAGACTGGATTCATAATTTTAAAACTTCTCATGCCCAGATGCTTTTATTAGGAAATGACAGTAAGCATTTAAGGAATAAATAATATTAATCCTATGTAACTGCTCTCAGAAAAGAGGAGGGAATATTTATGAGAGCATTATTCTGAAATCTTGACAGAGTCATTATAAGAAAATTACACACCCATATCCCTCATTAGCAAAGATAAAAATCCTCAGTACATATGAGGAAATCAAATCTAGCAATCTATAATAAAATATGACCAAATGGGATATATTTCTATGCAGAGTTAGTTTTAAGTTAAAAAGTTAATGAATGTAATTCAACACATTAACATAATAAAGGAGAAAATGACATATCAATATATGCAGAAAAAAATATGAGTTGTCTGAGGAAGAGCAATGCAAGCATTTGGGGTCATATTTTAAATTTTAATTTTAAACCGTTTTGATTCACAAGCTGTTTACATCATGGCAAAATTATTTTTCTGCTTTGCCTATGATGTCTCATTTTTAGCAGTGTTTTCTCATATGTATTATGTAATATCACTGTTTTAAATAGATCTGTGGGCCCTCTGTAGAATGGATAGGTACTTCTAAAGGACTTGATTTAACACACTGGTCTATCCTGCAAGTTAGTTCATAATTTTTCAGTTGTTTCAATTACTGTTGTATTCCTGTATATCCAGGTACAGCACAATGTAGGCACACAGGCCCTTGGGAAATGCTGAAAGGATGGATGAACCATCACCTAAAGACTTTCCTCTAAGAAGACACCTGGACATATGGACAAAAGACTCCTGTGCAGGAGTAAAACAGAGGTGGCAAAGACCTCGGCACTGCCACCGAACACCTAACACGTCTGCATGGGGTTTAACATAGATTTAGGACAGTAGAAGGGAGTGAGCCTTCAGGGTTTCCAGTCCTTGTGCAAACTCTGAATATGAAACAAGCTATGCAAAGCTTGCAAAGCACGTATAGGCGAACTGTTGTGACTAAGGCGTTTAGGCTTCATGCTGAGCAATCTCCAGCTCAAATTGTGGTGGGAGCCTCTAAGTGAGTGGCTTTTCAATCCTACACGAGGCAGCTTCTTTCATGACTTGCCCTTCTGACAATTCTTTCAGGTTTATACTGATTTAATTTCCTACGAATTCATCCAATCAATAGGACTTGAGGTGTATGACCAAAGAAGGACCTTTCATAATGTTCCAGGTCCTGTTAAGATCATTGTTTTGATTAAATCAGCCCCTAACTATCCACAACACACAGACAAGTCATCTAACTGAACTAAGCTTTGATTTCTTCATCTTAAATTGGGGCTAATCATACTGTTGTCTCAAAAGGTTATTGGGAGGATTAAATGAACTATATATAAAGTAATTATCACATTGCTTGTATATGAATTTTTGTTAAATATATGGCAATTGTTATTATCATTAGGTTAATATGGCAGCAATAATTCTAGTATCAGCAGAAGTCGTGACAAAACAGTAGCAGCAGCAATAAAATACAAGTAGTAATATTCTGGTAGGAAAAGGATGAAAATTAGCCTTTGTTTTGTTTATTTCATATTCATTACAATATGCCTCAACATTTCTGATATTACTGAAGTAGGATAATACAATGAAACATAATTCAATTCTATGGCAATGAATTTTCACCCTTTTCCTATAAATAAGCAAAGAAGGAATAAATCCCTATCAGTAGAATTAATGGCTGTTTCATCAAAGATTGTAAATAATAATATAATTTTAAGTTTGTGTATATACATAAACTCAGACATTACTATATATTCTATATAGTCTATAAGGATAAAATGCCACATGAAACAGGGATTCTGAACAGTGGGTAGACAAATCTTACTGTTTGTATTTCATATCAATTGAATAACTAGAGCTGGTATAGTTAATACTACAAAAAAAAATTGTTTTACTACTTGTATTGATGAGTGAAAACTCTGAAGGTTTCTTGAAATGCCAAGAACCTTAACTTTTATCTTTAGAAAAGAAACTACCATAAGTAAAAGATATACGATGCTCACAGAGCAGAAGTCACACCCAAAGCCTTCTTCTCCAGGACCTCCCCTTAGGCTTCCTTAAAGCCCATCGCATTGGGTCTCCAATTATTGCTAAACATATTCTGTGGCCAATTTAATCTTCTAAGGATTAACAGTACTTAAAAGTTCTTATAGGGGTTCACATGTGTATTATATATATGAATATATATGTATATATACACATACACACACACACATATATATAATTTTTAATGTAATTAAGTTCTTCCTTAGATAAGACTGTAGGCTCCATGAGGCAAAGGGCTTCACTGCTTTTATGATGATTCATGCCACCTGGAAGCATTCTTGGACCAATCTTAGAATCAGAAAATATAAGCTCTATCAAAACCAGGCTGTTTACAAGATGTATCAACAATTACAATTGTATTTTTAAAATCACATTATAGCTTATAGCAGCTTTATTCAGAATTACCCCAAATTAGAAGCAACCAAGATACGCTTCAATAGATGACTGGATTAGCAAACAATAGTACATCTATACAACTGCGTATTATTTCGTGATGAGATTTATCAAGTCATGAAAAGACAAGGAGGAACTTTAAATTTAAATGCACATGGATTAAAAGAAAAGAATTAGCCTGACAAGGCTATAGACTATACATTCCAATGTTGTTCCAAATATTTGATATTCTTAAAGAATCTGGTTAAAAGTGTAGAGACATCATCAGTGGCCAGGAATCTAGAGGGAGGTAGGAAGAGTGGATGAACAGGTGAAATACAGGGACTTTCGAAGATGGTAAAGCTACTTCACGGGATAGCATAATGGTGGATACATGGCATTATACATTTGTCAAAACCCACAGAATATGCAGAGTGAACCCTAATGTAAACTGTGGACCTTAGTTAATAATAATGTGTCAATATTGGCTCATCAACTTTAACAAATATGCCATATGAATGCAAAATGTTCACAATAAGGGAAACTGGAGGAATTAGGGGTATAAGGTAACACTGTATTTCCTATGCAATTTTTCTGTAAATCTGAAACTACTCTGAAAAAAAAAATCTATTAATTTAAAAAATTACATTTAAGTCAAGATTGCAGCGTTTTAATAGTACATCTTTAAACAGACATTCTGATTGCAAAATAATTTTCCATTGAAGTATTTTTAGGAGGATGTTATAATGATTTCCTCTTACATAACACTGCTGTGATGGCCCAGAAAACATTCACAAAACAATTTCCCCCAGTTGGAAACCTATTTAAAGTAACATCAAACAGTTAAATCCCAGGTTTAACTAACAGTAAAGTATACACAATTCGAAAAGAAATACTAAGAAAAGAAATCAAGAATTAATAAAACGCTTTTTTCCTTATTTGCTATGCCTCATATTTTGTAGGTAAAATGTGTCATATTTTAAAAATTCTATTCTTAGGAAATGGAATATTCCTTTCAAATCTAGATTTCCTCCTCTTGACGTAAAACCTCATAACATCTGAAAAAGATGCCTGTTCAGGGCCTCCAGGTGAACATCAAAGGTGTTAAAATTTCTCTCACTGTGCAGAAGTCTTTAGTTTGATGCAGCCCTGTTTGCTTATTTTTGGTTATGTTTCCCTGCCACTGGAGTTGAGTCCCCAAAGATCTCTCTAAGGCCAATGCCATAAAACATATTTTGCATCATTCTTGTAGTAAATGTCTTCCCATCCAAAGACCAGCTAAATAATCACCTATCATTCTTTTTCGTACTTCTAGAGTTTTCATTTTACATCTGTATACCATTTTACTGAATTTAAGTTCAGTGTATAATTTAAAGAGGGGATTTGATTTTAATCATTCCTCTCTAGTGGCTAATAGTTGTTCCTAACATTATCTAATTATCAATTCATCTTTTTCTACTGACAGAAAATGCCATAATATATACCAATTTTGTATGTATCTATCCTTTTGAAAAGTTCCTGGACTTTTTGGTGTTCCATTTATCTGTTTATTTAGGTGCCAGTACCATACTCTTTCAGTTACTGTAGTTTTATAATATATGATAGGACAAATTACTGCCATTGCATTATTGTCTTCAAAAATATTCATAGCTATTACCTTACTTTTATTTTCTCTTAGTTCAGAATCATGTTTTGATATACTGTTAACTAATTCTTATTCTAAAAGGTTAACTGGTTTTCTCTGGTATTAGAATTGAGTGATTTATTTTTCTTTTATCTACTTCTTTCTCTACAATTATCATATGGTTAATCACATCTAATTAAAAATCAAAAGGAAACAGAAGAAAGCGCCATAAAATAATTGTTGGTGGAACTGATGGTTGTCCCTAAGCTTTCGGTCTATTGTGGTGATATCTTTGCACTCCATCTCCAAATGTTATTCAATCCTGGGCTAGAAAAAGTCCTTGCTTCAACTAGGCCTGCTCTTGATCCTCCAATTATTAGGGTTTGAAGTAGTCTGGAAGATCTATTTAATTCTCATGCCATTACACCTATTTCTACAGTATGGTTTACTTTCTTGGAAAGGGAAGTCATGGGTTTTTCTTGGTGTCTTCCTGAAGTCGCTCTATCCTTTGTTTCTTCGTGTGATTTATCAGGTGAAAACTCATTAGTGCTTGTGAGATGTGATGGGCACCACTTCCCTTCCAGTTCCCTGTTTCTGCACAGATGAAGTTTTCTTTTATAATTTTCACCTGTTTCTCTCCTTCCTTCTCCTGTGGAACTCTGTACGAGCAAGCAATACTAAAAGACATTGAATAATAAAATAATCTAATATTAACTGCTCATACAAGTTCAAACAAATCTAACTCAGAATTCAAACCATGACCATGGTATGAATTTTGGAAGAAGAAATGTAAAATGGCAAACCTGCTTTGTGATCACTAAATACTTACCTCGATCTATTTAACAAAGGCAGATCTCCAGACAGGCATTTTTTGGACATTTCTCAGAGAATAGCCAAAAGCTCCATTATGTTATAAAACATGATTGAATTAAGATGCTATAGAAAATCTCCTTGGAAAGATTTCCAGTTCCCAGATCTATCAGGTATGCCCTGAAAGGTAAGATATAATTGTTGCCCAACTATTTATCTAATTAATAGGATACACATATTCTCTTCAGTTTGGGCACAAAGAGTACTTTTTCTTAAGAGTCAGATTTTTTTCATTTGAGAAAGCAATTATGTACACATGGTTAAAAGAAAAAGACAAAGGGATGACTGAAAAACAGATCTTCCATCCACTCCTGATCATGTTCCTGCTCTATCCTATAAGGCTCTCCCTAGAAACAAGCCCTGTTGTGTATCCGCTGGTCTACAAATGGAGAAATTCTTCATGATCCTTCAAAATAAAACTGATCGGCATATTCAGATGACACCGAGAAGATACAACATTACAAGCTGTTAAGAAAGCTAGTGTATCGAAAGAATTACACTGGATAAGATTATGCAGATGCACAAAAAAGAGGTGTAGTACATTTTTCTTTTTATTTATAAATTTAGAATTAGTTTATTAATTATTTATTCAATGTTTATTGAGCATCTGCCATATGCTAGGCACTGTCCTGGGAGACAGGGATAGAAAACAAAACAAGAAATGATCACCCATTATTATCCTCCAATTTTTCTTATTAAGAAGACAGTTAAGAATAGCTGAGAGGTTGGGTTTTTTTGTTTTAGATCATCAAATGTCATTTGTGAATCAAATCAAAGAATCACAACATAGGTCCAAGAGTCAAATGAGTCCTCAGATCCTGGATTGTATCACTGGATGTAAACACAGAGCAGGAAAGTGTGGCCTAATGATAAATATGCCTCAGCTTAAATGTCCTTACATTAAATGTCCTTTATGACACACAGGCCTAGAGTGTGATGCGCAGTAGTACACAGGATGATGAGTTGACATGGCCTTGCTGTTTGGACAACATAAAATCTTACCACAAAGTGTCAGCTGCTGGTTATGAGCAGAAAAAAGAGACTTATCACTTACACTTGGATAGAATCCTTTGACTCAGTCAGGTGACAGCCAGCCCGCACACCACAGTTCACATGGTAGGTGATGGTGGGTATGTCTTGAGGCTATCTCACCGCAGCTAGCCTCTGGGTAAGCAGTCCCTGGTTTTTTTGAATTAACACCTTAATACATCACTAACCATTTTTCAGGCCCTCCTCTTAGGGCTGGCATTTACTCATTGAATGCTCACATCAACAACACTATGACAGAAACAATTTCCCCTGGAACAGATGAAACAAGTAGTTCCATCACAGTAGCCTTACCAATTCCGATGGCTTACACATAATCTAGGTGGGCTTTCTAGCAGGGGAGTTTTCAGACACATCATTAATTTAATAAAAGCTTACTTTCATCCTTATATAGTCTTCATACTGGAATCAAGTTTTCTAATGTTAAACAATATGGAATACTTACAGCATGCATATGTAACAGATCATTCAAAAAAATTGACTGTAATCTAACACTTGGCAAAAACTTGAGAAATTGAATAGTTGAAAAGTCTAACAGGCTATTAGACTTCCAAATTTTATCTCTATTTTAAGGCTGGAGCATCTGAAGGCAAAGACAAATGCCTGGGTGATAATTTCACAATCCCTGGAAGAAATGGCTCTATTAAGCTAAGGCACTTTAGAAACTATGTCATACCATCTGAATGGCATATTATACACATTTTCTAAAGCTATCTTTGAGGACACTGATCATTATGTGAATTGAGATTTTCCACTCAAAGAATTTAATGATAAAGTCATCTCTGTGTTTAATGTAAAAGACCATCCCTGAGGAATGTGTATGTTCTTTTGTTTAGTAATAACAAAGATACTACCTTTCCCTGTTTTACTTTAGCTGACAGGAGAATTTAGAACAAGATTTAAGGCCCAGCTGTATATGTCTCATCTTGTGTGGATGGAAAAGAACAGACTGTCCCTTTTATTCCAGATATTCTCTGAAAGTTTCTTAACCTAATTAACTACTCACATTTTAAATTGGTACTTTATTTTCCAAGCAAAGATACAAACAAATATTAGACATTGATGTAATAATTAGTTCAGAAATTCGTCAATCTAAAATTCAATAATGTAGCAAAACTATCTAATTCACAGGATTCAATGACAAAAAAAAAAAAGAGACAGAGAAGTAAAGACTTTAGTGCAGTGTGAAATGGTTGGTACATGTTTCCTGAAGAGAGCTTAAAGGGGTGGGGAGAGGGGGAAGAAAGCAAAATTGTTTATAGCTGCAGGCATTTCTAAGTAATTGCTGTCCTCTCCTCTCAGGTCCCACAGAAATGACAGTGTGCAGTGCCCAGACCCCAGCGCAGCTCAGGAGACAGGGCTGAGACCCCTGGGGGCTCCTCTGGCACCTCTTCAGCCTTCAGAGCCCAGTCCTGCCTCCCCAGTTGAGGGAGTAGGCACAATAATGAAAATGCCGTTTCAATAAAGGGGAATAAAGGAGGAGACAGAGACAAGGCAGGGAACAGAAGAAAACTTCAGGGAGATGACAGTGCGTTCATAAAACAAAACACAGAATACTATTTTTAAAAGGGGGTGGGAAAATTCAGAGAACAAAGAAGAGCTCTTAAATACTAAACATATGATAGGAGAAACAAATTGAATAGAAGATTTATAAAATAGAGAATCTCAAAAGAGACAAAAACAAACAAGGAGACAGAAAATGGGGAAGGGGGGGCATAGCCAGCAAATTATAAATCCACATAATGCAATACCATGGTCCAGAAATAGAGAAGACAGAAGATGGGAAAAGATAATTTTTAAAGAAATAATTCAAGACGTGTCAGAAAACTGAACAAGTGTCAAGGTCAACTGATGGGGAAAGAAAAACAATAAAAACTATCCACAAAGGCATATCACTACGAAATTTCAAAACAGTAGGGATAAAAAAAAGGCCGTGAAAGTGTCCAGAGAGAATGAATGGGTCATGTGTGAAAGCCTGGGCGTCAGCCCGTCAGCAGCAACACTGGAGGCCACTGACCCGTATTTTCCAAATTTGGAGAGAAGTAGCCATGAGGTGCTTTCAGACATAGAAGAATCTAACATTTCTCATGCACCTGCCAATACAAGGAAGAGCAAGAAAGGATATGGGAGCAAAGTAGATTCCCAATAAACTAGAAATGAGGATCAGAACCACACAGCTGATTTAGAGAGTAACCTGCCCAGACTGGAATAATCTCTCTGAGGAAAACAAATCAAAACACCAATAGGTTAACCGATGCATTAAAGCGTGGTGAAGGGGGCAAGGAAGGAGGGAGGGAGGAGGGAATCAGTAGGTACACAGGAAACCAAGTAGATAAAAAAAATTAGGCAATTATCAACTTGATTATGCTTAAGGAAACAATCTTGGCACATTAGTTGTGTATCTATAAATGATATCTTCATAATAATGTATCATTAAAGATTAAGCAAAAGTTGTGATGTTAAACTCTGTTGGGAGGCAGAAGAACAGCAAGTGTACGGTGGGTGAAAACATTCGCGTTCTACAGTGGAGGGTCAACAAAACTGAGAAACACATTACCTAGAAATGCAGAGGTAAGTGGAAGAAAGCACTAAATATGGAGTCACCAACTCTAGGAAACTAGAAACAGGCAGTGACTTGTTAGTTTCCTTTTGCTCTTAGAGGAACAGCTAACCTTTAAAATTATGAATATGCATCATTTAAAAAAATATTATTAAAGGAAACTAAATATGCTTGGTCAACTACAGCAGAACAAATTTACATATTTAAAATTTAGTTTTTTATTTATGGCAAGTACCAAGACGGATACTTATTTTGTGCCTTTAGAGAATCTGGGATCTCAGGGCCGGGAGCACCTGAACAATCATGTAGTTACCCAGAGTGAGACCACCTAAATCAGGGACAACTCTGCTTCTAGAACTGCTCAGGGTACAACCATGCTTCCAGAATGACACAGAATGACATACCCGAGGAACATCTAAACCCTCTGGCTGCTCTCTCCCTTCTGAGGGGCTCTCTCTGCTTCTGTGACCAAAGTGGCTGTGAACAATAGCTCCTGAGGGTCACAGAACTCCCCAGTCCAGGGGAAGAGCCAGACCAAGATGGTCCCCTTCATGGCCATTCCAAACCCTCCCTGGAAGGACTGCACTCTGAGCCCAGGTTGGAAGTGCAGGTGTTCCCAGGGGTGGTGGCTGGGGTGGGGGGTGCAGAGCAGAGGGAGGGAGCTCTCACCAGGCTGCACCCACTGTATCAGGGAGGGAAGCCAGTTTCCAGAAGAAACGGGTAATAGGCTGACAATTCAATAAGCAGGACATCAATGTTAAAGAAAGAGACTGTTTATTAAATTTGTCTCCTAAGAGATTCAATTTTTGGTCATGCTTAAGAATTATTTAATTACAACTTCTCTTAGGAACTAATGATTTTAGACTATCAGCTTCCTGTGCTCTGGGCACTGATGAGTGATCTGCACCAAATGCCACAAAGCAGAAATCCAACAAGATGGTCATTCTTTTAAAAAACGCATTGTTTTCATTCTCTTTGTTCATTTGTTGTAAAAATAATGATCTTCTAAGTGACTATCTAGAGTGAGAAAGATCCAGGGCATAGGCCTGTTTCTCAAGGAATTTAGTAATCATCTGTTTTTAGAGCATTTAGAGAATCTGACCATTTCTTTGGGTAGCACGCAGTTCTTTTCACTTGCATTGTAAAATGGTATTCTGAGAGCTGCACTTCCTCTGCTCGATTTCCCAGGACCAGTCCCTGCTGATGCCCCCGCCTTCCCCCAGGGCAACACTCAACTTGACCTAGTTCTTAACCAGGCCATAGACGCGAATGACTGAAACCCATTACCCCAGCACTTCACGCCACTCAACAGTCATAAATATAAACCAGTATCATCCGTGATGGACTACAAAGGTGGGGGCTGTGAGCTCCCCTGATGGGCATGACCAATTGACTAAATATTTAGACTTTATATGTTTACAGTGTATTGAACTGCAGCAGAGGGGCCTGGTGTCAGCTAGAGGAACCGATTATTCACTCTTTTGCGTGACTGCTGAAGACACTGAATGGGCAAAGGATGCAGCAAGTCTTCACACCACCACTATGGATAGTACACAGTGTGACAGCAAATTCTTTAAACATTTTCATTTCAGGGACTCAAAACATTTCATGATTCAATTCACTGGATTGTAAGCACCTGCTAGAGAAACTATTTTCTTTTTTTTTTCCTTTTGTGCTACTGGAACATTTTGCTACAGTAAAGATCTCTATTTCCAGGTGACCAAATAAAGGGCTCTAAAAAGGTTTTCTTTCTCCACAAAATAAATGAGCTAGTGTTTTATTCACCTTCTTAATATTGCTAATGGGACCTGGCCTGACTCACTGGATCTTATGCAAAACCTTTAAAATTGAGATTACTTAACAAGTCCTTTTTTTAAATCTCATGGTCATTAGTGGCCTGATCAAAATAGACTCTCTTCCAAAAAAACAACAACTGCATAAACACTTTCAAATAAAAATCTCTTTTCATTGAGTAGGTCTTCTATTATATCCAATCATGTGAAAAGAAGAATCCCATAAAAGTGCACTTTCTATCTTTATGGTGCCTTAAGAATATAAAAGCCCTTAAATAGCATCTCTTCTGATCTGCACAGCAGTTGTATTCAGATGGTATCAACCTGACACACGGATGAGGAAAAGCGTTTTGAAGCTCAAAGAAGCTTGCCTCAAGTGACCCAGTTTGCAGCGAGTGTGGGGCTGGCGCCAGGTTTGCAACACCAGCCCTGTCCTTCTTTTCTCACTAAATCCAGGTTCCTTCTTCTTCCCACATCTCCTGCCATGGCACGACAGAAATGCCGGGTGGTGTGAGTATAGCTAGCTCTCTCTTCTATTTGTTTGTTCCTGTTGAGATAAGTTTTCAGTCTAAAAATTACTGAAACTCAAAAACTTTTCATGTAAACATAAACCAAATAAAAAGAAAAACAACAAAATAATCCGAATCTTGGCAGTTTGGAAGGGGTGGTAGGAAGACCTTTAAAGCAAGAAGCTCATCTTTTGAAATTGTGAAGGTACAGATTAAAAGTGTGGTGCCATCCCACATCCCCATTAACAGTGGGCAGCAAACATCATCAGAGAACAGATGAGCAGATATGTGCTATGTACTCAGGCTGGTCCAGACTGGGGAAAAAGAGCGCCACTGATTCATTCTAAGAAGTTAGAATATTCTTAACATCAAACCTAATAAGAAAAATAAGAGACAATTTCACTTACAACTATAGATGCAAAAATTTTAACAGAATACTGATAAATAGCACTCAGCAGTGAGTTAATAGAATAATGTTACATGATCAAGAATGATTTATTTCAGGAATGGAGATGGGTCATTATTAGGAAAGCTACCAACATATTTTATTAAATTTATATTTTTAAGTAAAATACTCAGACGTACCAATAAAACTTAAAAACTAAAAAAAAATTCAATAGTCATTGGTAATTAAAATAGCAAACAACTACCTAAAACACAAGTGGGAAAAGACACTCAAGCCAGTTCACAGTCATTTACCACAAACCTACAATAAACAACTTCCTAAATGGTGAAATACTAGGGTCACTGACATTCAAGTCAGGGCTAAGACTGAAATGTTTACGATTTACCATTGTTTTGTAGGTTGTAGCTACAGCAATGAGAGAGGGTATAAAAATAGACAAGTAAGTATTGGCCATGAAGGTAAAGCTTTATATTTGTAGCTATGAATATAAAGTCAAACAACTAACAACCAATTATAACTAATATGAGTGCTTAAACTGTTGGATACAAATTTTTTAAAGCTTTTTTTTTATACTAGTAGTAACTAGATAGAAATGGAAATGGATTAGGAAAATACTATTCATGAAAGCAATTAAAATGAGTTACCAAAGGAAAAACAGAAAGGTACAGAGCTTACATGAAGAAAATCGTAACATTTTATTGAAGAATAAGTAATAAGATACTGACTAACAGAGACTGAATATGGTGTTCTTAGATGGGCATGGTTATCACAAATTGTTAAATCTTCTAAACTTCATATACAAATGTAATATAATTTCAATCAGAACCCAATGGATTCTGTTGAAACTGAACCAAATAAATTAAAAGCTCATATGGAAAAATAAATATAAAAATTACCAACAAGTACCCTAAAAAGCACACAGCAATGCAAATAAAAGAAATAGGCAATTAAAAAAAATACCACCAAAATTTTAGGGAGAAAATGTAGGAGGGAAAATTTTAGGGAAATATTTGCCCTACCAAATATTAAAAATTATTATTAACAATTATAACCAAAGCAATATGGATTGGTTCAAAAAGAGACAAAAGAATTAATAGTGAAACAGAGTATCTCAAAACGTAGGTGGTACAGAAGACAAAGAAAGGTAATTTGAAAAGAGGGTTTATTTAACAAAAGTTACGAATATAAATGGTTATTTCTTTGGGAAATACAAAGTTGGCCTCCTACTTCAAAAATAAAAATTTCCAAGTGAATAATATATTTACATGTAAATAAGATACTAAGCAAATAAAACAAAATTCACCCGTTGCTGCTTTTCCTAATCACAGAAAACCCTGGTCCTAGCAAGGGAGAGAAAGGACCTCTCTTTCTAGTAAAGATCCCACCTCTCTGGGCTCCTGTGAAGGGTCCTACCCCTCATACCCTTCACATGCCTGCTGTTATTGGGGGAGGCGGGGTGCTCCCTGCATCAAGTTCACTAGTAGAACTCATTCCAAATCTATTCTTACATTGCTTTTGTTACATATTCAAAGAAGAGAGAGAGAGAAAGCCAGTTAAGAACTGAGCCAACCTAAAGATGAAACTGAATAACCCTACAGCGAAAGTCGTGGCATATTTCTTAATGTTGATATTTAATTTCTAATTCTGTTGCATAATCCCTGTACTTCTTGTAGGGAATGACTCATTTTGTCCCCATCAGAATAAATTCTTAGGCGTAAATGAAGTCACCAGCAATCTGGTAACTACTTTAACAGGATTTAAGCAGCATGAAATTCTCTGCTCACGTACTCCATGTTACAGCGCAGCACCAATGATACGTCTTGCACTGGGAGGTAAGTGCGCAGCAGGACAAGCCACTGAGCACCGCAGGAGCAGGACAGAGTGGGGGCTGTTTTACCCTCTGCTTATCGGAAAGCTACTGAGCATCTCTGTGCTCCTCAATTCAGTAGTTCTGCAATGCAACCTTCTTGAGGGCAGACTGTGTGGCATGGGCACCAAAATTCAGTTCCCGCTGAAGGTGGTGGTGAAAACTGAGTCTGCAAAGCACAGCGCCCCTGTAATCTGAGAGCACCTGCAGCCGCTCCACCCGCATTCCAGAGCTCACAGAGAGAAACCACGGGACCATCCAGGCGCTTACCCTTATTTTTCTGTGTCTTCACATTTCTGACAAATGGTACAGGCAGCTTCTAGTAAAGTCGGAGTACAGTTTAACAAGCTTATCCAGTGAGCACACAGTAATGCTCGACAGTAAGGGTGAAATAACAGGCGCTTAGAAGAGGTAGCCCTATCTCAGAATGCTGACACTCTATCACAGCCAGGGAACCCAGGCTTGAAGAAGCACAAAACATTTCCACAGCAGCATATATTCAAGTAGTGTCACATTATATACAAAGACTCTGAATATAAACCAATATCCTAGATGGGGAAGTGGTTACCAAGGAAGGCTGGCAGAGGAAGTCTTTCTTAGGTGGGATCCTAAAGGCAGCACAGGATTTCAGCAGGCAGACACCTGGGCTGAAGAAAGAAAGGACATTTGCGAGACACAGAAGTCAGATTCAGCAGCAGTGGGAAAAAGCTGGGTGTTAGGAGGAAAGGGCAGAAATGGGGGCAAGCCCACACTTGCCACTGTGACTTGACTTCCTTGAATCCAAGATGCTATAAACTTTGAGGTACGCCTTATTTTATAGCTCATCAAGAAAGAAAAAGACTGCCAATTGAACAATTATGCAATGTGTTCTTAATCACCAAGGACTCCAATTTGAAGGGGTTTTGAAAAATCCTTAAAGTTTTTTTTAAAATCATCACTTTTATGCTAACTATAAAAGAAACATAAACAATAATACACTGGTTAATGTACTCTTCATTTTTTTTCCCTCACATCCAGAGTCCGACACGCCTGAAGTGAGTTTTGTTCAGTGTCAACTGTGCTCGTTTTTCAATACAAAATCAGTCCAGGGGGTTCCAGGGGTACAGGCAATGCCTTCAGCGTATTTCCCCACTGTACTCAGCATGTACTTTCAGCAGCTGACACCGACTTGCAAGTTTCGATGCTGGCACTTTCCTCATCTTATTGAAGGAGTCAATGACATGTGGTCAGTCACCACCCAGGACTCATTTTTCCTTTTGCAAAAGAAAAGGACTTTTTCTCAGTCCTTTGCAGTGCGGTTGGATGAAACCATGAGAAGGTGCAGTTCCAAATCGCACTACCAGGAGAAAGAATAAATGCGCCCATGTACTGACAATGGCAACTCTCTCATGCCAGCCACCTGACGACCGTCACTGAAAAATGCAGTCAGCTTCTGAGGTGTTAACACATGAACACATATGCCCTGAGAATCAATGGATATGACAGTATAATCTGTTAAGCTTCATTGTAAACTCTAACTCTACAGAACTCGGTATTAAACTCCCCACCCCGAATGTAATTAACCTGAGGACAGGATTTGTCTTTTAAACTCTGAAAAGATGCATTTGTTAAAATGTGCTTGTACAAACATACACGAATGACAGAAATATCCCAATAAACATCTTAAGCTTTTTAGTGTATGTAACCTGAATAGGGTTGGCATAATCTAAGAAGCTTCAGAAAGGCTGAAGGAGCCTCCAAATCTATGTGGTTTCCTATAAGTCGATCCAGAATGATATCCAGAGAAACAAAGGTGAAACGTCTCGTAAAACGTCTGTAAGAGGACTGGGTAGGGTGGTACGTGAAAAACTGAATCAACTCAAATTTCTTAGTAAAGTCATACTCTGAGTTAGGAGGTGTAAATTTTTATAAATTCCAGACATCTTTAAAAAGGAGTGAACAAATTCTAATTACTGTAAGGCCAGTCCTGTAAGATGGGTTGCGTGAAAATGTTGGACACATTTCCGGTCCTGCGCCCTGGTCAACCCTTGCTAGGTCTGAAACCTCAGCTGCCACAGGCCTGAAGTGGTCATCGTGCTCCCTCTGAGATGAAGTGAATATAAAGAACTACAGGTAAGTCCTAGCACAAGGGTGCAATAGCATTATTTTAAATCACTGGATATTTTGTGCCTTCTTTTAACATGTTGGAAATACTTAACAGAAACTAATCTACTTTTATAAGTTGGATGCATTTGCTTTGCTTAATGCTCAGCAACACTCAGGGGATTTTGCTTATCAGATTGCAAGGACACTGTCAAGTTTTAAACATGTTTGAGCTAGACACAAGGAGTCTACAAGTAAAGTTTAAATGCTAATTAATCTTGTGTTGTGACTGATAGTTTAAGGAATCCTAATGTGTTTATTTATAAGTTTGTTGAATACTAATCAAAATATGAAAACTGATTATGATTTTCCTACAAAACTTACTAGACTTACAATTATGTGTGTGCATGTGCACAAACACATTTCACGCATAAGAAACATTGCGCTTTATATTCACAGTTTTAGTAACTTGAATGTTAAAACACAAGCCTTTGTAGCACCCCTCTGTGTGCACAAGGCCATTCTCAGGCAATAAAACACAAATCAAACCGCACTGACAGAAAGACAGAAAATCTACAGAATTTGGGGTGATGGGGATCTGAGAAATTCCCAGGACAAACATCCTCAGAGGAGAACAAAGAGGAAAGACTGAAAGATCTCAGCATGCTACCTGGGTACTAAGACTAAGATTCCTACCCTAATGGGAAAGGCATCTGTGTTGTCTTCCAATTTGCCCAGAGTCCATCCAGCATGATGTTTACACAAGACTAAGATGATACTGAATGGAACTAAATCTTCCCGGCGTTGGTGGAAGGAAAGGGACAGAAAATGACATTGAGTTTTATGGGGAAGGGGCTAAGTGTCAGGGACACGTGTCAAGGAGTCATCACAAGGCCTGCACTGAAGTCATTTCACCGCATTAGGTTGTGTAACACGGAATATACACCAGAGCACACAGTAATTGCAATCTGGTAATCTCCCAATTTGACCTTAAAAATAAATTTAAAGAGATCATTAAAATACATGTGTAAATCATTGTTTAGAGGTATCCTTTTCTATAGCTAATAAAATCTGTTAAACGTTAACAAGATTCAAATATCAGAACAATAGGGGCTCCCTCTAGTGGTTTAAAACCTTTAAGTTCCTCAGTTACTGGGAAGTTTCTACTTTATTTGTATAACTTATTTTTAGTTTTATTTTTTGGATCCTCTAGTCTTTTTCCTCTCAGAAAATCAAAATCTTATAAATATTCACCTTATCAGATGAGGAAAAGCAGACCCAGAGGTAAAATGGATGGCTCCCAAGTCACAAAGTAAGTTTATTCAAGACCAATCAGAGCAATGAATGAAGGCATGGGGACAGACAGACAGCTAAGGCACATGACACAGGGAGATGGAAAAGAGAGAGTATTGGGCAAAGGGGATTGACCTGCAACCATAATATAGAAAAATAATTTTCTCATATGGCTACAAATTCATCTCTGAAGAAACTAACAGGATTAGTTTCTAGCGGGTTCCAGGCCAATCCTGGCCTATGTTCACAGACTGCCATGGCACTGAAGCCTTGAGACTTGCTATAAATGACACAATGAAGTTCTATGAACCTACTGGTGAAAAACGTAAGTACAAACAAACAAGCCAAAGACATATGAACCAAAGGAAAACCATGAGATACCTCCACCTAGAAATGTAAAGAACCATTATGCAGCAGATGGGCAATGCTGAACTGGCTCCTAACCGACATCTGTGATGTGCCATCACTAAGGGTGGTATTGCTTTACTGTTGCTGTGCTGGTTTTGTTGTTGTTTTTTAATCAAATTAGTTCACCCAATTCGGACGAAAAAGTCTTTTCAGGAAACTCTTCCTGAATCAGTTTCCAAAAAAATTACCGACTAGTCCAAAGACTCTTTCAAAGAGTAGAAATGTGAGTGACGTTCTTCTGAATTCTCTAAGTACAGCGACAGCTTCTCTGCTCTGCTTTAGTAAAACTAAGGTAGAATACATGAAAACAAAAGCAGCAGATGGTGTCGGCATAAAAAAATCCTTTTTTTTGGATTGGGTTTTTGGGACTGTATATGTTTTATACTAAATAGCCTAAAATATATATATATAGTTAATATATACAGCTGAAAATAAATATAGTTAAGTCCAAAGTGTCTGGTAATTTCCGTAAATTGTTAAACACCAGATTCTTGGTCAGAATAAAATTCTCCCTTATTACTTTTTCTATGAGAAAATTCAAATCAAATAAAAATTGCCTTAATTATCAGAGCATTTTCATGCACAGCATGAGGACTAGCACCAGGCTGTATTCCCCCAACATAGTTCATCGGTGAACTGACTGAAGTGTTTTTCATGAACTGTCGTATCTTTGGGGGTTTGCTCAGGTACCAGTGACACCCCAAATGAGACCCTTCGCAGTCCTCCACTTGGGTTGTGCTTCAAACCTCACCCGCCTTCTCTCCATCAGGAGCAAGGCGACACATTTGCTTCACATGCTCTTCCAGTCATCTCTCAGATGACACAGCCTAAACACTGTCACTTTGTGACACATCCCAGGGGGTAGATGACACGCACGAGCACTGTCAGGAAGTCAAAGCTGTCAGTCAGTGGGGTGTGTTTGACTCTGATCATTATTCTGCAGTTTTCCCATCTTTTATTTATGTTTCACTAAATCCAGTCCCTCGTAGGGGAGGGCCAAGACATTGTGAGCATGCAGAACAAGTGAAGTGCACGCTTCAATCTGCAGCAGACATAGAGTACTCTGCTTCTTAGAAGAGGTAATAAGAGGTAAAGAATTTAAGATGTAAGTCATTAAAAAGAGAAATATATGTATTTCCTTCAAAGTTTTTATAATGAATCAAATATAGTGTTCGTGCAAAATTTCAGTTTAAAATGAGTACACTTTAATACGCTTTACTGTATTCTTGTTAACCAATGTTTTATAAAGATAGAATGCTCTCATCGTATTATCCAGACTTCACTTTGCCCCACTCACTTATGATGCTGTTCCTTTCTCAGCAATGGCAATTCCCTTTTACAAGCAGCCCAGGTTAACCATGGGCCACCCTTGAGGTCGTTCTTGCTACATCTCACCTGCAACCAATTATCTGAGTGTGCTGTGAAATATGATATATCCAGATAGATCCAGAACACAGGCACTCTGCCACCCCGCCTACCCTGGCCACATACACACTCATCTCTGTCCTGTCCCTGCCATGGTGTCCTACCTGATCTCTCTGCTTTGCCCTTTTCCTTTGCTGTCATCACAGCAGCCAGAGTGAGTCCATTAACTCAAGAGTCTGTCTACCCACCCTCTGCTCAGACGCTCCGTTGGCTCCCATGTCACCCAGAGTTAAGCCAGAGTCTTGTATGACCTGAAAAGCACTGCACAAGCTGATTCCCACTCCCTCTGCTACATTTCTGGACTCCGCTCCTCTTCCCCTCGTCCACTCAATGCAGCCACATGTGCCTCTTTGCTCATGAACACACCAGGCCCAGGACCCGCAGGGTCTCACTCCAGGTCTTGGCTTAATGTCACCCTCACTGGGAAGGCTTCTCAGACCAACAGTCCCCAAACTGTACCACCAACCATCATGACACTTCCCTGTTCCCTTCCTCACTTTATTTTTCCTCTTAGCCACTTAGACATATAGCACATTTTATTCACTTATTTTTAGTCATTAACTATCTTCTCCCCCTAAAATATACATTCCCTGAAGGTAGAGGTGTCTCTTCTTTTTGTTCGCTTCTGTATCATCATTGCCAGATCATCAACGCAACCAACGCAACCAGAGCTTACATTCTATTCTGTAAGTTACTCATATAGCTACTTGACTGAAAAAAAAAAGGTCACAGTCATATTCAGCCTTATTGTAATCATACTGCTTTCAGGGTAAAAATTTAACTAATGTTTAGTTCATTTCAAGATTTAACTAAAATTATTAAGAAGCAAGGTTAGTATAAAGCTTGATGAATGCACCCATTAGTGAATTTTATAAGCAACATTCAAGATTTCATGATCACATTAATGATTTTATTTTTAAATATTATAAGTGATACAAAAACAGTCAATGCAAAAAAAGTTAATGACAATAAAATCATTAAAGAGTAGTAATATGTTTAAAATAAAGAGTATCATATTTCCAACAATTTATCTCTATATATGGTTATTCAGCTTTGTCACTGCTGCTCTAGTAACATAAATTAGATTTTTTTAATGCAAAAATATAGTTCATATGTCAATTTAGCCATTGATTTGACAGTATCTGCAAAATCTCAGAAAAATGTTTTAACCAGGTCCTTGCTCTACACTGACATTTCCAATTCCATCTAGCCTGCAATAGAGTCTGCAGAAACTCTCCCATATTAGATTAATGCATCCAGTGGATTACATCTAACATCCAGTCCATGGTTGCCTGAAAATAATCTTTGAAAAAATAAATACAAGCATCTTTCTTCACAAATAAATCATGATTGTGGACACAGAGTCAGGAAGAGGCCATTCTCTTGGTTTTTGCTTATGTTTTTAGTATCTTTGTCCCTTATTTCTGGGCTGCCACATTGGTATCCCACTTTTAGTTTTTTGGGGTGCAGCCTAAACGGGCCCTGATACTCTCCCGAGAGGATGAGAGAGGCTCCTGCCTGTAGTCTGACAAGAACATGACCTGTAGGCATCTGTGGAGGGAAAGGACACCTCTTACACTCAGACACTGCTCACAAAGGGTGTAGGGCTCTTCCCTGGAGGTTAAATCCGTGCCTGTGGACATTGAGTCTCTGACTCCCATGGCCCCCAGAGCGTTTTCCTGGGCAGCACAGGCACAGGCAGTGAAGTCCACGACACTACTGAAACTGTAAAGAAGCACAGCCTTCTCACCTAGGATCAGGAGCCCCAACTGTGCTTTCCCTAAAGGACTGAATAGGCTCTCAGCTGGGTGGGAGTGTGAGGTCGGTTAAGAGTCCCTACTGGAGGGATATCTGCTCCCTGAGCCGTGGATACAATTTCCAGGACCAGCTGCAGAAGGGGCGGCTGCCGCCCATGACCTCGCTTATGTCAATGTATGATTCTATCAGACTCACTTGTGACTTCGTGTATCCAGGCTCCTTCACTCAGCTAACTGGCAAGTATCTTCTGCATAGTGGTTTGCCCTCTCACTGTTCTGTATTTTCCAGCTCTGACCACAGCTCGAGGCACATGGGAAGGCGGGGGTTAAGGTGGAAGATGCACACCTCTCAAAGACATGAGAAAATCCCAAGTCTGTCCCTTTTCATTTAATAGACACCCACATAATGCTCACTATGAAAAAGACACTGCTGGAAGCACTTTAAAAATGCTCGGTTATTTTCTCTTCATCACAGGGTTAGGAGGGTGGGTACTGTGATTAACATCATCATTTTACAGGTCAGGAACAGACACACAACGGGGGCAGGCACTGGCCAAACTCACAGTGCGACTGGGGCACAATCCCAGCAGGAGAGTAGGTGACAGTAGTCAGACACTGGATGTATTCTGAAGTAAACAAGAGTTTTGGATTTGGGGTTGGAGTGAGATGAGTCAAAGATCACTGCAAGGTTCTGGGTCTTAGCAACTAGAAAGACAGAGTTGTCATGTAAGGAGAAGGAACAATTTTCCTACCTCTCACATACTTTATTATTTCCTTCTTACTTATGATTAATATCCTAATGGACAACTTCCACTCCCACCCAAGTAGACTCACTCACCTAACACAGTAACAACCAGCACTTTATGAAACAACACTTTTCAAGACATTTGCCGTCTGGCAACGATGGGCCGCGATCCGAGAGGAAACAAGATGCACACACGGGCTTCATCTTGCTGCCGAGGGAAAGCTTTCAGGCTGCAGCCCAGAGAGGAGGCCAGGTGGGGCCCAGCAGACTCGCGGGATGGCAGGGAGAGCCCTGGAGAACAAGGCCCTGTTTGCAGGACAGAGGACAGAGGAGAGGGTGCTGCAGAGAGATGATGCGGGAGGTCTGCAGGTGTGGTCCTCAATGTGAGGGGAGCAGTGACAGCACGCATGTGGGAGGGACCTACTTGAGCTCAGGAAACAACACCTGAATGGGCTGGAGGTCACAGTGCTTGGTGCTCACACAGGAATGAGAATGAGAACAATGTCTGTCCCCATTTAACTAGCGGGGTATTAGAGTTCTTGGGGTCCTGACTCAGTGCTGGAAAATAAGTGGAAAGGAGGAAAGAAACAGAAGTTTCCTCTTACATGGTTCTTATACTGGACACAAAGTGGTCTAATAGCTCTTGAGAGCAGACTGTGATAAAATAAGGATGTATTTTGTAAACCATAAAGTATTGACTGAAGTAACAAAGCAAAGAGTCATAACCAATAATTTTAACAAAGGAAAAAATATGGAATTACGCAATACATACATGAACCTCTGTTACTTCAGAAAAGGGCAGAAAAGAGTATAACTAGCAGATGGGGCAAATAAACAGCAAGATGGTAGACTAAAACTTATACATATCAAGAGCTAGATGAAATATAAATTCAGTAACAGCCTACTTAAAAGGAAGAAATGATCAGACTTGACTAAAACATGCTAACTAAAAAGGACACTTGAAATATACAGACGCGAATAGATTAAAAGGTAAAGGTTTTTTTTTGAAGGATGTCATGCTAACACTAGTCAAAGGAAAGCTGGAGTCACTGCTAATGTTGGACAAAATCGATTTCAAAGCAAAGAACACTATAGCAGGGATTAAGAGGCTCTCTCATAACTAAAAAGGGGTCAATTAATGAGGACATAACAATTATGTACCTCATAGCAGAACATCAAATCAAGAAAAACAAAAGTGATCGAGCAACAAGAGAATCAAACAAAATCATAGTTACAACAGGAAATTCCAACATTGTTCCCAGTCACAGGGCAAATGAAAAGAAAATCAGCAAGAACAAAAGACCTCAACAATACTGTCACTCAATCTGACCTACTTAGTATCCATCGAACACTATATTGAAATCAGAATTCACATTCTTTTCAGATGCACATGGAGTATTTACCGAAACAGACCATATCGTAGGATATTAAAGAAATCCCAACAAATTGTAAAGGTTCAGTTCAGACAAAGCATTTTCTGTGACCACTGAAGTTAAGTTAGCAATCAGTAGTAAAAGGTATCTGGAAAAAATCCAAATATCTGGTAACTAAATAACACACTTCTAAAAAACCCATGGTTCAAAAAAGAAAAGTTAAAATCAAGAAGAAATCAGGAAACATTTTGAACTGATTCAAAATGAAACACTTGCCAGAATTTGTGATATCACTATAGTACTGCTTAGGAAGAAGCTTATTCTCTTCAGATTCCATTTTAAGAAACTAGAAGAGCTTCTAGTGGAGTAATGGTTCACCACTTGGCCAAGTGCAGTCCAGATACACGGTGGACTGGGTTTCCATTCTGGGGCTGGTGGGGCTGGGGGCCGGGGGCCAGGGAGAAAAACCAAAATGAACAACTAAATAAAAATAAAGGGCTTCCTCCTCCTCCTCCTCTCTTTTCCTGCCTACTTGCCTACTCTCCTTCGCTCCTGCCTGCAACTTTTCTTAAAAAACAAAACAAAACAAAACAGAGGCACAAATTAAACCCCAAGGAAACAAAAGGAAGGAAATTTAAAAAGAACACAGCAGAAATCAAAGAACAGAAAAGAGTAAAACATGGAAAATCAATGAAAGCTACTTTTGGTGGTGCACATAATGTCGTGTAGACAGATGCTGGTTTATGATGCCGCACACCTGAAACTATATGCTATAAAAACCAGCTACTTTAAAAAACTGTTGTTAATTACCATTATCAAGACTAAGAGAGGGACACCCTGATGACAGGGAAACACGTAAGTGTGGCTGAAGCTATCATCCCACCCTGGACTCAGTGGACACACCACCGTTTGTTCGCAGTTGCTCACTGAGGCTTTGTGACTCATCTAAACCCACTGCAGCAAGTGCCCACCCTGGGGCAGGGTTTCCCACTGACTGCTGCTAAAAAGGGGTCTGACTCTCCTTCCCCATAAAGAGAAAAGAAGAATGACTAAAGGAATCCACTCCTGCCTTCTGTGCAGCACCAAGTGCACATGCAAAGATGCCTCTCTGCTCTCCGGGCTCCACAAATGAGATTTCAGAGGCAAGAACGATCCCCCTCTTTCTGATCTGTCTGCATAAAGATTCAGTTTTCATGTCAGCAAGAGCCCACCTGAGCACCTACCATGCACTTAGTGCTGTGACTGGATGGGGAAAATGTCAACACTGAACACAGTATGGTTCCTGCTCTCCAAGAATTCATCCGCTGGGGGAGCACGTGGGAAACACATAGGACAGACACCACATGCTGGGAGCACATTCATTCATCTCTCATCCCAAATGCGGACACTGGGAACGGGATCTGAACAGGTTCCTGAAGAATAAGGGGTCCTCTGATAAGACAAGCAGAAACTGGATAGGAGAAAAATCCAGGACAAAGGAAATGCCAGGCATAGACACAGAAGCAGGAAAATGCAAAACGTAGCTGTGTCTGTGCATGTGGAAAGGAGGGGCAGGGGAGAGCTGGAAGAAAAGACAGGCAATGGGCAGATTACAGAGACCTTTAAATCCTTGCTAGGCAGACTGAACCTCATTTTATAAGACAGAGAAACAAGCACAAGCTTTTCAGATTGCATGTGAGGCCACCAGACAGCAGGCTACAGAGGAAGAAAGTGAAGTCACGGAGAGCCG
Source organism: Solenodon paradoxus (assembly GCA_004363575.1). NCBI lineage: Eukaryota > Metazoa > Chordata > Mammalia > Eulipotyphla > Solenodontidae > Solenodon > Solenodon paradoxus. Next base: position 231,428 of record RJWH01000987.1, read on the forward strand.
GTAGGGGCTGGCTGAAATGCTCTAAGCTTACAAGCAGCAACAGTGGCCTGGTGAATAGGGGACAAAGGCTTAGAAAGGAGGGGAATATGGAGGAGACATTCTGGAGGCAGAATCAGCAGGTGGGACACAAAAGAAATCTCCAAAGGAAAAGAGGAAAATAAAAGATGTTCCGTGGCTTCCGAGGGAGTCGCCATGAAAACAACGATCCTACTTGCTGAGACATAAAATGCAGAGAAAGAAGCAAAACACAGACTGGGGCCCAGAAAAGACGCCGAGCACTCGGTGGAGGGACCATGGGGAGATGTGCTCAGGCAGCCAGAGGCCAGAGCCAGCAGACGGAGGCACAGACTTCGGAGCAGCTGTATAGACAGGACGCCCACGCGCCAAGAGCGGCGACTACACAGTAATTACATGAAACTTAAGCACCGGCCTCTGTAGGAATTAACTATCCAAACATCTTTTCCCGTTTTTAATCTAATCGCAACTGAAGATTCACTATTTCACACTATTTTACTGAATGTCAAGCTACATTTCATAAATATTCAAACATTTTAGCCCAAAACCAAGTGATTCCTTCTTCTATATTACTAATAGAAACCGGTGCTTAGATTAATTAGCCCCATCTGCGCCTACAGCAGAACTTCTCTAACTACCTGTGGAGAATGAATAATGTTTAAAATTCCCAGTCCATTATGTATCAGTGGTCTGCTATGCTTGAGTTAAATTGTTCCCCCTCAATTCATGTTGAATCCCTAGCCCCCATGTGCCTGTATTTGTATATAGGACTTACGAGGAGGTAAAAGGGTTAAAAGAGGTCATATTGGTGGGGCCCTGAAACAGGACAAGGGTCCTTACAAAAGACAACACCAAAGAGCTCTTTTCCTTCATATGCACCCCCAAAAAGAGGTCATGTGAGCACACAGAGAGCCCAGGGGAAAAGCCTCAGAATAGAATCCACCTTGCAGATACCTTGATCTTGAACTTCCCAGCCTCCAGAACTACAAGAAACACATTTCTGGTGTGTAAGCTGCCCACTCTGCTACTTCGTGATAGCACGTTCGGCAGACATACTGACACATACGAACTGCGTGCCACGCAGTTCACCAAGCACACAGACACTACTCTGGGGCTGCAGACATTGCTCGACAAAAGGAGCCTACTAATCAGAAGCTTAAATGTCACAGCAATGCCAAATTGCCTCGGGGATTTCTAAACTTACCCGTTTCTCTGCTTATCTCGCTGTGCAACAGTATCAAATACTTTATGGACTAACACCAGTCTGCATACCCTGCTTCAACCCTCAGTGGTGTATAGCCCTTTTTTTCCACTCAGTTTAATTTTTTTTCAGGCTAAGCAAAGAACACAATTTATCACATTAAATGCTTATTTTAAAAGAAACTCAGGAGAGTACTGGGTATTTCCAAAACAATTAAACTTTAAAATGAACATAGTAGAAAAAAGAAAAAGAAAAATTCAGCATGATGAACGTAAAATTAAGAAACTTTGGATAGTGTTATCTTTCCAAACAAAAAATATCAATAACAATAAAACTGAGTAGGATAAAAAAATTAAGCACACAGGACTTGGGCATAAAAGATAAATTTGAGCCTTGGATCTGACACTTGTACTGTATACTATATAACCTTAGGCAGATTTCTTAGCTTCAGTTTTCTCATCTATAAAATGGAGATAATAAAATCTACATCATAGGCTTATCTTTAATAAAATATGCCAAGTTCTTGAACAGGCTCCACAGAACAATCACAAAGAGACTGAAGAGGAAATCAGAAATATCCCTAAAAACAAAAGCCCAGGACCAGATGGATCTTGCAATGTTTCACACCTTCAATAGCTATTCTTCTCAAACTCTTCCAAAACATCGAAGAACAGGAACACTCCCAAATGCTCTCCATGAGGCCAACATCACAATGATACCCAAAACTGACATAGGTGTCACCAAGAAAGAAAATTAGACTAGTATCTCTAATGAACACAGTTGAATAGGTCTAATAGACCAGTTTTTAAGTGGGGTTGCTTTATACTTTATATAGCATCTTTTAGTATTTTTTTAAGAACTGGTTTTGTGGTGACAAATTCCTTTAATTTTGCTTATTGGAAACGCTTTTTATCATTCCTTCGGTTCTGAATGATAATCTCTCAGGGTATAGTATCCTAGGTTGAAAATCCTTTTCCTTCAGCCTTTTGAATATATCATGCCATTCCTGGCCTCTAGAATTTCAGTTGAGAAATTCACAGACAATCTTATGGGGACTCCTCTGTGACTTGTCTTTCTCTGGATGCTTTTAAGATTCTTTCTATACCTTACGTTTCTGACATTTTGACACAATGTGTCTAAGTGTAGGTCTGCTTGGGTTTCTTTGATTAGGGACTCAGCTTCCTGGGTCTGGAGGCTTGCTTCATTCTTCTGGTTAGGGAAATTTTCCACTATTACCTTCAAATATAGTTTCTTGCCCCTTTGCTCTCTCTTCTGGGACCCCTATGATGCGAATGTTGTTTCTTGTGATGTTATCCCATAGACCTCAAATGCTGTCTTCATTTCTCTGCATTCTTTTATCTCTTTGATGGTTTGCTTTCATGCATTCCTCTGCCCTATCTTCTAGCTCATTGATTCTATCAGAGGCTTCATCCATCCTATTCTTGAGTCCCTCTATTGAATTCTTTAGGTCAGTTGCTGCATTCTTTATTTCTTTGACATGTTTTGAGCTGCTTCATTTCTTCTTTTTTATTGTTCTTTTTCTTCCTCTATTGTTTTCTTGATTTCCATGAGTATGTTTATCACTATTGCCCTAAATTCATCCTCAGATAGTTTGCATATGTCTGGTGCATTCAGATTTTCTTGCGGGTATTTTTTTTACTAGACCCATCATTTCACATATATTTCTGTGTCTTTGCTGTCTGGCATTTTGTTTGTGTTTCTGTGGATTAGGTTTTCCTGCAGTGATGACCTTGTATAGGGTATTGACTTATATCGAGTAAATCTGGATCTCAGGATTTCTTGAGTTTTGCAGCATCACTACCAGTTGGATTTATTTAAGTTCTTATGTGGGCCCTCTGTTGCTACCTGAAAGTTCAGTCCATGCGGTTGGAGTCTGCATGTGGTATGCAAACCACAATGATGACCACTTGCTATTGGCCTACAATCAGCAATCAGGCTGCTGTTTCACCTCACCCACAGGTGGTAATAGTGGATAGCATTGATGGTTTCTCCCTCTGGGAGACTCTCCTCTTTAAGTCTGAGGGCATGATTTCTGGTGGGTGTGTCCTGTGGCTCTGGGGCAATATGGTGGGAGGGGTTGGGGGTAAGTGATTCCCCTTGCTGCCTTCTGGTTATGGTGGTGCCTGGTGTAATTTTCTTGCCGGGCCTCCTGTTCAGAACACCAGGGCACTGGTCCTCCTTCCATCCTGCCCTAGACCCTCTCCCCGGGCTCCGTGTCCTGGTCCTGCTGGGCAGGCTCTCTGCTACCTTCACAATTTCTGAGAGGGCCAGTTCTTCCCACAGTTCCACCCACTCTTCCTTGGCTGGAATCCCAAGTCCAAGTCTGCAGTGTATGTCTGAACTCTGACATTTTGGCTTACCCTTTGTTGTCACGATTGCTACTGTGTCTCTACAGTCTCTGTGCCTGCTTTTCCTCAGTGTTTGTTTCTGGAAAATAGGTGAATTCCCTAGTTGCCCTGGGGGGAAGAAGTGAATCTTGCTCCTACCAGGTCACTAACTTAACCAGAATTTCTGGTGCATATTCTTTCTGAGTGTTTATTAACAGCTGCAACATTAAGCTTAAACATAGAACTGAAAATAAGGACATGAATTTTAAACACACTAGAAACTAAATGGATGCTGTGGCATGAGAAGAATAACAGAGAAGCTTAAGATTCTATCTTATCAGTTCTAGGCAAGACCCCTTGAGATACTGCAGAGTACAGGTTCTTCAAAACAAACAGTATTGTGCATTTTACCCCTTGTATCCTGTTTCTCTTTAGCTCTTCCATTAGTCTCTGTAGTCATATCCAGACAGCATGTTACAATTAGATTATCAACTCACAGCTGGAATATGACTTCTTCAATTAATAATACATACACCAAACTCACAAAACAGATGCCCTCAAGACACTGACTTTGACAGATGAGCAACTCCCATGATCCTTCCACTGAGGTGAGGACCCTTTGGTCCCAATGCAGAGACGTCCAACTTTCTGATGGCCACTGTGGAAGATTTTTGATGGACTCTAATTCATACATTTGGTTTTCATTCTGAGTCATTACTGGTTTGCCTGTCTTTCCCTATAAGTCAGTGATAATTCATGTCAGGTACATGGCTTATTTCCATTGAAAGTACAATGTAAACAGAGGTGATATGTGCTCCCTCCAGGAATAGTCCATAAAACACTCCCTCATGCCACCCTGAATGTTCTCTCTCCAAACCTAGGTGTTACATTTGAATCACTGATTCTTTATGAATTGATTTTGTATATGGGATTAGGTAGGAATCAAACAATTCTTTTGTAGCTGGATAACCAATTGTTCTAGCATTATGTGTTGAAAAGACTATTCTTTTTCCCCATTGAATTATCTTGGCATTCTTAACAATAATCAACTGACCATAAATGCAAGGGTTTATTCCTGGAGTCTCAATTCGTTTATATTTATTTGTCATTCTTATGTCAGTATTACACAGCCTTGATTATTATAGCTATGTAGTTAATTTTAAAATTGGGAAGTGTCTTCATATGTTGTTCTTCTATTCCAAGATTATTTTAGTTTTTTTGGGTCTCATGCATTTATTTATTTTTTTAAAGAAAGGTATAGGAATGAAGGCAAGTAGGCAGGCAGGCAGGCAGGAAGAAAGGGGAGAAGCATCTTTATTTTATTTTTATTTAAGTTGTTTACACTGGTTGCTTAGCCCCTGGGGCCAGGACTCAAGCCCAGGGGTATGTGGTTTTCTCCTTCAGAGGTGATTAACCTAACTGCTGCTCCAACAGGGCATGTCTGACCTCTTGCATTTCTATGTGAATTTCAGGATCAATGTCTGCAAATGAATTAGCTGGTATTTTAGCAGAGGCTGTATTGGCTCAGTAGATCAGTTTGGGGAGTACTGCCATCTTAACAATATTATCTTTGCTTTCATTCTTTTAGATACTACTGTAAATGGAATTGTGTTCTTAATTTCATTTTTGGTTTGCTCATTGCTACCGTACAAGAATATAATTCACTTTTATATATTCTTGTCTCTAAACTTGCTGTATTCATTTCTTAGTTCTAGCAGCTTTTATGAATGCCTTAGGATTTTTCTATATGCTAGACCATATCACTGCACATAAAGAGTGTGAGTTACTTCTTCACTTCCAATATATATTCCTTTTATTTCCATTCTTTCCTAACTGATATAGCTAGAATTTCCTGGAAAAATTAACTGAAAGTGGTAGGCAGAAATATTAGGAATCTTAACCTGGTTCCAGATCTCAGGGGGAAAGCATTCACCAATAAGTATGGTGTTGGTTGGAGGTTTGGCACAGATGCCCATTATCATGTTGAGGGAAAAGGATGGTTTTTAAAATGCCACTGATTGTGCAGTCTTTACCAGTATTTACAGGGACACCTTATGCTTGAGAGCTGGACCTGGTGATAAAATGGCACATGACAGAGAACCTCTGCTTACTTAAAGAAAAATGCCAGTTAAGGAATGGAACATCACTTAACTGATCAAGATGCTCTTGACACAAATGAGAAGTTCCATCCAGATGAAAAGATGCCTGATATCCTCAGTCATCTGATAGATGAAAATCAAAACTACAATGAGATACCACATCACATACAGTAGGATGGTTATGATTTTAAAGAAACACAAAGTGTTGGCTAGGGTATGGATATATTGGAACCTTTGTACACTGATGTAAAACCATGCAGTTGCTGTGGGTAATTTTGGTAATTACTCAAAAGTTTAAACATAATTGCTCTCTGATCCACCAATTCCACTCTTAGGTATATACTCAAAAGAACTGAAAGTAGGGACTCAGAGAGATATTTGTATGTCAATGTTCATTGTAACATTATTTACAATTACATTAAAATTACCAGAATGTGAAAATACCTCAAATGTCTATCAATATATAAATGGATAAACAAACTGTGGTATAGTCATAATAACGGAACATTATTCAATCATAAGAAAATCTCTCTTACATTAAATATTTAGTACAATAGTACAATATATAGTACACTAAATACATAGTAGAAGAGCAAGCAGAGATGGGTGAGAGGGAGGTAGGAGTTATTACTAAACAGTGATGGGTTATACCATTGTGAATATAATGAATATCACTACTCCGTGTGATGAAAGAGAAAATTTTGTTATTTATATTTTTCTAGAGTAAAAATAAATAAAATTAAGCCCACAGCTATTTCTCCGCCTACACTTTTAACATCTTTATTATCATTGTGATGTTCTGGTATTTCTTTGAGAAAGCCCTGTGACCTTAATCATGTTACTGCATGTACAGGACAAGCTCCCTTTGTTCAGAACTGTGACTGTTCACTTTAATGCAAGCTAGGAGCTTTACGAAATTCTTATGTTTTAGGGGTATGTCACCAGAGTTATATAATTGCATTCTGGCCTCTGTCCTTGAAGGTATTGATTCTGGAATCTACTTGAGCCAAGCAGGGTTCTTACTTGCAAGGCACAAACACCAATTCTGTTTTACTTGGGCAAAGAAAGGATTTGTTAAAAAGATATCAGCGAGCTCACATTACCTCTGAAAGAACTAAAAAAACCAGTTCTTTTGGCAGCCACAGAGTCAGGAACAATGCCCAAAATTATGCAAAGAACTTATCTAGCAAGGATGCCAGGGCCATGGCTGCAGGGCAAAGACATAACCTGCGCCCCCTCCCCTGACACACACACACACACCAGCAAACCTCACCAGAATGCATTCTGCACAGTACCTGCTTCTTGGGGTCACTAGCTTCCAGTTCAAAGACTGGAGTGTCAAGGTTATAGCTGGCTGAATATAAATCATGTGCCCATATTCAGGTCCTGAAAGCAAGGGTGGCTAAGAAGGTAAAATCTGGCACTGTCTACTTTGAGAATGGGGGGTGGGGAGAGGGAAAGAATCGTCTCAAAATATCAGAGATTCCCTGGGCACAAGAAGAGGATTTAGATGTTCAGTGATCAAAACGAATGACTCAAGTTTACTGCCTTGAATTCAGGCAAACCAATTTGCAAAATAAGCAATTAAGCTAACTATGCCTGCAAAGGGTTTCAGCAGAGGAAGCAGTACCACTTAAAATACCAAGCAAGCAAGAGCTCAGTCCTTGGGAGGCACCACAAGAACAGAATAGTATTAAAGCATGGAGAGGAGAGGAGTGGGGAAGAGTTGCATTATTTCATAAAGAGACAAAAATTAAATCTGCACTTTAATCCAGAGAGTGGTGGAGAGCCAGTGAAGGCTTTTAAGGAGAGAATAAGATCAAATTTGTGTTGTAGAATAATTGCAACAGCAGAACAGATTACAGAGGCCAAAGTTGAGGCCAGTTAAGGCCATGTTGCACGTGACTTAGGCAAGAAACTGAGCCCACCCTAAGGTCATCATAAGCCACTGAGCAGAGAAGAATCGAGTCTGGAGAGGGAGCTGTGTGAGCATGGGAAGCCAGGGTGGTTAGTCCCCACTTCTGGTGGGGTCGGAAGTATAAGCCACGGTGGCAGACAGGTCACTCAGGGACTGGGGCAGAGAACAGAAAAACGAATCCTAAGAAGAAGCAACAACTTAGAATAAGGTCAAGAAAGAATAAGCAAAGTAGTAGGAAGAAAATCAGGCGGCAAATCTTTCCTAACAGCCAAAGAATGAATTTCTAGAATGAACTGAGTCATTCACCTCAAACAAGCAGGGTGTGAATCATATTTATTTTTGTTCAAGCAGTTTTCCACACATAAGATTTTCAGTTTCAGTAATGGCTGTGTGGGTTGTGTTTCTGATTGAGAATATAATTTCTTCCCAGTTTTGAAGACCTAGGTTCTTATGAAGGGCTGGGGGTTGGGGAATCCAAATATAATTTTAGGAAGCAGTTTTGTCAAGTTTCTAAGTCTCTAGCTCTTATAACTACGTTCTTTTCCACGTAGATTCCGAGACATGACTGCAAAGTGGGAATTCCGGGATGACTGCTAGATCCTGCATTACAGTCCACACGCAATACTTCTCTGGCCCAGCTGCAGTTCTTCGGGGATTCTAGAGACCAGGAATATTTCCCCAAGATACTGCCTTCCTTCTCCAAGTGTCCTGTGCAATCATCCATCATGTGCACCACAGCTGGGTCAAGGGAGGACGGGGAAGGGCAAGGCTGGATTCCCAATGCAAATGATTCACAAAACTGGGTTTCTAGCTTATCTGACTGCCCATTGGGCTCCTCTCACTTGAATCACAGGTTATCTGAGACTGTGTGGGTCCAGAAGCAAATCTGGGGTCTTTTGTCAAAACATAATCCTCTTCCAATGCCAACGCCTTCCGAAGAATCTAGTAGAGGTTGGTCACTGTGCTCCTCCCAAAGCAAGGGTCAGCTGCCACTGCAATATCCCCACATCATCCAACCGCTCTGCACTTATTTTTGTCTGTTTTACAACACATTTATTACTTGTCTTCAAGTGACAACATTCCATATACTCTAGTTTATTCATATAATAGAAAGTATTCACTAAGTCATTGAAGTCAGTATGCTTACTTGAGGAATTAACTGACTGAATGAAGCAACTAACTGAATGAAAAAAGTGATGAAGCTTTAAAAAGACTGCCAGCATCTCTCTTCAGTCAGGGATATGACTAACATATGGACTGCAAAATTATCTTTCCCATTTTAGATTCACTCAGAATTAGCAACATAAAATTGTCCCATTTAGTCACCAAATCTTTAAATATCTTCATACTCTATTAATCTCTCTAATTAACCATCACTGGCAAAATCATCACTGGTTTTGAGATGTGAGGTTTATGATTATCTTTATCACGCAGGCAGCAGCGCCTCTGGGGAGCCCCGCAGCTCGCTGTCAGTCCTGTGTGAGCACCAGGGTACGAACGATTCCTGCAGCAGTAAGTGAAGAAACCTGCTAAAAAGCACTGAAGTTTGGGAACCGAGAGAAAATCTACTCTATGCTACGATTTCTACAAACTTTTTAAAGAGGCAAAAGTAATAGTAAATAGAAGTCAGGAAAGTAGGGTTTTTGATAACATTTCCTGTCTTACAACTACATTCACTTCTTGAAACTTCATTAAACTGGAGATTCATAACTAGTATCTCCATGTATATTACATCTTAATAAAATGTTATCTCAATATTGTGAATATTTACCTAAAATATCTTCTAACTATTCTAGGGTATAGATCTATATACGTATTTTAGCACTACTTAAGGTTCAAGTAATAGCAGAAGTTCCTTAAATTATCTTAGGGTCAACAATAATTTCTAACTTGCTTATTTACTTCAACAATAGTGGAAGACCAGTATATGTTTACATAATACATGCAATGGCTATCATGCACACTCACATACACACCATGCTGCTCTTTGAGTGGCTTGGGGTAAAGTTACAAAGGATTTACATCACAGATTTATGGACTTATCTGTGTGATTAATTTCTAGGAAGTTTCCACATTGTGCTCAATGACTGCATATCTTCTAAAATTCAATTTCAAAATGGCCCTTATCTAATTAAACCATTACAACATGCCCAGCATGGTCCTAGTGGATGATCTATTAGAGGTTTACTATGACACTAACAAGAATAGAGTTTCTAGTGAAATAGGTGAAAAGTGGAATAAGTATGACAATCTAAATAATACAAAATAAAATATGCCATTTACTAAACTGATGATAAAGTACTCTTCTTTAGTTCATAAATGTATATTAAAATTACCTGAAAATGGCAAAATAAATACAATTTTTTCAGGCATAAAAATATTACAGAATTCTGGGCTGCTATAGAATAACAGTGTCACCTATGTTCACATCTCTCCATACAGCCTCAAAACAAAACGAAATGGACCAAAAAAGGAAAGAACAAATGAAACTATTATTCTTTCCTACAACATAACTATGATGAGAATGGCGTGAACTTCATGTTACATGAAAAGAAGGAAACACCCAAGTCCAGCAAGAACTGCTCTAGAGTTCCATCTAAGTAGGATATCAAGTCAGAGACTTTGAAAAAGTAGAGAGGAAAACAGAGTTTTTGAGATGTTGGAATATAAATAAAATCACCCACAGAAAGAGAAATTTCCACTGTGAGTGAGGAACCAGTGAGAACAGGCTTGAGTTCTAATAGATCAGAGGTTTCCTAAAGAATCAAAAGAAGACGGCTTAAAGATGAACATAACCAGAGATCATAATCTCAGGAAGGAGCTATTTCTGAAGAAAAGATGGGAAGGCTCAGGTGACTCATGGGGGCTGGTAATTATGGGAAAGAAAAAAGTAAAGGTTCTAGAAATTAAGGCCCTCCAGAAGCCAAGGCAATACTCACATTTGTCACCACAAAGAAGGTACTCATTAAAGACACAGCATTTTACTCTACCAGAAGAGTGCACCGTCAAACTAAGAAAGTGAATAAACCACTCGAATATCTTTCCCTGCCAGTTAGAACTACATTGGCTAGTTCAGGAAAACAGTCATTTCACCACCACCAAAACACACCAAGCATCTTTAAAAAGTTACTAAGAGAATACAATAGACACTAAGAATCATGTCAGTTTATTATTTCAATAGATAAGCATTCAGAAACATAAAAGTAAACTTCTAAATTATTTTTAAACTCAGAACAGAAATACTAAACAAATGAACAACAAAAAAGATCTGAATTGAGAGTGACAACCCAGTAAAGAAATGGGAAAAAAATAAAACAAAATCCTCTTAGAAATGAAGGTTAAGTTACAAAGTTGCCAAGAGAGAATACATAGAATGAAAAGACAAAAAAGCCTGGAGGACAAAGACAAACAGAAATGTCAAAAAGAAAGACTGATATGGAAGATCCAATATACATCTGACTGGAAACCCTAAATAAAAAAACAAAACAACAGACCACAATATTAAAAACTATAATTCAAAAAATTTTTTAGAAATAAAAGAAGACCTGAAACTATACTTTAAAGGGCTCATGAATATCTGTGATCTGGCTCAGCCAAATACGAGGTATATACCTATAAAACATCAGGTTCTGAAGATAAGTTTTGAAAGTAATAATAAGCCCCTGGTCCTAGAAGCAAAATAACCAAGTAATTCAGAAAAGGAGAAATGAATCACACTGCTATTAGAGTTTAACAGCAATAATGCAAGGCAATAATACAGAATTTTCGAGAAACTTTAAGAAAAAACAACTCCCCTCAAATTTTTTAATCCAGCCTAGTTGTCCTTTTAATATAAATGTTATAGAAGAACAGTCGCAGACATTCAAAAACTTAACACTTTGGGGGAATCTTGTTACTCGATGTAGGGTTCCGGCCCACAATAAAGGCATCAACTGGGACTATGCAAGGGATGAGAATCCAGGCCCCATCTGAGAGCTTCAAGTGATGAGGATGCCCGTTATTGTTGCGAAGTCTGTACTACAGAATAAGTTTCAGAGAAAAAGAAGTTACTAGGAATACTTGGTAGGATTGCTGATGGCAAGAGATTTAACTGCTTATCTAAGACTTATAAAGGTATATGGAAAGGCTGAATATTCTGACACAATAGAAATATTACAACAGAATAATAAGAGGAAAAAGGGATAAAACAATACATTAATTATCTAACAGAAAATATAAAATCCAAGAATATTTAAAACTGACAAACTAAACAGAAATCTAAGTAAAGACAAATCCACAAAAAAAGTTCATATAGAGAAAGAAACAGCAAATGTAACATAGTATATTTATTAAAAAAGAACTTGACAAAGTTGAGACCAAACACATCTGGCATCTTAAACAATGCACATGGGCTTAACACACCAACTAACAGTAAACTATCTCGAGCTGTCTTGAGATAAAAAACCCAATTGTATATTGTGTTCAAGAGACACATCTAAATAAAAGTGATTCAGGAAGACTAAAAGGTTTACTGAGGAATAAAATGGAAATATTAAGAAAGCAGAGGATAAAAATTCTAATATCAAAGCAGAATTTAAGTCAAGAAGAATTAAAACTGACACACTTTTATTACACTAAAGGTCACAATTTAAAGTGAAAATACAAGTTATTAATCTATGTGCCAAATAACACAGCAACTATCTTCATAAACTAGAAACTAGATGCTTTACAACAGATACACACCATTTAAAAGGAGACTTTAACACAACTCTTAAATAAAGACAAGTGAACAAATAGTAAGTAATTTTATAGGATGGAGATTACAGAGAAATAAAAATCAACGTTACATACTTATTTATGATAGAGAATATATCTTCTCAAACACACATAAAACATTTTAAAACTTCATATAAAGTCATAAAAAAAAGTCTTAAAATCAAGTGGCATGTATGTATCCAAAAGGCAAAATCTGAATTTTTTTTAAACTAAAACATAAATGTGCAATACTATTAATAAATGATCAACAAAAAACATTTTAGAAATTTTAAAAATAAGGCTAAGGTTCTAACTTTTGGCTACATCCATATGCTTCAGTTATTTTGCAGACAGAATAAAATGAGATTCTCAAGAGTCAATACACATTATTAAAATATTTTACTTTGGAGAAATTGTATTGAAGAGTCAATACACATTATTAAAGTATTTTACTTTGGAGAAATATTTTTAACATCTCTCAAAAATCACAAATCCTGGCTTCTACTTACCCAAAGAATTCACTGATACTTGTTTCATTTTAATCTTAGATATGTAACTTATTACAGCTTTTCCAAATTGTTTAATGAGAATGAAGGTAAAATAAGGGCCTTTCATGACTAGATAAAATTATATTCTTATGTCTATGGTAGAGTCTTTTCTTGCATTAATATTAAAATTAAAATAGAAAATGAAAAGCTACCATATTATATTTCTCCTTTATAATTATTATATTACAAAGAGCAGGTCTCAAAAAAAAATTCTACAGTGTATAATCTCACAATTCTGATCTTTCATGATATTTAAAACACACAAAAAAAAGTTGACAGCATTGTCAAAAATCCAGTACTATGCTGTCCAATAAGTAGAAATCTTTATCTCTGAGCGTCATCCTGAACATGTCCCCAATACTATTATTCTGTCAAGTGATCTGCAGCCCTATATGTGACATCAACTGTATCTTGCCAATAAGGATAAGTGCAGAATCACAAGCAGTGAAGATTAAGGCCTCAAATATTCCCAGAGATATTAATAATGCAAAGAGGAGACAAAAGTTCTGATAGTCAAAGAGATTCGAACTCACTCTAAGTAAAGAAGCAATAGGAACTGATGCTTTCATGGTTTGCAAAATGCTTTGTCTTCACTTAAACTTCCCATTAAAAATGACTCAAATTTATTCTTAAAGATTCAGGGGGCAGGGAGAGGACTAACAGCCATCATCACTGAGTTGCTATCCTCACTCAATTTAGATCTTATTTTTTCTAAATTTAGTATAGTCAGGTGGGGAGGGTAAACAGACTAAGAAATAGTTTGACTAGATCCTTGAAAATTCCAAGGTCATGTAAAATTTATTCAGTTTAACAGTGATTCCTTAATTAATGACTCCCACAGATAAACCTCTATTTGCAGGGATACATAAATTTCTTTAAACAAATCATATAATAATATTTTCTTTTTTAGTGTAGTTTCATAAAATTTAACACATGCACCCATTTATGTACCTACCACCATAATCAAGGTACAAAACAGTTTCATTATCCCCCCAAAAGCCCCTCATACTGCATCTTTATGGACATACATAACAAAATTAATTTTAATTCGTATTCTTTTAATGCTTTTTCCATGAAATAGTAAAACAAAACAACTAAAACAATCTTTCAAAACAGCTAAGAATCATTCACCAGGGATTCAAACAATGATAAGCAGATGGTAAGGTATGCTCAGATCTTTTTTCAATCCTAATGAAAAGAATTCACAGAAAAGGCAAGCTCTGCTCTAAAGGTATTGCTACATGATTAAAGATTTAGCAGTTCTAAACAGACGTCCTTTTTTGTATTTGTGGTATCAGTGTCAAGCCCAAGATCCAAATCCAGGAGGGACTCAATATACCTCCCAACCCAAAACACAGCCCAAGATTTCAGCAGAGAGGAATCAAACAAGAAAGAAGCCTGAAATAGAAAGCTGTCAGCCGAAAAGGGGTGGAATATACTTGAGAGATGGAAATGAGAAGCGAAATGTATAAGAAAATTGAGATACACAGTGGTGGGGGAAAGAGGGGCCATGTACAGTTGACATGCAAGGGTCCTGTTATACACAGATTTCTTCTCAATAAGTACACAGTTGGCCCTCCACATCTGTGGGTTCCACACTCATGGATTCAGCCAAAAGCAGATGTTAGTTGAATTCACAGATGCCGAAATTGCAAATAACAAAGGCTGACTCTAGGGAACTTGATCATTGTCGGCTATTGTCATGGGGGTGGAGCAGAAGGGGGTGTTCCTGAAACCAGTTCTTTGAATACCATGAATAACTGAGGTTAAGTTGGAGGGTCAAATGTTATACACGGATTTTAGACTACCCCTAACCCCTGAGTTGTTCAAGGGCCAACTGCAGTACAAAAAGAAGAGTAAACTGGTGTTCAGGCCCCAAGTTAACAGCTGGGGTTTGGACCACATAAAGCTCAAGGACCCAGGTTTGAGACCCGGGGTCAGAGAAAACAACCAAAAATCAAAATCAAAATCAAAATCCTTGTTGCCTTCCTTCCTCCCTTTCTTCAAAAATGCTTATTCCTCATCTCTCTTAAATAAAAGAAAAATGAGAGTGAGAAAGCAACTAAAAATGGGAAATAAGGCAAGTTCATCCAAAGAATTCTATCACTGAGGGCATGACAGCCCGGCTCCCAAATGCTCTCTGCTGAGTTTACTGGAAGCAGTATGTCCAAGTAAAAGATACACCTATTTCACATTTGTTTCCATGTTATAAAGCTTATTTTTAAAAAGCAGGAAAGGCAACTTCAAAACTCCCTAATTCAGTGTATTTTTGTTGAATTATACTGCTAGAATGGATTCTTTGCCTATAATTGCATGATTGTTTGTTTCAACAGGCTTTGACCTTAGGAGAAGTTCTAAAAAAGTCATCTTATAAAAAATTCTAATGAGTGCACAAAAAACACTGCTCTTTTGTTTTGGCCCCAATCCAATTCTGGTACTATCCTTGGCAAGAAGCTGGACAAAATATTTGTTATTAATAAGCAGATTTTGCTTTTTCTAAACTGTAGGTGAAACTGATCCAAATCTTAAATAACAAGTACACCAGTCATTACCCTTCAACCTGTCATTTACTCAGGATGCAAGAACTTCAATTATCCTGAAAGGTCAAAGCTACCTTGTAAAATACCATTCAAATCATAAATTCTAATGCTCAGCAACACCAGAGATCATCTTACATACTCTTTAAAAAATTACTAATAATATTCTTATTTGTACTAAATAAGATATAAAAATGCATTCAATAAATTCTGCTCATGAACATCTATTCACACATATAAACATACATATACACACATATATAGTTTATACTGTTATACTGTTAATTTGTACATTAAATATTCCTAGAAGCATATATAAGAAATGAAGCACACTGATTATCTACACAGAAGGAAATTTGTTGACTGGGAGACTAAGGTAGAGGTATTTTATCACTGTGCTTTTCAATCTTGCAAATTTTGAATCATATAAATGCCTTCATATTCAAAGAATACAAAAAATGTAAATTAAGAAGATCATTCTTTCTATAAGGAAAAAACTTTGTAATTTCCATGCTGTCTGCTAAAGACAAAAATGAAACAGGATGAAAATATACTATCATGTATCAAGCCACATGGGGCATGAGGCAGACATTACTGTCCATACAAAAGGCATAAATGGGAAACAGCAGCATCTCCAAAAACATACTAAAAGTTTTATATATAAAAAGCCAAGATGGAATGCCTGCCTGTTATTGGGGGGCGGGGGGCTGAGGGGCTGGCGGTAGGATGTGCAGACCAATGCAGTGCAGGTAACAGCTGAGCTCATGAGCTGCCGTCTGTATAGGATGTGATCTGCCCACCCAGGCAACGCTCCTGACAATGCCAATGTGCAGAACCAGGGTGTAGAGGTGACCCCGGCCCACTGCCCCAGGGTCTACCTAGAACTGGACAGTCCAGCAGGAGAGGACTTGTACCAGAATGCACAACAGCTATGTCACACAGCTCAGCTGACACAGTTTTCCATACCTAGACATTTTAAATGAAGGAAGCAGCCTGCTGATTTACACTGTACCATGAGCTCCTTATATTTCTACACACTACTAACAGTTCTCAGACCAGCACAGTATGTGCACTGCACTGACAGCAGCACCGTAAACAGAGATGAGTACAGATGAGTTCTAGCGACACAGTGAACAAAACAGAAAAATTCTGAAAATCCAAATTCCATCAATCTCAGTTAATGTGTGAACTAATAGCTGTAATGTCAGTTACTAAGGGCTTGAGACGGAATCCTTCCCAAAGACTTTAAAGATTATAAACCTTTTTCTCTCAAAGGAATGAAGCAGAGCTTGACACACTAGTTCTGAAAGGTCACTGATAGCTACTATAAAACATAAAAACTATGAGATAAGTACTCAACAAATATTTGTTACCCAAGCGTTAAATCAACTTTTAACTGGGTCACGATCACAAACTATTTAGTCTTTTATATATTTTTAACAGTAATCTCTGTTATTTCTTTTGCTCACAATGCTAAATTCCATTTAGGATAGGAAACTGCAACTCAGTCTATATTTCACTCCACACCCACTATGAGAGTTCCATAGTCCCTTACTGCCATCCTTTCCCCTCGCCCCCCTTTGCCCCCAGGCTTTTATATTTAGAATATATATATTCTTCAGGTTAATTCCTTTAAGCTCTTAGGATGTTGGAGGACTAATTAAATATCCCCCATAAAGTCAAACATGAGTAAGATTAATATTCCAAGTTGTTTAAAAGCTTCTTTTAGTTTGAAGTTACTTATTTAAAATGATCCAATCAAAACCTTGTTGTTTTCAATGACTCCACCAGCTGACATCAACCTTGATTGCTCTTTCATCAGAACTGGGATTCCTGCTGCTCCCCTGAGATGCCCCCCACTGCCCTTCTACAAGCCCTGCAGGCGCCAAGAGCACATGAAGAAGACTCTGTGCCTTTCACAGGCTGAACAGCAGCAGCATATTATCCTCCACGCAATCATCTGCATGAATGTGTATGACCCACATTCTAAAAACAAGAGTTTGAAAACACCAAAACAGAAAGGGGCTTATATTTGTTCTTAACCATGACCAGTGAATTCTCAAGTGTCTGAGAACTATGGCTCACCTCATTAATTTCCTCTCATCAATAAACAATATTCGAGATGAGAAGCTCCTTTTATGTTAGATAAGTGAGGAGGACTCAAGGGAAAAATGGCAAAGAAGCCCACTTCTCTTACCATGTTCCTTTTAGCAAATCTCTAAATATTCAGTTACAAAATTGCATTTGGAGTTTGAAAAGAGCCACTTGCCATATAAATTCAAAATTTAGACTGTCTATAGGTTACTTCATTCTTAATCAATTTTGGGAGTGGGGGGGGTGGATTATTTCTTTCACTTTGTACACATGCCCTGAGCCACAGACAAAAGATTTTTTTGTGTGTTTTACAATGTATTTGTAAACATATTTCAAATTTTATTTCTAATTTACAAAGAGTAAAAATCACTTTCTTGGTATATAGTTGAGTCTTTTTTATTTTCATTTCTTATTATTTTAAGAGGAAGGCAGCAGCAAAAGTTGGCAGGAAGACAGAGGAGGAAGAATCATTTTTATATTTTTAGGTGTTTTCTGCAACCCCCAACCCTAATCCTGGGCCTCAAACCCAGGTCCTTGGACTGTTTGTGGACTATGCCCCAGGCACAGGCTTAACCTCTGAGTTACCAGAGTATGCCATCTTTGAGTCTTAATAAATGCGATGAGCTGTGAAACCATTACTGCAATCAAGATACAATTCCAATGCTCCAAACAATTCCATCACTCCAAAATGCCCTTGTACGGTGGTGCCACTGTAGCCACACACCCATCTTAATCCTAAACCCTGGCAACTACCCTCAGTAAATTTTCATGTCCAAATCCAAACTAGATGCATATTACAACAATCCAAGGGCAAATCTAACAGCAAAGAAAAGATAATGCAATGAGCTCTCCCCAGATCTTGCCCATATAGCCTTCCTAAGCCCTCGATGAGTAAAGGGCTTTATCAGCAGTGGAAGAATATTGCTGACCTATCAGAGAGCTATTCTTTTTCTCTGTGGTTCCTTCTCTGCACTGATTACCACAAAAGAAGATGAATAAATTGTATTCTTTCTGCTCTAATCCCACCACCTCTGTGAAATACTCCCTCAACCTGAGTTCCTCGTGCACTGATGACACCACAGACTTCATTTTTAGCACAGATGGTGCCAATTAGTTTCGACGTGAAGTGCTGAAATGGAAAGGATAATGGAGGTACTACAAGCTTCCTTGGTCACAGCTGGGACCCGAGAGCAGCTTGGGCACAATCGCATCTTTGCATTCCACAGCTCACCTTCCACCTGTTCTTGTCAAGCTGCGAGGAGACAAACCTGATCTTTAGGCTCAGAACAGGCATAACTTATACATACACACCTACATGCACACATACATATACACACATGCACACTCATCTGTGTGCAAAACATGACATTTATATTTTCCATTGTAAGATTATGGTTTTAACCTAAAATATGTAGGAGATTTTCTTAGAAAGTAATCAGCATTCAAAATCTTTCTTTCCCTTCCTTTCATGGCTATTAACATCTTTGGAAATAAACAGTCCATTTTGAGTAGTATTTATAGTATGTCTGAGAACACATTTTATTAATTAGGAAGAAATTATAGTGCTGATATTAAGATATGACATTTATAAGCACAGTGGAGTTCACAGCACATGCTCAAAACGTTTCTAATTTAATCCAGATATGGCACCTGGGAGAATTACAGAAGAAACTAAATCTATTTGAAGCTTTTAAACTTATCGTCTATGATGCTAAAAAATGACTTTCAATCCTACCCCAATTTTTGAGACAAAATTGCAATGCAGAAAGCAGTTAACTGTTTTTGACCTAGAGTTTCAATATAATACATTCTGTATTTAGGGTATTGTTAATATGGAACACTTTCCTAAAGGAAGTGGGTTATTAAGTAGGGTCCAGATGTTGATAAACATGAATTTAAAGGTACTACTTTAATTAAGAGGCGAAAGCAAGAAGCAAGGCATCAAAAGCTTGTACTGAGATGCTATATTGTGGGTCTAGGCCTCCTCAGGGACCAAGAGTGAGTGTACCATATTTTGCCATGTGTAATGTGCACTTTCTTTGCCCACATTTGTGAGGGAAAAATAAGGATACACTTTATACATGAGTAGTAGTAATTCTGTACCTATCTAAATAAGTGTGTGTTAAATTCTTTTATTTATGCTTATGAGTTAAAAGTGTAACTCTACAAATCAATAGAGATGTCCATATGCAAAATAATACTCTGGAAATACAATAATCAGTTTTGCTGAACTTAGGATGAACTTGCAACAAAAGCAATTTCAGCCAATATGATTCAACAAAATGAAACGAAGAGTGATGTCCTGTTGTCCACAGAGTAAGTGACTGTGACTTGATAAGAGAGGTGATGCCGACTTTATGCCCGTACAGTGGACAGAGCTCTATTTCTCTTCACACGCTGTAGGCAGGAGCTAGCCGATATTTTTATGAAAACAGACACTGCAAGCTTTAAGCTAACAGGTACTAAACACACTGAAGAGCATGACAACAGAGCTGATGAGAGACACTCTGGACGGACCTCCTCCCGCAGAGAATCATCAGATGGTGGAGGCAACCGGGAGAAAAGCTTCTTGCATCTTGCATCTGTTCTTGTGTTTTGTAATTATTTGTTACATAAAATTTATTGTGCTATAATATGCTAAAAAAATAAATGCCAAAATTACTTTATAATATTAAAAAGCAAGTATCTAAATATAAACAAATAAGAACTTGAATTAAAGATTAAGATGAAATATTTTTTTCCTGCAAGTTTGGGCCAAAAAATGGGTGTGCATGATACCCAGCAAAATATGGTGATTAATCTCTTCTGTGGTTCCAGCTTAGAAGAGAAACTCAGAAACAGCTTCTCCAACATGAAAGCACAGAAGGCTAACTTGTAGAACAGGTGTTTAAGAACACTGATCATGGCAGCTTTGTATTTCTGGCAAAAGAAATAAATTGTAAGGATAGCAGGTCAAAAGAACTGGGACCTGCCCAGTAAGACTGCAGAAAATGAAAAGGGAAGGTGGATCTGAGAACACTTGGAAGAGGACTTGGCAGACCCCAGCTGATCTTTTGGACAGATGTGGAAAGAGCAGAGAAATCAGGAAACTACTGGGACCACTGAGACAGAGGGGTCAGGGGCTTGGAAGAGGCTGGATAGCCCACACTGCCTACATATATGAAGACCAAGCTTCTTCATCAAGAACCCACTGTGTCCTCCCCATAATCCCACGTGGGGGCCATTCCCGAGCAGGAGAGGATTGGAAATACAACCACATAGTTGGGAGATATGGTAGATTGTGTTCAACCTACTGAGTTTTTCATTTCATTGGAATGCCCAAGTCAAGTCTATATTAGTGAGGGGAAATGAATATTGCATTTACAATTCTGAGTGTGTTTAAAAGAACAAGACTGTTTTAGGATGAAATGTAAATGGAATATAAAATTTTCAGCATGACCTATGAGCTCTGTTTCCCCACCCATTATCCATCATTCACCAATTCATGCTCTTCACTCTTCCCCAAGAAAATCCATATAATTTTTTGTCACCATTCCCACACTCATTCCTGTCTCCACAGCTGCCCAAAGTCCCACTCTTCCTTCCTTCCTTCCTGTCACACAGTCTACCCAGATAAACTCCCCTGGGGTTTGATACTTCTGAGCACTCCATTCAGCAGTATAAACAGTGGTAAGTTCTTTATGTTCTTGAAGTCTCCTTCCGTATTCTGAAGCAAAATATGCTTTCCACCTGAGGGGGAAACCTGAAACCAGAGTGTTCATTTGCTTTTTAAATCTCCCTACCCCCCAAAGGAATAAAATAGAAATAAAGAGAAAGGGGGTAAGTTTGACTTTGAATTCATTTAAGTATCTGAAAGGGAAGTTCACTGGCATCCAAGGAGGAGGTTAGCTGGTAAATAAAGAGGAAAACAATGTGCTTGGAGGTCTGAGAATGAAGAGCAAGTTGAGGGTGAGACAGGAGATATCAGAGGGAGTAACTCATTGACACAAGCCTGGAAAACACTGCCTGAGAGGAGACCAGAGAAACAGTCCTCCAATTTCATTTTAAAGAAAATCATATAGCTATACTTTAAATTATGATGTGTGTAGAGAAACTTGAGTTTTCTAATCCTTAATCCTTGTACAGTTCTTTTCTGAAAATATTGACACTGAATATAAACTGATATCTTTAAGAGGTGAGATGTGTCTTTTCCTAAACTTTCCAGGACAAGAAAGTCTAAGTTAGGTTAACCATTATAGTAATGCTCTAAAAGAATGCAAATTAATTTATAAAAACTGGATGACAACAAAGTCATATTTAAACACTAATCATCAATTTGGAGAACAACAAATTGAGAATCAACAAAACAAATTATTTCCCAGTTAGTGACAAACTTAAAAACTAAGCCCTAATTCTATACTCCCCAAGGACAGAAGAAGGTCATTTAGATGGCACGCTTGAGACCAGTAATTCTTCAGTGAATACAAAAAGTAGCTAAGCTGAGGAATTATAAAAATGTGTATCTTTAATGTTTTATTTTAGCAAACATTTAAAAGTGTATTTATTTGTGAATCTCTTAATTTAGGTCCTTTCTTTAAGTAAGACCCAGTAATGGAGTTTCTTGTTGTCTTCCATGCATAAATAACACCCATAAAGTCTGAGATTTCCAAGTCTGTTTTCTTTAAAGAAGAGCAAAAACTTAAAGACACGTGTGAAGCAATGTGAAAATAGAATCTGGAAGCTGTCCCTATTTTTATGATTTTTTCCTAATCTTTTATAATTGCCTCATCTTTATCCAATCTGATAGCAATTTGTCTTTATGGAGTCTTTCCAAAGGTTTTCACAGAAACGACGGATCTCTCTATTTAGCACACATACTTCATCAGTTTTCGTTCCATTTAATTAAATTATGTCAATTACAGCAACAAGAAAATCACACATAAACAGATTTAGGAACAAAACGCTTACTTCTTGGTGAGGACTTAGCTCAGTGAGTGGACATCTTCCCCACGGCCCGCCAAGGAGCTGGGACACCAGACTGGGTACCATGAGGAGCAGCTGGACAAAGCTGGGTCCCCTTGGGAAAGTTATAAAGGAGGCCTCTGGCCTGTATCTCTTGGAGGATTCTGTCTGTGAGCACTTCAAACCCAGGGCTGTATCTCAGTATTCCCTGGTCTACTTTAAGCACATAATAAATATGTATTCAAGGAAAGGATTCGCCTTGACATTAATTAGTCCTGCTCCATTAAGAGAACACAGAGCAATGTTTCATTTGGATAAAACTGACGAAGGGGCCAGTCCATAGAAAAATAAAAAATTACCAAGATTAGAATAAAGGGGACAAAAGGAGAGAAAAAAGCAATTCAATAATTTCATTCAATAGCACATTAATCCCAAAGTCATAAGTCTTATTTAACCCTCCTTGATACAGGGAAGTGGTAACCAGATGAAAAGCTGGTTGTAGATTCCTCAACTTTTTAAATTGAATCCTGAGTTCAATCAGACTTTTCAGCTAGGTGATGAGACTTCTGTGAGAACAGATTTGTTTTTCTGAAACAACGATAACAATAACTAGCATGCTGACTACTTGTCAGGCACTGTAGTAAGCATACTGCATGCGTTTATTCATCTTCATAACAACTGTAGGGACTGACCACAAAGACACGGCTCATCCAGGTAGAGTCAGGACATTAGCCCAGTGTCCAGATTCTTAACTACTTTGCCATACTGCCTACAATTCATTTACCTTTTCTTATAAATAATTTAATATTTTGTCTAAGGGGTTGGTTAGGATAGTTCCCAAAGGTACATCAACTCTTTAAATATAAAGTTAAAATTAATTCTTAAATAACAACTATATAAAACAAAAACTACAAAACAGTAAAAACAAAAATCTGTGTGTGATGGTTCATTCACAAACAGAGATTTAATCAGTAATTACCCAGCTGAAAACAAAGAAAGCAATTCAAAAGACACTTTTCAGTTATTGAATATTTGCTGCACAGGAAGCTCAGAGTCAAATGAAAGACATATGGTTGCAGTTCTAGCAAACGCTAACAGCAACTTGCAGGAAGAGCTCTGGGATGCTCAAGGGGGAAATGGGGAAGCAGGGGAGGTGAAGAGAAAGAGGAGATGGCAAAGAATCTGGTATTCGACTGAGGCATTTCTTCTGCAAATCATGGAGATTAGTCTAAGGATGGTGGCAGAAGAGAAATATGATCAGAATTTCATTTTGGAGTAACTACTCCAGAAGTAGAGTGCATAAGGCAGAGAAGACAGCATGAAAACCAGAGCAAGAAGGGTTTTCTATACAAGTCTATGTTACAAAGAGGGAATGCACATTTTAAACTAAGTAAATCATATGGAATGTGCTTTATATCTCAACAAAGCTGTTTTTCAAAAAATTAATTCTCTAGATGAGAAATGATGAGCGTCTAAACTCAAATCAAGCCAATGGTACCAGGAAATAGAGACTACACAGGTATGCAGAAGTGAGAAACATCAAGACTTGATGAGTGGTGGATGGGTGGATGGGAGCAAGAGCAAAAGAGAGAAAAAATGCAGTCAGGTCACAGGATGTAAACAGGTATGTAAGAGAGGATGGATGATTCACTTACAAACAGGAAACTGTAGGTAACACAAACAAAACCATTCAGTGCTATTATGTGGAACCACAGCACAGGCGGATGGAGACCCGAGCCGTTAAAGGAGTAGCCCCGTAGCAGTAGTGGTACTGCTGACTCTGAACACCCTTTCACTTCCTCCTGTGTCAGACCTGGTGCCCATCACTTCTTGTGTACATTAAAAAAGTACTCTTATTACAGTGGCGGAAACCAAGGCACGGAAGTTAAACGGAAGAGCTGAGATTCTAATTCAACTCCCTGACTAAGATACCCCAAGCTGCCTACATGCCTACACCAGTTATTAACAAATAATGATGAAAATGATAAGAAAAAACAAAAACTTCATACATGCCATTGCCGAGCTGGTTAGAGCCACAGCTAACATCCCCTGTGCCTCAACTAGAATGCCCAGGCCTGTGTTTGTCATTTCACATGCAGATTTGCCTGTATCTAGTCTTATAAGTGGGGCAACATGACCTGTAATTTACCAAATACCTGCCAACATCAGCCAACATCAGACACTTGTGATTAGGTTTTATACATGCACCGATTCTACTCCTCGGGCACCCTGCACAGGAAGCTGCACTGGCCTCAATCAGAAGAAAAGGACAAGTCTTCAAGAGAAGGTGACTAGCTCAGGGGCATGATCTACTCCTAGGCAGTGCAAGGGTAGATGCCCTGTAGTTTAAAAAACCCAACAAACAAACAAGTTTGCCCACCTTTGCTTTAGAAAAGTATCTTTGGAGCAATTAAAAGGAATAAATTTAGTTTTATTTTTGGCACACACAAAAAAACTTCAAATGTTGATAAAGATGTAAATACAAGTTGAGTGCACACATGTGCATACAAGTATATTGTTATATTTGCAATCTTTCTGTACATCTGAAACTAGTTTATAAAAATGGGAAAATATGTGTGCCTTGGTGGAGTAGCGGTTAGGTCCATCCCTTCCAAAGGAGTTGCTGAGGCTACATCCCACTGGGTTCAAGAGGGGCGGGGACATGGGACAACCAGTATGAACAGCTACATTTAAAAACATTAAATAAAATACTTCTATACTTCTAGCTCCTCTCCCTTCCTGCCTGTCTGTCTTATTCGCCTTCATTTCTGCCTGTACCTTCCCTTTTTTTAAGAAAAAGGAAAATAAACCCTGAGACAGGGCATAAAAGAAATCAAAGGATTCATATTCTCAGGAAACACCTCTGTCATTACAAACAAATGAGAATCATTCCTGTTTCTAAGCAGCAATTAAAAAAAAAAAAAGGAAAAAGAAAGAAAAAAATAATCCTACAACTTATTATTTTTTTAAGAGAAACTTCAATTGAATTACACTTTTAAAACCATCCATTAAACTTGGCTTGCTGGTCACCTGGAACTAAACATTAGTGGTGCAGTGTAGCTTCTGGGTTGAACAATTAATCCATTTTCACCTTAAAAATAGAGAAACTTTCCGTTGAATACATCTTGCCAACTTTAGAACTGAAAGAGAACTGTGAATGCATTTGATATTACAAAATGAAAATTATCATTTGATAAACACTTGAAAGAGGATTTTAAGGTCATTTCCAATTTTTGAGAATTGGAGCTCTTTGTGAAAGTTAGCGTTCCTTGGCTCGAAATTAGACCAAAGAAGTGAATTAAATTTGTCCTTAAAGTGAGATATTATTATTTAAGAGAAATTATTTGGTTATTGATTTCATCCAATGGGCTTAACTTTAAGAAATTGTCAAATCTGACTGCTCTTTCCTGAAAACGTATTTTTATATTTTTTCATCATATGATTTTACACATTGGTAAGCTATTCTCTATGTCAGTCTACTATAAATTTCTCTTTTACAAATAAAAGTAGTGTTCAAGTGTCTAGTCTTTAAAGGCAACACTAGATGGCAGTAAAAACACAAGAGTTACAACATAATAACAATGAATTATCAGCATATAGTAATGATCATTTCTACCTTGTATGCAATTCTAAAATACACTTAACCAGAGACTTTTTTTTAATACTGAAGAATAAAAAAAAAAAAAACCTAAAAACTGAAACTTCCTACTTTTGAGAGTTGTTGAAATGAGTAATTATGAACAATTTAAGAGAACATATCAACACCAACTTCATAAAATTTTATATTTTCTAAGTCTTCTTTATTTTGCTAACAAATTCTAATACCTAAATATATTTTGATATTGCTTAATTTGAAGAAACATGTAAAATAAAATAAATTGCTTTTCCATCAAGATTTTAAAAATCTATACAAGATTTACTTTCTACATATTTATGGCTTATTATGGCTTTACTGAATTGGTGAAATTTTGACTTGAAATTTCAAAAATCTGGCCATGAAAAAAATATATAAAGCATAGCATGTTGTTAATATTCTGTTAGTAGAATATATCTAACGACTCACTAAATACTAACACTATCTAGCTTCCAGGAAAAAATATCTTTATTGGAAATGGATTTGCATATCAAAGAGAAAAAACTTAGAAACATGCTAATTTGATCCACTGATGTTTTTGATGGACTTTCTTGTAACATTAAGAATTAGCATTTCAGTATGATTTTATAAACTTCCGTGGTAATAAAACAAAAACTTTTATTTTCTAATTTATTTGTAAACTTTTCACTTTGGATTCATTATAAGACCAGATGGCATTCAGCTAAGATATCAGCAACAGAAGAATAAAATTAGCTAACTCACTCATTTTTTGGTTACTTCTAACACTTTATGATCTTGATTTTTGTTCTGGCACATGAAATTCTCAGTTTTGAAACCAAAGGTAGGATCCTCTCATATGTATGAAATTCAATTAAATAGAAACAAATAAATCTTCAAAGGCACTACTGTGGTAGAAAGAGAGGAGATTCTAATAACGATACCACTGTAACTCAATAGTTTTAAAAAATCAGAAACAAAATACTTATAGTTGCTACAAGCACATTAAAATAAATACAGACCCAAAGAGCTGAAACAGTCTTGAAAAAGAACAAAGATGGGAATCTCACATTTCCTGATTTTAAAACTTACTACAAAGCTACAGCAATCAAAGCAGCGTGGCAACAGCATAAAGACAGACATATTTATCTTCAGACTCATCAAATTGTACACATTAAGTGTGTATAGCTTTCTGTATGTCAATCATACCTCTATAAAGTTGTTAGAATCAATGAATAAAATAAAGATAACAAAAATAAACCCCCACATACATAGTGAAATAACTTTCAACAAGAGCATAAAGACCATTCATTTGGGAAAGAATAGTCTTTTCAATAAATAAGATGGGTAAACTGGGTAGTCACATGCAAAAGAATGAATGTGGACTCTGACCTTATATCACATACAAAAATTAACTCAAAATGGATTAAAGATCTAAACTTAATCTAAAACTATAAAACTTGTATAAAAAATAAGTCAAAAGTTTCATGACATAAATTTGGCAATGATTTCTTGACTGTAAGTCAAAGCACAGACAGAAAAAGAATAAATTAGATAAGTTGGACTTTTGTGCATCAAAAGATAATATCAACACAGAAGAAAGGCAACCCACAGAATGGGAGAAAAAATTTGCAAATCGTATATCTAACAAAGGATATTATCTAGACTTTAGAAGGAACTCTCACAACTCAACAAGTAAAAAGCAACACAATTAAAAATATGGGAAGACATTCCCTGATGGCTCAGGTGCTAAGTCGGCCTCTGGGGCATAGATAATGCAAAGCCCAGGAACCTATATGAATATTCTTTAAGCTGAAAAACACCTTCCTTCTATGTCATGACTCTGACTCTATACCAGCCCATGGCTGCACTGCTGTTTCCCACCCTTCAGGTTGCCTACCTCCTACAGATAAGACTACAATGGGGTCAGAATGCAGAGTCATCTCCACCAGCATGGAAAACACTGCATTTTAAAATGCTCCAGGAAATCAGTTTTAAGTCAACTTTCATGCCTTCCCAGAATATGCTAAAGAGGCCCCAGAGCTCATCAAAGAAAGAAGGAAAAGACAGAAAAGACCTGCCATCTTGGATGAAACCCATGGCTCTCTCCTCCTCCAATGTTACTAAAGCCCATTCACTATGCATACTGCCAGCTGCATCTTCAGTAGATGTAGTTAGTTAACTCTATATGTATTTGTGTGTTAAATACGCACATCTTCTCAACTACATTAATAAGCAGAGTTCTTGAAGACAATTAAAAAGACAGCTTTGTCTTTCCTTCGCACCACGT
The DNA here is from genome assembly GCA_004363575.1 of Solenodon paradoxus. Lineage (NCBI taxonomy): Eukaryota > Metazoa > Chordata > Mammalia > Eulipotyphla > Solenodontidae > Solenodon > Solenodon paradoxus. The sequence goes on from RJWH01000987.1 coordinate 259,745, forward strand.
TCAGTATTATTTACAAGGCAGCTCTCAAAAGTGACTGAACGCAATTTAATTATGGAATGAAAAAGATGAGTACTTGCCTCTCTGTGTTCCATAAGCAGAACTTAGAAATGCTATAAACTAACAAATATATGATTAATATTGAATATGAATTTCTGAAAAATGTTTTTAATAAGAAAAAAGAAAATGCCTGTTTTCTATATTAATTCAACATTCATGTAAACACTGCACTGCATACCTATCATCTTCTAATCACTGTTCTCAGGAGTAACCTTATTGACTGAGAAAAGTGCACAACATCGCGTGCTCTTGAAGCTTGCTGTACATAGGACAGGCAGACTTTAAATAAGTAAGTCCACAAGTTAGCACACGACTTCTAAGTAGGATGAATGCCATGAGGGAGAAGAGTGCAGGCTTCTTGAGAGATGAACAGAAGAGACGCAGCTGAAATGATCAAAAGGTCTGGGATAAGATCCAGAATCTTGTAACAGAACACCTAAAATGTCCAAATTTCAGTAAAAAAGCGCTCATCAAGAACAGGAAAATCTCAACCTGATGGGGAAAATAGAATCAAAAGATATCGCTGGGAGACCAGTGATATCTGAGCGGAGACCTAAGGAATAGAGCATGCGAACGAAGCCCAAAGAGAGGACTTTGTATGTGCAAAGCACCTACACGAAAGAGGGAAAAACAAAAAGGTTAGTAAACAACAAAGCGAGAACTTCTGCTTCTGGAAAGATGGAGTAGCAGTGTTTTCACTACTCCTCCTGCTAACTACAGTTTAAAACTGTGTAATCTCCCAAATTATTATATTTAAAATAAACATAAGATAGTAAAAGGCAGAAGAGCAGACAAGCTAAAACCTAAAGAACAACACGGTTGAGTTCCCAAGGTTTTCTCTTTACCTCATTTTCCCAAACTAAGTGCTGATGAAATGGCAACCCAGAAATGCTAATGGACACAGACCAAAATAATAAATAAAAAAGCAACGAGAAAAGGCTGCTGTCTCTCTAGCCAAAGGACCAGAAAAGGGTACGTGACAAAACCTTTAGACAATAACAACTCTAATCAAACATCACAGAAATACCATGGCCCCTCCCCACCCAGGCCAGCAAACTCCTGGAGGAGAACCTGAACTTACACTCTTGTCAGCTTATAAACAGAAAAGGCCAGGCAGGGAGTCAGAGCTTCCACTCCCGCTGAATAATAACCAGCAACCCCCTCCCCCAACCCCACCAACCTGGTCAGAGATCATTTTTAGAACATGGACTTCTATTCCTACCTGCAGGAATGAGGTCCTCTTTCTGCTCCCCGCTGGGGGAGGTGTCACAGGAAGTGCAACGGGGCAGTCACGACTTCCACCACCCCCAGCACTAATGTGGCCATGCCCCCTCACAGTGTCAGAGGACGCCATGTGAGAAGCAGAATGAGGTATGTGCGCTCCCCATCAAGGAGGCCTGCTGGAGAGCTAAGCCTCCCCTCAGTGTCCAACAGTAACTAGGAACCCACCAGATCACAACCAAATATAAATGGAAAGCCAGCACTTACAGTAACAATAACAAGGCAGCATAGCCTACCACTTACCCTCACACCAGAGTGGTGTCAAAGGAGGCCTGCTAAAACATAAGGTTTAGATAAGATCCAGAATCTTGTAACAGAACATCTAAAATGTCCAAATTTCAATAAAAAAGCACTCATTGTATCAAGAACAGGAAAATCTCAATCTGATGGAGAAAATACAATCAACAGACACCAGCACTGAGACAAATGTTGGAATTATCTGAAAGGAATTTAAAGCAATCATGTTACAGACTCAATGTTTGTGTCTCCCCAAAAGTCATATATCGAAAACCTAACTTCCAATATAATGGTCTTAGGATGTGGTACCTTTGGGAAGTAATTATGTTTAGACGCTTTCAGGAGGGTAGAGCCCCATCATGTGATTACTGACCTCAAAAGAAAAACAGCAGAGCTTCCTCTCTTCACCACGTGAGCATAGTGCAAGAGAATAACTGTGTGCAAGCCCCATGCAGGGGTCTCAGCGAGAACTGCTCTGCTAGCACCTTGATGCTGGACTTCTTACACTTCACAACTGTGAGAAACAAAAGTCTGTGGTTTATGCCGCCCAGTCTACAGAATTCTGTTCCAGCAGTTTAAGCTGACTAATAAAATGTTTCATCAATCATTTACAAATCCTCTTGAAATAAATGGAAAATAGAAAATCTCAGCAAGGAAATGGAAGAAATTTTTCAAAAAGAACCAAAAGGAAATTAGCGAACTGACAAATAACAAATTTTTAAAGCTCAGGTGAATAGATTCAATATAATGGAAATGACAGAAGATAAAATCAGTGAATTTGAGGAAAGACTAGAATTCATCCAATCTGAACAACAGAGAAAAACAGATTTAAAAATAAAAACTGAACAGTGTCTTAAGGATCTGTGGGAAAATACAAAAGACCCACTATTGTACCATAAATACCCAACATAGAAGAAAGGTTGAGGAGAAAGAAGAGAATATTTAAAGAAATAATAGTTGTAATCTCCCAAATTTAATGAAAGAAACTATAAATCTAAAAAGTTAAGCAAACAACAGAATAAATCCAAATAAATCTACACCAAGACCCATCATTAAAAAAGAAAGAAAGAAAAGCAGGCAAAAGAAAAAAAAATTACCTATAGGAGAATGTAATTCGAATGACAGCAAATATTCTCATCTAAAACCACTGACCAGAAGGACATGTCAAAATATTTTTTAAGTACTGAAAAAAGAGAACTGTAATCTATGAATTCTATATTTAGTGAAACTAGCCTTCAAAAATGAAAGAGAAAAAAGTTCTTAGAGAAAGACGAGTTAAGAGAATTCGTCACTAGAGTGCTGCCCTTCAAGACTGGCTACAGGAAGTTCCTCAAACAGAAAGGGTAGCCTATTCATCTCCTGGGGTTTCCATAACAAAATATCGTATGCCAAAATTGTATGGCATAAAACAACAGAAATTTATTCTCACAGTCTGAAGACTAGAAGTCTGAAATCAAAGAGTTGGCAGGGTCATGTTCCCTCCGAAACCAGGCCCATCCTAAGTTCTAGAGGTTGATGGCAGACCATAGTGTCCCTTGGCTTATGGTTGAAGCTCTTCAGTCTGCCTTGCTTATCATGTGACAGTCTCCCTGCATTTCTGTGTCTCCCCTCTTTTCTCATAAAGACATCAATCACATTGGGTTAAGTACTCATTGTACTCTAGATGACCTCTTGTAAACTACTCCATTTCCAAACAAGGTCATGTTCTAAGGTGCTGAGGTCAGGACTTCAACATACCTCTTGCAGAGACAATATTTAATGTTTAAAAATTATTTTTAAATGTTTACATACTGTATGATTCCATTTACATAATATTCTTGGACTATAAAATTAGAGAGAGGAAGACAGATTCATAGCTGCCAGGGGTTAGGGATGGTGTGGGGAGGGACAAGTATGACCATGAAGGGACAGCAGGAGGGAGATCTTTGCGGTAATGAAGATATATCTTGATTGTGATGGTGGGTAAATTATTACATGAATTCCCACATGTGATAAGTGACGATCCCACAGCCATACACTGCTAGGGTCAGCTTCCTGACTCTGACATGGCACCACAGTGACGTAAGCGGCAAGCACTAGGGAAAACTGGGTAAAGAACAAGACATGAGACCTCTGAACTGTCTTTCCAACTGCCTTTGAATGAAAATTATTTCAAAATAAAAAGTTTTAAGTAATTAAGAAGGTGAAAATTACAGTCACAATCACAGTCTAATAATGTTTATATTTTCTGTAGCGAAACCAGAGTTTTTCCTTATAAAAACTTTTCAATAGAAACATATATTTCTGTTGTACTCTAAGGAGCGAGGTTAGATAATGACAATAAATGTTTTCGCATCCAAAACTCAGAGGAGGCATAAGGGTTAGAACCTAAGAACAACAACAAAGCACCCTCAGAACCTGCAGACTAAGCGAATTAGACTAGCAAAATTAACCTTCAATCCTTGAGGTTAACCACCTACAAAACAGTCCTGAGAGTCAGGAAATCTCCTAAATTGAGAAGAACCAGGCCCTGAATATCTGATTAATGAAATATCACCAAATACAAAAGAAAGTAGCAGCCTAATTATTGGAAATATACAGGAAGACTACGCTCATCAGATATTTTGAGAGAGAGAAGGTAAAAATCATAAAGTGTGCAGTACTAAACTCACTCAGCATTACTCAGAAGCTGGCAACAGACACCAAAATCTGGCTCAAGACAGAAATCTGCTTTGTTTGGGGGACTGGGGGGGGAAGGGAGGGGGCGGCAGCAAGGGGGAGGGTTCAGGTTTTCTGTGTCTCTCAAGACTATTATACTCCTCTTTACACCTGGTTTCCATTTCACTAGAAGTCTTCTAATAACCAATTCACTTTTTCTGTAACATCAACTATTTGGTCATTGGAAAAGTGTCTCCTTATAGTGTATTACCTGGCATTGTGGTTGGTCTCTTATGAGTCTCATTAGTTTTAGGTACAAGTCAGTTCCAAAAGCCTCATTCATTCTGAATGTACTGGCAAAGACAAGTTCCCTGGGTCATCCCTTTTCTAAGGGACCTCTGTTTTGTTTTCTCATTTTCACAGGTAATATATCAGCCTGGTAAAAAAGCTCTCCAATTTCCTATTAAGCTCACAACATTCAGAAAGACTTACTTTATCTGCCATTCTATTCCCCTCCTACTCACTGCTCCCTAAAATTATTCTCTAAAACATATATTCTACACAAAGAATCTCCCTTGAGCACAGATTCCTATCAAATATGCTAAAAGTTAGACTATAGTTCTTTAGACTATATTTCTTTAGACTATATTCATTTTTTCTGGTCCTGAAGTCTTCTAAATGCTGAAGTGTTAGGCATATAAATCAACACTTCTGATGAATTCTCCCTGAATACATTTCCACAAGTCTCTCTTATCTAATAGATAAAATACCTATTTTATCCAATTCCAAATATCTGAAAATGAAAGGCTACAGTATTACTGATAACTATAAACACTGCAACAGCATCACAGCACTCTCCCACTGTAACTGGTTAGTGCTTACTTTTCAAGACTTTGTAATAATCCACATTCCTAAACATAGTAAACAAAAAGAAAACCTCAACAGCACAGCCTGCTCATACTTTGTATGTGAAATCAGGAACCTCTTATACATTACATTCTGGAATCTGAGAATTTCACAAAGAATTCCATACCTGCTGCAATGAAAGTTAAACAAATTACCAAAAAAAAAAAAAAAAAAAAAGAAGAAGAAGTAATTTCTGGGAGGGAGTGGGCAAACTGAGTGAAAGGGACTAATTAAATACTAAAAGAAAAACTGGACTGGTGATGGCAAACTTAATGCATTATATACAGATGTTGATTGAACAACGATGCCCCCTTTAACCTATTTAATGTTCCTTCAATAAAATTAATTTTTTTTAAAAGGGTTTCTTAGGATTTATTTGCTAAAGAAAGCAGAAGTGTAAGGTCCTAGAACAGACTCTCAAACTCATGTCAAATCTACAGAGTTCTATTTCAAATAGGATCCATCCACTCAACACTGGACAAGCTAGCACAAATGCTGGAAAGTCACTTTTCTACTGAATCATAGTGACCATGTTCCTTACCTGGAAAATAACCAGGAAAATACAGCCTTAATTCCCATGTGTCACATTCCCTCAACTGCTTTGCTTTCTTGCCAGTAAATGCAGGTCGCTAAATTGATAATCATGGACATCAGTGCGCTTGAATAACAGGCGCACCTGCTATGGAAACTGTAAGAGATGTATCTGTTCACTTACCTCCACTGCAACTACAATCAAAATGAGGTCTGTTTTTGACTCTGGAAAAAGTGCATCCACTTGTGGTGACATCCCAATGAGAGCACAGTTAGTGATCACAGAAATAACACTCATTGTTTCAAAAGCCAGCTAAAAGAGAAAAGAATGGGAAATTTAAAAAAATGCAATAGCCACTTCCGTAGCTCCTCATTCTTATTCATATCATCTAAAAATCAAGGAAAAAGTCTTTCCTTAGTTCTAAATATTCCATGCACATTTCAAACTTTTTCGTATTATGATCAAAATTAATCATACTGGTAGCATTTACTTAGCTTTAAAAAAGTCATACTTTTAGAAGAGGTTTTTGGCTTGAATATCCCAAAGCAATATGTTCTGTTTTCCCGAGAGGTAGCCAGGGACCTGAATTTGGATTATGTCCTAGAAAAATATGCTATTAAATTACTCAGATCTAAAGGTAATCTAAAGCAAGGTCATTAGATAAATGTTTTGTATTCAAAAAGGCACAATTTCACCTGGAATTTATTCTGTGAAACCATCCTACTTTGCCAGACCACACACTATATTTTAGCTACATGTGAGGCATTGGTTACAGTGATCCCTTGCAAGCTGTATTTACCAAATCACCTGCAGACCTTTAGTAAAGTGCAGGTACCAGGCCCACTGAGACCTACTTAAATAGATTCTGAGCCAGGGTCCCATGAAGGGGACAGGTGCATACTCCTGAGAAAGGACTATGGAAAGAATGTGATGTTGCTCTTTTCTTCTTTTTTTAAATATACAGTACTTGGTGATTACTACTTAACAATTAACTCTAAGAAATACAACTACTATTAGAAACAAAATTTTTTAAAAGTAAAACAAAACATGACTGGCTCCAAACTTAAGAATTCTTTGTGTGGTCTGATCCTCTTTCCATCGCTTTTTTATAATAAAATTCATGACTCCACTGGCTCTTTAAATTATTACCTGCCATACACCAATACTGGCTGAAGGTTCTGCAAATGGACGTTTGAAGACCCTGCACATTTTTAAGGCATCACAATTAACTTCAGTAAAGTTATTTAGCACAGCAAAGGCAGCTGCCAATGGGTAAACACAGGAGAAAAGGCTCACGTAACCAAACTGCAGGAATAATTCCAAGTAATCATCGAAGGTGCCCTGAAAATGTAAACCACAAGAAGAAAACAGACACTGTTTTAATATCATATAACAGCAACATTTTGTAAAACGACCCAAGACACTGGTGTAACCAAAAATATCTGTTTCTCCCAATTCTATCTTCTCAACAATGGAATTTACTAGACTCAAGGGCAATTTTATATTTAATCCCTGAAATAAAGAATAAAAATGATCTTGTACCAAATCATTGAATTAATACATTCTTTCCTAAAGTAAACAACAGCAAAGCTAAAGATGTTTGCTTTTGATGAGGTAAAAACAGATGATCAGGCATTACTATTAGAAATCCTACATGGCTGCTACCTCCTATCATGGACACCACAGAATCTTTGTCCCTGATCCTCCATTGATACAGATAATGGTGACGTGGCCAAAGGACCCCTAAAAGTTTATCACTCCATAAAAACAACATAAAAAAATTATAGAAGGGCAAAATATATCAGAATCTAGTAGTTTGGAAATTTACCAAAGGCTTGCAGCAACCCTGACAGAAGTTAGTCAAAAAAACAGTTCAATCTTGAAGCATTTTCACTTATATCCTTTTATCATCTCCTATTCCCTAGTTCTGCAGCAACCTTGAAATTCCCACTACCAGGGGGAGCAAAGTGGGGCTGAATATCTTCGAAAACCTCAGTCTCAAAGAGAGGTCATTATCTGACCCCATTCAAAAGGCTTGTCCTTATTGAACTTCAATGGGTCTCTCCTAGTGTTAAAGCCACTTCTCCCAGATACATTAGCTGACGGTTTTAACAGTCTGCCTGAGGTGATGGGCAGCAGCAGGAGCCATCAAAAGACTAGTGAGGGAGCTCAAAAGGACAAACTGAAGCATGAGGTCTCCACAGGGTAGTTTAAAGCAGTGACATTCTCCTCAGAATTCAGCAGGTCAGACACATAGGTTCATGTACAAGCTCAGGAAAAAGAAAGAAATGAAGATACTTTTCAACCAGGGTCAGTCAGTAGAGAATGAATAACCTTTTTAATAAAAAGTGCTGGGACAATTGAATATATAAATGCAAAAGGGTGAAGTTGGGCCCCTATCCCACACTGTCTATAAAAATGGCTCTAAATGGTTGAGACATAAATGAAAGCACTATGATTTTAAAACTCTTAGAAGAAAGTAGAGTAAATCCTTCTGACCTTGAATTAGGCAATGATTCCTTAGATATGGCACTAAAAGAACAGGCAACAAAAAAGAGAAGTGGACTCCATCAAATTTATAAAGTTTAGACATTGAAAGGCACTACCAAGAAAGAAAACACTAGAAGAAGGAAAAGAAAGGAAATATTTGCAAATCATGTAGCTGATCAGATTTATATTGAGAATATATGAACTATAATTGAGTAAAAATAGATAAACCAATTAAAATGGGTAAAGAATTTGAATATAAAATGTGCATATATAATATATAATACAATATATAATATATACTATATACATTATATAATATATATATAATCTTCAAAGAAGAGATATAAATGGCCAAAAGCACTACAAGATGATCAACCTCTTAAGGCATCAAGAAAAATACAGATCAAACTCACAGTGAAATACTACTTCACATCTACTGGAAAGTACTCTATACATGACTGCTAGGAATGTAAAATAGTGTCACTGCTGTTGAAAACAGTCTGCCTCAAGAAGTTAAGCAGAGTTAACATGTGACCCAGCATATGGTAATGTATGTTCATTAAAAACTGTCCATACAAAAAGCTGTACGCAAGTATTCACAGCAGCATTCTATTTCATAGTAGCCAAAACACAGAAGCAATCCAAGTGTCTATCAACTGAAGAATGGATAACATGAGGATGTCATGCAACGGAATGTTATTCAAGCATAAAAAGGAATGCAGTTCTGGTACTCATGTCACAACACGGAAATCTTAGAAGCATTATGCTTAGTGAAAGAAGCCAGACATAAAGGCCACGTAATTTATTACTTTGTTTATATGAAAGTCACAGAGTAGGAAAATCTATCGAGACAGAACATGAGATAGGCTTTCTTTTTGGAATGATGGAAATGCCCTGGAATTAGACAGTGCTAATGGCTGCACAACCTTGTGAATTTACTAAAAGCTTTTAAACTGTCCTCTTTAAAATGGTGAGTTTTTTGGTAGTGGATACACCAAAGAGTTCAAAAAAAGGAATTCACAGCAGAAAATGGGGAAACAGTGGAAGCTTGAAAACACCTTTTTGAAGCTATAGTTACACCTTTCTGATATATTTTAGAAGTTTTAGAACAAGGGAAGAAAGTGGTAATAGTTGTCACAAATCCTTGGTGGCGGGGTGGGGGGTGTTGAGAAGAAGGGGAGAAGAGACGTAAATATCTCTTCTAAAGTGAGGTGAATCATTTAGTGGTCTCCAATGATTAATGACAAAGGTGCCTTCACTGAAGCAGGATGCCTGGGTGATGGTACGCTGACTTGTCACCTCAGTGACATCGTGACATAGCAGAGGACCCAGTGACATGCTACTCAGATGCCCCAATAGAGGCCTGCTGCTCACAAGTCACGTGTTCTGACCAAAGAGAAGCTGAGCAGCGCTCTATGCCACTCCAGGAGTGAGTGTCAGTCAGGCCTCAGGATGACCAAGGCCATGTCTGTCAACCGCTGTTCCACACAGGCCTCTTCGTGATCATCCAGGGTATATGCAAGAATAGTATTAATAAAAATATTCATCACAATATTTAAAAGTAATAATTAAAATTCTAACTAATACATCTCAGTCTTTTACCAAGATATGCATATTAAGCTCAGTAGCTAAGAGTTGTTATTTTTTAATTGACTGTAGAACTCAGATTCCACTTCCAGAAAAATTTCCATTATATTTTACTAAAGTAGAAAGTTCTCGAAGACAAGAGTATCAGGAATGGCAGGTGGTGCTTCTTCCAGAGGCGTGGGATATTTGGGTGTAGCATGAACCCGGAATTCTGAGGGCTCCCACTGGCTGGTGTTCCCGCCCACCGGGACTAACATAAACACACACTCGCCCTCACAGCGGGCGCGGGCAGGCCAATGCTGGGCGGGGGCTGCAGCAGTCAGCGGGCGCATCTCACTGGAAGCATCTCTTTATGCTCTGTTGCAGCATATAGATGTGGTTTTTAAATATGCCCAGTGATACAGCATTGATTTATTTCTCTGAAGAGTGAAGTAACTCAGAGTTAGGAAAGAATCTAGGCAATCAAGCTGTTTATTATCCCAATTTGGTCTTAAGAAACCCTCAAAGCCTGCACTCAGCTTTCAGAATTGTGCTGTTTCGGCTCATAAAGTAAAAGCCTGAGCCTACGCAGATACACAGACAATTTCTCTCAGATGCGCCACTGAGGAGCCTTCTGAAGTCATGCAGAGGTCTTCCAGGCATCCTTAGCGTACGACACCCAGGGTGTCCTGCCCACAGAGCAGTGTCCTCTGTGTGCTGTGTCTCCATCTCACCAGGAGACTCTGAGTGGTAGCATTTACATGTGAACACTTGAGCAGCACCTCTGACACTTCTGAGCACTTTTAAACCAGGGACATAATCCAACAGCAGGAAGGAAAAAATGCATATTTGACAGGAAACTAAAATAAAAATATATTAACCAAGATAGACTCTATCCTATTATCTATAAATTAGCAAAGACCAACTAAGACAATTCAAAGAATCTATGTACAAACTTTAAGAACACAGCAGTTATTAAGAATACTGTGGGATTTCTGTAAAAATCATAATAATCTTACATATCTATTTAAATGTATGAAAACAAAGTTCCAGGTTCCAAGTGAAACATTTCACAAGGTCCTCCCACCACCCCTGAAGAAAGAGGTCTCAGAGTCCCCTAAGCCAAGGTATTTATTCTGCACAGAATTAAACAAGGAAAGAAAATACAGAGCAAAGTCGGTAAATCAGATATGTGCTGAGTATCAGATTCTGAATTGGAAAACCAAAATCTTAATTCTTATTCCCAACTTTGTCACCAAGTGATGTATAATGCAGAACATCAGTCACCTATTTTTAACAGGAGAAAAGCAATGCTACTTTGCCTTCCTTCTTAAAGGTGTTATTCTCAGATGTCTTAAGATGCCAGAAAAGATAAAATCTAGGGTTTTGGTACGGTCACCTTACTAGCCTACCTAAGATAAATCAAAATGGTGAAGAGCAAAGTGTTGAATTACTGCATACCATTCACTAAGCCAGGGAAAAGGAAGAAAACTGGTCTGGAGAAGACAGTGTTTTTGGTTTTGGATACATTAGGGGGTGATATTGTTTTCCCTAGTAATTCAGAGAAAAAGAAGAGCTGGCATCACATTCTAATGGTTTAAAGGAAGAGAAGTAGGAAAGTTAGAGACATCAATATGGAAAATTAATTCAAGAACTGGGAGGAGACATGCCCTGGTGGTGTGGGGGTTTGGCCCACTGCCTCTAGCTAAGTGCAGTCCACATGCATCCCAGGGACCTGATGCTGGGATGAAAACAACTAGGATGAACAGCTAAGTAAAATAAAAATGCTTCCTCCTCTCCCTTCCTGCCTGTCTACTCACCTTCATTCCTGTCTGTACAGAGAGAGAGAGAGAGAGAGAGAGAGAGAGAGAGAGAGAGAGAGAGAGAGAGAGAGAGAGAGAGAGCGAAAGAGAAAAAAAGAAAAGGAAGGAAGGGAGGGAGGGAGGAAGGAGGGAAGGAGGAAGGAAGGGTCTAGAAAGAAACTGGGAGAGGTTTGCTTGGTTTGGAACAAGAGAATTTCTGTGTGTGCACGCTTTCTGACATCTCATGTATAAATATAAATAGTGTTGCTGGTAAAGATATGCTGTAAGTTTATACTTTGAATCATCTCCCTCAAACACAGCATGGTAGAAAATGCTAGCACATATACATATATTTTAATCAAAATATATATGACCACTCAAAAACAAGAAAAGCAGCTGCAGAGTTAAGAAATGGAACAAAATGCAAGAAGGCAAACAGGAACCCTTCCAGGCTCCGAGTGCACAGGCTAACAGAGGTGGCAGGATCTGTGTTCTATGCGTCGGGGCACCAAAGGCCCCTGACTCCCCAGTAGCATAACTGGAACCAGACTGTGCAAAACCAGGGGCTAGGACAGGGGTCTCCTGACCTTGACGGGGGAGTGAAAACAGCCACAACTGCCCTGGTACTACAGTTTGTGTCAACAGCATGTACTACTAGCTCTGTGACTAATCCTACAAAATCCCCAATCTCAGTTCAAAATGGAAACTCTGAATTGCAAACACCTGGTTCTGGACTAGGACCTGGGAGGCCCAGGGGAACACTGCAAAAATCATCATCATCATCATCATCATCATCATCATCATCATCATCATCATCATCATCATCATCATCATCAAAGGCAGGGAGAAGGGAACAGAGAGAGAGAATGAACAACTCAAGGTAAACACAATCAAAATTCTTAGGCATATGAGAAAAACTACGAAAATCTGAAAGAAACTCAGTAGTCAGCAAAGGTATTCATTCAAAATGAAAAGCAAAAGTATAAGAGTTGTACAATAACAGACTCTAACTAAATGAAACAGTAAAGAAGAATACCATACCAGGGAGGTGCAATCTATAAGAAACAATGACCTAAAGCAAACACGATCCCATGGCACGCCTTGGTGGAGTAGTGGTGAGATCTGCCACCTCCAGCCAAGTGCAGTCCACATGCATCCTAAGGACCCAGATTCTTGTGTCAGGGCTGGTACAAGAACAACAAGGATGAACAACAAAATAAAATGCCTCTTCCTCCTCTCTCTGCCTACTTGCCTACCTATCTTCATTCCTGCCTGTGCCTTTCCTTTTTTAAAAAAAACAAACATGATCCCAATATCCCCGCCTCAAAATACAGAAATAGTGAAGTTAGTCAGAGCTCACATAAATTTGCTGAACACATGGTTAGGGTTTATGAGCAAGGTGGAAAACCACTCCTGGTCTGCTTGCAGTTCCTAAAAACACTTCCGAAATTCCATCTTAAAGGAACTATTTTATAGTCATTTAAACTAAAAATTAATCTTCAGATCCACATTCCAACTTTAGTGCTGGTCTTCTACGGCTCTCAGACTGCAGGGTGAGCATGGGCACGGCTGGCTGCCTCTCAGGGCATGCCATGCCTCCCTCGCTCTGCCATCTCTGCAGTAATGGTCCCTGCCACCCTCAGCACAGCAGTCACAGACTCCCGGCTTCAGAGTCAAGGCCACGGCCTTTGAATGCATGGCTGCTTCTTTTTAACTCTACAGTAGTTCATGAGGAAAAGGCTGGAAAGCACCTATGAAACAGTCCCATCTGAGACAATGAGTGTATACATACTTAGTGAAGTTGGTCCGTGACTATTATTCCCTGCCAGTCAATGCTTCACTTAACCAGTATGCAAGCTTACCAAATAGGTTCCCATTTCCTTTTCCAGGATGACTTGCTCATACAATGAAGGATCAATGTCTGCCTTCAAAGCCTGCACCTTCCTCTTCACTTTCACATGGTGCTTCTTTTGGAGCCAGTAAGGAAGAAGTGACTCCACAACTTGGTTAAGGATCTGGGAGGTAATCAGGAGAGTGGCCAAACTCTAAACAGAAACACAGAGATGATAGTTGACAATGTCACTTAATCAAATCAGAGCACGTATATAATTATGTAATTGAGAAAATGGAATCGTGAATAAATAGTATACTATTGTTATTAAAAAACAGTATCAGAAAGTCTAGGCATTAGAAAGATGTGTCTAATTTATTGCTTTTTCACAAGTAAGACAGATAGAATAGAAAAATATTATAATACAAAAAATTATAATAAAAAATAAACCAGTTATGAGTTGGTAGGAGAATGAGTTAACATGAAATTGTATTCTTGCCATCTCACCCTTGTTACAACATATAAATCTAAATGAGATTGCCAACTTTGAAGAAAAAAAAAGTTAGCTACAACTTAAAAAATATTATACAAAGTATTAGATCACTCTTTCATTATTATAATTATATTTTGAAATAAAAACTTTAAAGCATCTAGCTTTTAACATCTTTCACTTTAACTTAAATTATGATACACTTACTCCCTCACAACTGGTATCCTTTCAAGGTGTGCAAATTTCAATCAACTTTTAACTACGATTTTTCTGGCTAGATCAAAAAGATATGGTTTAATACTTTCATTGCAAATTGTAATTGCTATAGAGTCACACTTTTAATTTTATGATAAGTATTGTGGCTAAAATTATTTACTGATAAATTCAGTAAAATGTCTGAATGTTTTATTTCTTTTTGAGGTATGACTTGCTGTTGCTTCTTTATATATTTTCTCTAAGGGATCTTAATAGATTTCTGTTGAAACGTCAGTGTTTTATAGTTTGTACTAAATTCAATGGTGATATAAAAATGAATTTTTGCCTGGATCAGAGTTTTAAAGTTTTTTTTTCAAAATTATAAAGTTAATAAATCTTTCCTCACTGTAGAAAATGTAGAATAAAGAAAAACATACTTGTCTAAAATGCCACTACCATGACTGAAACACTGCTATTTTTTTTCTAATCATAGGTCAAAATAAAACTAGAATCAACCTGTATGTGTACAGCTTTGTATATTTACTTTCTCATTTATTATGTAATGAACAGTTTCCCGTTATTGAAAGTTCATTGTTTCTTAGTTGTTCAATGTAAGTATTATTATGATTCAATATTATAAATGCTTCACTGTTGTAAATGCTGTTCATGTACTTTTGTACATGAATCTGTGTTCCATCTTGACCATTTAGGGATGAATTAAAGTTCTTGGCAAGATGCCCGAGTGGTTTCCAGACGTGTTGTGCCAATTTCTACTCTTCCCAGGTGGTTATCAGTGTTTCTATTGCAAGTCACCTTTGCTGACATTAAAATTCTACTTTTTTTAAGAGTACCCCCTCCTCACCCTGTCTCCCCATTAAATAAACTAGACTTCCTAAAGTATAAAAAATGAAAAGTTGTAACCCATCAACACACTAATGGTAGGATGGGAGAAAGTATGGACAGTCAACTTGCCAATTTCAAACATATCATTTTTAACCTTCCCAACTCTTCAAAAATAAATTTTGAAAGTAGTAATAGAGCCAGGATACTTCTTATGAGCACAATATTAACTTTTAAGTAAGGTGTTAAACTATAAATACATAGTTTTATAACTTTTTATGATTATAGAAATTTCTTTAATTTCCTGCAAAATTATCCAAGCTCTCATGTAAATATTAAGAAGCTTCATGTTTTGACTTTTTTTCACTAACAACGGTACTTAAGGAACAGCCCTTATCAACAGCTAGCTCAAGTATAAAAAGAGAATTTAGAAAGGAATGATTTGTACTCACTTCATTATTTACTATTATTACATCAACCAGAAATGAGAATAAACCAAAACAAACATCAGACTTTTTTTTAACATTTCAGCACTGTGTAAGATCTGCTAGTCTCTCAAATTTAACAACTTACGGATTTAAAAATGAAATGTGTAAGACCCATTTAAGGTTATCATCCACATCCTGAAGCATACACAAAAATTCAATTAGTAAATTTCTTTTTTGTGGTTAGAACTGCTTCTATAAGTTTTGAGGCGAACCATATCTTAGTGCCCTATAGGATAATGTTTAAAGTTGATTTGTTTCAATGAACTTAATTGGAGTATGATACATACTGCAATTGTTAATGGTTTATTTAGAAGTGAGCTTAGAAATATACAAAGTCTAAGACATTTTCTTTATAAAACAATAATGTGAAAATGACACCTCTAAAACCTATGAAATGGACAGCCTTTCTGCTCTTCGCACTCACCTGACGCAGAAGCTTCATATCCTTCATGACAAAGGCAATGTAGAAGAGTGAGGCAAAGCAATTCAGAAAGTTGAACTGCCAAAAAAACAAAAAAGAATGCAATATTTAATGCTGCTTTAGTATTTATGTAAATATTGCAGTGGTAGTAATAGTTACAAAATCACATTATTACAACTGCAAATACAGCGTTGCAGATGGAACAACTTCCAATCAAGGCAAGATGGAATAAAGCCAGCCCCTCTATAAACTTTGGATATAATGCAAGAGGCAATCAAAGGAGAACTCTGAAAGGAGCTAAGAGGCAGACAAACTGGTTTGTGTCTCCAAGACTGAAGGAATAACACAGCACCAGTGCCTCTTACTATGTTCCTATGACTTTCTTAGGAGAGGAGATCAAGGTCCAGCATTTCACACCCCAAGTCTAGCAACCCAGGTACATAGGAAGGCTTGTTCCCTGCCCACCACACCTCACCTCCACCCCCATCCATTCCAACAGGAGTCCTGATAGCAGCAGGAGCACCCAGCAGAACTTGGGGGTAGGGGTGGGGTGATCAGGACCCTCCATTAACAATAAACTGCCAGGGGAAGCGCTCTCCTTCCCTGCTGGGCCATACCCATGGGGCTGAACCACTACCCCATGAAGAGATACCAGGATGGCCTGGCAGGATCAGCATAGGACTCCATTACAACAAGCAGCCCAGGCCAGGAAGCCTCTTTGTACCCATGGACCTGCTATTCCCCAGCCTCATGGACAGACACCTAGGTAGCTGGGTGACAGGAGGAGGAGAGAGTGCCCATTCCACCCAGCCAGCAAGCATCTGTGTAACCATGGCCTGGGACTGCTCTGCCCCAGCAGGGGAAGGGAGGGGTATGGTGTGTGTGTGTGTGTGTGTGTGTGTGTGTGTGTGTGTGTACACTCATGTGTGCACTGCGAGGGGCATGCACCAATTAAGTGGGATCCCACCACAAGATCATTTCTTCAAGCACTTCCTTGTCATAACCTGAAACCATCCCCTGCACTAACGAGCTTCCTTTTGCCTCCCAGCTCATGCAGACTACTTCCTGCTAAGTAGCATCATTTTCTGAGTCAAAGGTCATTCCCTGTACAAATGTGGGCACTTGATTAGTGAAGGAATGAGTAAGCAGTAAGATCAATATAGCCACAGGGTGGGGTGGGGGTGCTAAGTCTGAAAAGCGGAAAAGCAGAAGCCCAGCAAGGTGTGAAATGCTCTCCCCATAAGATTAAAAAGGAAGGGAGAGATGTAAGAAACACGATGGAGGAGGAGCAGATTCTAACTTTTTTTAGTCTTTTACAGGAGAGTCATCTAACATTGCATCTGACATTATTAGGGAATAACAGAGTCTCAAGGCAGTGTTTTACCCCTATAGGCAAAAGCTCATATAAGTCAGTTTGCATGAACTTTTTATGCCTCATGTTCCCCTGCTTTCTTACACACTGAACACAGAAACTAACTTCCTTGTGGACCCAGCACCAGCATCTTGAACATCAATTACTACACTGTGCTAGAAGGAGGTCCTCAGGTCTTTCTAGATATGTATGACCACTTGCCCCTTTTCTAACATCTGAATTGCTAAAGATTGTGGAATTCTTACTAGCAACATATGATAGATTTTCTATTTCCTTACTGCCTCTACAAGTTCACCTACTTCCAGAAACCTAAACACCTTCCTCCTGGTGGTTTCTGATCTCTTAAGGCCCAGGAAACCAGAAAAGTAAGGTTCTTGGAATGATTTCTACAGTTGGATCAGACTTTCTAAGTGAGGGCCTGAAAACTGCTCTCGGAAGAACGTACATAGACACTGTTGAATCAAATCCAATAGCAAGTTCAGAGGACTCTATACACCTTTCTTGATTCTCAGCTATGTTACCAAAGGCTGAGTAATCTGCTAAAGGAGAGCTTTCAAGCTGGCACTTACTTGTAAGCATAAATAATAAAGGTGGAAGAGGCATAATGTGTGAGCTTTCACACAAACAGCAGCAGATTATACAATCCTTTCCATCTCTTTCTCTTACTCACCAAAACCTCTCACACTCTGGAAATTTCTGACAAAACTGTTAGGAAGAATTTAATGTTCCATCACTAAAGAGATTGTGGGTAACTTGAAGGATTGTTGACTAGGGAAGCATGCAAAGTCACCAAAAGGAAAAGAATAGATTCATACATAAATTGGTTAGTTAGTTTTTAATGCAACTGAAAACTGGCTGTAACTATTTCAATATATGAAGTCTTACACCATGTGTACACTTGCAATGAGAAATTAAACATATATGTAAACACACTTACCAATACTTCCCAACTTGCAAAATATACTATCTACTATCTTAAATCAGAAGCAAATCTTCATAATTCTATTACTAAATATTAGAGTATACATTAGTTTCATAATTAAAATGGAGATGTATCTAAAAACTTACCACTAAAACTTTCAGAATTAGATGATTCTGATAGGCAGACTCCAATCTGTGATTCTCTAAAATATGAAAAAAGAGAGGAAGTTTCTCAGATAAGAAAGCAATACAAGAGAAGGGCCATGAGGTAAGAGACTGTACTGAGGGAAGTGAAATCCAACAACAGTGTCTCCATCGATAAATGTGCTCACTGTCAGGCATGGCTACTGCTCCCTACAAAGAATGGCAAACAGGTAGAAACTAAGTTTAGGACATATTTTTCATGGTGAGGTTATTTTTTAAATATCACTGCTACAAAGAAAGTTCAGGTGTTGGCAAATCCCATAGCTAGTCACCTAGAAAAAGGTCCTGAGCAGTGGTAATAGAAAAACTGACAGCCACCTCCAAAAAGAAAGGCAATAAAGTGTTCTGTATATGTGACTTGCAAGGATTAACTGAAAGGGGAACTTAAATTTCCACGCCAATCCAGGAAAAGGAGACACTGGGAGGTCCCAAAATAACAGGACAAAAAGACCAAGAGGAAGGTTCTGAAGGTGTCGTGGACAGACACAGTGCTACACTGACCTGGATATGTCAGCCAACTCAGCTATCGGCCGCTCTCTAACCCTGGGCAGGTCACTTAACCTTACATTCAGCCTCCTCACCTTCAAAACAAGTAAGACACCTACAAGCCATCCTCCTCCTGGGCTCACTCAGGACTAAAAATAACACAAAACCTTAACCCAGCATCAGCACACACACAAAAATACTCAATAATTAATGGCAGTTACTGTTGTTATATGACTAATAAAAAAATAATTTAAAACATTTTTATGGTCCATGAAGTTAAGGCCTAAACTTCTTTTGGAACAAGAACATGTCTATTTGTTTGAATAAATTAATTAGAAAGTAAATGACCTATCAAGATCATTGCTAAAGTCTAACCAAGTTCCTCTTGGGCCAGATACATACACAAACACCAGCTTCACTGAATTCAGTGGCAATTCTCGGTGTCCCACACAACTTGACAATTGTTTTTCAGATACTAGACATAATTTGCTCAGTGTGAAAAAAATGACAGGACAGTATCAGGAGCACAGGTTTGAGAGAGAACAGTCTAGACAGCCTGGCTCTACCATTTGCTCTCTGAACTTTCTTAAGTCTCAGTATCTTTATCCATAAAATGGTAAAATAACCTTTATTATCATGTGTTCTGCGAGTGAAACTGGATAAAATGGCACCTAGAAAGACACCTATAGTGAACTACACTCAACAGGTGAGAGCTGTGATAAGCGTGAAACATCATCAGAACTCAGAAAGCCCAGGAACTTTTTCTTATGTCCCTATAATGAGACCAGAGCAGTACCTCTCTTCTTTACAAGGTAGCCATTGTATGAAGCCTAAAATCTTAGCAATACAGGCAAATAAGAAGCATCAAGTCTTACCCCATGAGGTTAAAAACTCAGCCGCGTATCGATACAGGCGGTTCATGATCTCGATCACAATGGCATAGATGATGCTGGGCACGTACAGCAACACACTGGTCCACTCAGACCCGCTGTTCTCGTGGAGACTCAAGGCCCAGGCCTCCATGTCGAAGTAAATCATCATGACATAGAGAGAGAAATAGAGACAGAGGCACACAAAGGGCAGCGAGACCAGATAAATGCGCAACTGTCTCTTGTAGCTGGGGTAGAGAGGCTCCTCCCGGCCAGTGACGGAGTTGATACCCAGGATCCCGTGATATCCTGGTCGGGGCTCCTCAAACTGTCGCTTCATGACTAGTGTCCCCCACCTGTAGGCCATGGTGGCACAGCCACGCTTCCACACCTCTAGGATCACGGTAGACCAGATCAGGTTGAACGAGGCGAAGATCACATACTTGTCATAGTCTTCCCACACAAACAAGTAGTAAGGTAACCCAATGACCGCCATGGGGATTAAGGCGAAAGTGAAATATTCCAAAAATCCAAAGTAAAGAGCAATTGTCTCCCCAAAGTAGCTGCGAATGCTGTCTGTAAGGAAGAAAAGTCAAACTGTTAAGTACAGAGTACAAAGACTTCCTTTTTATCATTCAAGTAAGCTGATGCAGTATTTTTTGGCTAAGTGGGGATCATTTTATGCCCTCTTTCCCCCTGAGTATGAAGATTACTAGCATCAAGGCCATCTTCCCTGCAGTACAAAGTCCCCACCGGTCTGTCTAGCAAGCCTGACACTTCCCCAGCCAAGCGTCCAGGCTGACCGCACAGGCTGTTTCCCCTTTAGTTCCTACTCTGGTGCATACCCTTTTCCCAAGGAAAAAACTCACCCTAAGACCTGTCCCAAATGTCTCAGATCCTAGTTGAAATTCAGCAAGGCCAAAGAGCCATTTCAATTTGGGGGGCTATGTATCCCACTTTTCTCCCACTTTAATAGTGATAAATGTTCTTTTCAAAGAAGACTCCCTATCCATAACACCCTGCACCCCCTGCACAAAGATATAATACGTGTTCATCCATGTGTCAGCATATTTTCTCAATACACTAAAAAAATAATTATTCAAAAGCACCAAAGAATATTTTACACATTTGCTTCCAGAACAGTCATGAAACACATGTATCTAGACCGTAATATATGCACTGGACAAAAGAAGGCCCCAGCAACATCACTGTGAATATTCTGCGAATTCCACACAAGGTCAGTCAGGGACACTGCATCCTTCACTAGCGCATGTTCAGTGAGTGACTGGACTGAATGACCAGCATCCTGAGCTGGGACCAGGGTGGGATGAAGGGGGCATGGGAGTCAAACAACTGGAGTTAAACAATTGAAGTTACTATTTTTTTGGTTAATTAAAAGCAGCTAAAATGTTTGTCTTTTTTTTTTTTTTTTTAAGATAATGTGTCCCATCAGTCTATGGAGATGAGTAAAATGGGATAAGTGATTTTCTCCAGTCCTTAATTTTTCTAGATTACCCAGGAGCATATTAAAACAGTGAGTATGATGAAATTACCCCAAATCTGTATCAGGTCAAAGAATAATCAATCAAGCATTCAATGGAAAACAATCTATAAAACGCTGTCCTTGGGTCTGAGTTTCCTAACAGATGACCTACCTCGATGTCAGGAGAAGTTCGAGTTTGCCCTACCCCAGCTACTGCCACTGGACCCAGCACTCCCAAAGGCCTCACACCTATTACCACAACCATGCCCAGCATTCACCATCAACTCTTTTTCTCCTCTTACTTTCTAAGAAGTAGCTAATGGATACTGCCACTCACAAGTCCTAGAGGCAATTTTTAAATTGACTGCTACCTAAATGCCAAACAATGTGAAAAAGTTTCTAAAATGTAATATAAAATGACTACTGTATTCCCTGGAGCTATCAAAACCAAAATATATTTCCTCTCAAATAATACAAGAAAAATATCAAAATGTAATTTCAAAATTGAACCTTAAAAGCAATTTTTATTCACCATTGTAAACTATAATCATTGTTTTCAAAAATGGAAATTAAAAAGAAAATTATGATAGAGGGAGTCTTTTAAATCAAATCAAAAGACAAATGTCCTTTAAAGAAAAGCTGACAGTAACGCTCATGGTGAAATCTATTGACTTAAATATAATTTTTATGCTTAACAAAGATAACTAAACCAAAACACGTGAACATTCATACTGCCATAAGTTTAACAAAGTAATGTTTAACAAATACCAAATAAACTAATGGTGATTTTTATAGCTATAGTCCAAGAAAATGAATAGGTCCAGTAAAACGCAAACTACATCAAAAGATACTTAGACCTGCTGGTCTGTCCCTAAGAATGACGCAAGGTGGCCCACTCCAAATAATGGGCTTGAAAGAGATATTCAATAACAATATAAACTAAATTTTACAAAATTGTTCTACTCCAATACCTGCTGATGTGGTGGAGGGCATAATGTGTTGAAATATATCTAAGAAATAGGGAATCAATACATAGGCAATTATTTTAATGTGTAGAATAATTACTACGATTAAAAAATAAATTTAAAAAAATTGTTCTACTCCAACTGTGATAAGTATTCATGAAGGCTACTCAGAATCTCCTGCATTATTGGTAAGACTCAGTGTTCTGAGCCAATAATTCAGTCCAACTAAAATAGTACTTATATATTTATAACATATATAAAATAAATTGGTCATGAAACCCATTTTATTCCTTCACCCACAAATGGTGAGCCCTGCCTAGCAAAACACTAAATATCTACCCGAGGGGGATAATGCCACTGCTGAACTGTGATTTTTCATTAGAGCTTCTTCTCTAAAAGAAGAGGTATTGCCACGTACCTATGGGCTGATACTTCAAAGGAAGCCTAGTGTACCAGGTGTCCTCAAGCTTCTTCAGGGCTTCATTATCATGTAGTGGAAACACCTGAATGACGATGCCAGCGGTGAGCAGTCTTCTCACTACAGCGGGGGAAATGTGCCAGACTTCATCAAACATTTGAGATAATAGCGATACACCTCATCAAGTGCTACAAAGACATCCAGGCAGAGAGGGTGTTACACAAAGATCAGCATTATACCGCCTACTCCAAAGGTAATACGCTTTTGTTCTGCTGAATGTCAACAGCTTTACCATCTTTATGACCATAAAGCAATACAAATCAATGTAATTCTTTCTGAATACAGAAATGTACAAATTAGAATTTGAGAGACCCCTAGTTATTTGCTCCCCCCACCAAATTAGCCACTGTATACAGCAATTTAGCATATAACCAAACTTCGAAGCATATATCCATAAATATATTTTAAAACAAAAATGGGGACATTCCATATACATTGTTCTGTAACCTTTTCTCATTCAGTAGACTACAATACTTTAATGTCAAATACAGAATATGAAATGTCCTTTTCAACACTTACATACTATTCTATGTGAAATATGTCCATGTCATATTTCCTTGTATGAAGTGCTATCATTTAATTAATCCTCTATTGCAAAATATTTTTTACTATTATAAATGTTAAAATTCTTGTACATATTATTTTTATCACCTGTCTACTACTTATTATATACACTTAGAAGTAGAGCTGCTAGATCCAAGAGCGAGTGTATTTTAAATTTGTACATATAACATATAACAAGGGACATAAAACAGCCCCTTGAAAATTTTTGTCAATCTCTTTCCACTACATCGAAGGTGAAAAAGTTTATTCTTGTTGATACTGAGCATTTTCAAATTTTCTACTCTGTTAACAAAGGATTAAATTCATAAGCTACAAATATCAAAATCAAATAAGACTTTCTACCCAGCAATCATTTGACTAATATGATTTTAAAACTCATGTGCACATGTGAAAGAGAGAAACAAATTTAACCAAAGGAAATAGCCCCCCTGCACTAATAAATGAAGACAGGGCAATCTTTCACCCATAATTTCTTAGAGTAACTGAGTGGACAGTCAGTCTTTAAGAGGAAGTGTGTTCAGAAAACATGGAGAACGCAAAAACAATGCTTTCTGCCATATTTGGGGAAACGGAGTACTTCTCACACAAATTTCTAGTACTGTCTCTTACTAAAGAAAATGGATGCTTCTATATTAGAATCTGCCTCAAGAAAGGCTGCTTTCCAGTTTTCCTTCACTGATACAGTTCATGCTCTTCAAGGTTTATCAGTTCCAACTCTTCACAGGCTGCCTCCTGATCTCCTATATACCTTGTAGCAGAGTCTAATGTTAAGAATCTCAGACAAAAGGTCCCTCAGTGAGGACCAGCAAATAAATGTTTGCAGTGTGAAAGAAAAAAATCATTTAAATGTTCAATGTAGAAATACTAAATGTAACAAAGAGAGACTATAGTCTCAGAACAATGCCCAATCATAGTCTTCAGGGTAATTTAAAAGTAAACCTAACATCCTAGAAATGAAAGAGGGATAATAAAGAGGAAATATCTGATGCTAATAACAGTGACACCATGGCCGGGTACTGTTTGCTTCTAAAGCCAGGACAGTTGATTGATTTCTTTCGAGCTTGTTTCGCAGAAGTAGTTGAGTTTAACAACAAGCTAGAGCCACCTGGTTTGAAAGAATCACTGGTTTGAAAGAAGTGGAAACTGGCACGAGCCATTCCCCAGGACCCATCTTACATTAGACGACGCAAGTGCTCAGACATTAAATCCTGGCAGAATATGCTTCCCCCAGCTTTGTAAAGACAGCATACTAAGATGTTTTAGCTTCAATCCTACTTCTCTATCCTCGCCAAAAAGGCTAAATGCACATATATTAAGCCTCTGCGACTGCCCAGATCACCCAGACCAGTGGGGACTTGCCTTAATGGAAACTGCACTGCTGGGGTAGAGCATTTCTCGTGTCAAATTGTGTACCTGCATGGATACGTTGGGAAGAGACTATTCCTTTCTAATTATTAGGTAAAGGTGGGGAATAAGACCAAATCAGCAGGTTTGGGTGGACTTACCAGCACATCTAAATTACCTACAGTAACCCTTCCCCACAGAGGAGGCACTGAAGGAGTAATTTCTTGTGCAAGATGAAACCATGACTTGGTCCTGCCTGGATTCAGCAAAATAACCTTCTCTTTTGAAGGCTCCTTCCTCTGAACCATTATTTTAGAATGTTTTTATAAATTCTTATTCTGATCCAAAGACAAAGGATCTCATCCTATTTTTCCTCTCTTACAAAGCACTTAACAGCTGTGACCAAGCCTAAGAAAAACATCAAGCTACCCGCTACTTGCTGAAACAAAGACCACCAAGGCCAGTCAAAGCATCAACCAGAGGACACAAACAGTCATGGAAAAGGTCTGTGAGGCCTCACCTACTGTCCATGAGAGCCACCAAACCACAGGACCACGGCAGTGTGCCTATTAGAAGAACGAATGCCCCACCTCCCCCAGAAAGCAGGGGAAAAGCCAATCACCAGAAGCCCCAGTTTATCAGTAGTGACCAAGAATAAGGGGCCAGGGGCTCCTATGAACCCTTATATGCCCTAACAATATTTCCCATGAGAAACCCTGAGTAACAATGACTGTGGGAAGCAAATCTGTAGACTTTCTTATCAATACCAGAGCCACCTATTCAGTTTTCACCAGTCAACAAGGAACCTTTTCTTCCGAAATCACCATAACAGGTGTCCGTGGAAAAATCTCTCATAAGCCATTTCCCAATCTCTTGAATGTCAAATAGGTGACCCCTATTTAAAGCAGTTTTCTGTATATGCAGAATGCCCCATACCCTTGTTGGAATATGATTTACTTATCGGATTAAATTTGAAAGCAACCTTTATACCAGAAAGAGTTGGATATTAAAGCACCCCTGACTACTGCCTGCACTCTTCATGCTGCATTGTTACATGCAGAAGAAAAAAGTCAATCGCAAACACCAGCGAAGACCCACAAGAGGCAAACTCAGGGGTGATCGGAGGCCAGGCGAGCCTGAAGAGTGACACTGAGAAGGCAAAACTTAAACCAGCAGCAAAAGTCTCTAACTTAAAACAGAACCCTCTAAAGAGACATGCTAGATAAGATATAAAGTTTCTAATAACTGATTTTCTCAAGTATCAGATTATTCAACTGTCAATCTCCATGTAATACTGTTTTACCAGTGCAAAAACCAAACATCAATAGTCAGGTGCAAGATCTGAGAGCTGAGAGAGTACAGTTTGCATTTAAGATTGGAAAAGGGAAAAATTGTTATCCAAGGCTGTTGGTCATACAGATAGGATATTTGATATTTCTTGGGAATTTTACTAGCCAAATAAACTTGTCAGCTATGATGTAAAACATACAAGCACTTGATTTCAGTGTATTTGACTCAGCTCTATCAGAGTGATAGGCCTTAAAATGAATAATAGTTTGGATAAGTGTTTTAAAATTTTACCTTGACAAAAGCTTCCCAAGATCAAATTTTAAATAAATTTCTTTTTTTAAAGGGAAATGTGGGAAATCAGAGAGCTTCTAAGCTGTCCCATGTGAAACTGCTCTCAGTGGAAGCAGAGATGAAGCAGACTCACTTGGTGAAATCTCATAGGGAGCGGTGTTAGAAAACGGGGGAGCTCTACATTCTGAGCATGTTTATGTGAAAACATGGTAATTGACATGCATGTTCTAAAGGCTGTGCGAAATCGTGTGATACTGGTTACTTACTGCATGTAATGAAATTCAGCAAGCTTCCTTGTCAATTATGTTATAAATCAGATCCTTTACTGTGGTTATTTTTAAAAGTCTGCTATTTACAGAAGTTGTTAACTTACTCTGATGCTGACAAATACTCAGGAACACATAAAGGTTTATCATAAATCTGAATTTAAATAAGGAACCGCAGAGCTCATGAAAAACTGAAGTTATCAAATTGCTAACAGAAATCAAGATCAAGAATTCATTCCATGAGACTAAGTGAACACATGACTTTTTGGCTTAAAACATTATCGATTTTGCTTTTCCAGATTAAGAAAGCTTTTTCTACTTTAATAAACTGAAAATCATATAGTAAACAAAAGAAACAATAAAAAAGAAACTGAAAAAAGAGCTTTTTCTTTTTAAGCTGTGACCTACAGCAACGTGATAAATTGAACTTTTTGTGAGCAGAACTGAGTATTTGCTTCTCTCTCCCTGACACTATCAGAATGTGAGAACTGTTAGTAAGTATTCTTTTTTCTCAAGTCAATACATTCATTTGCATAAATTCAATAAGAAATGTTTTCCTTTCTATAATAGGGCACTATTAGAAAGAAACATGGCTGTTTTACAGAGGCTTTGACCGGAACGTCATATTTGAGACCTGAGAGACAGCTTTCAGAACTCAGGTTGATCTCAGAGCCAACAGGAAAAATCAGCCCAATGCCTTGCTTACAGTAACAGCGGTCCAAACAACCTGTATCAGGAGGATACTGAAGGTCATTCCTTGGCAGATCCAAAACCCCAGGATGTGAGGGGGGACCTCAAAAAGAAAGGAATTAACCCGAACTTACAAAGTATTAGAGCTGGGGTCTACTGAAGTCTCGGCACGGCACCTGAATCCCGAGAGGCTGTTACGTGCTTGATCTAGTTTTCTCGTAAAAACATTCCAGCCAACTAAGAGTCTAGACAATTATTCTTACTGTGCTTATACAAGTAATAGCCAAGTTTACTGAAACTAGATTTGCTTTTATAAACAAATTTTACTGGGATCCTTTGGTAAAACTGAGGTGAAGGCAGAAAGCAAACTGCTCCAGTAATACATTTTTATGAACATCAGATTTCAGTACCCGTAAACTGGACTGCATCCTGAACTCATCTAGTGTTTCCTCCAATATCTGGCTGTGGCTCCCATACGAATAGTTCCAGCTCTTTCTACTCTTTCTGATTTGAAAATAAGACTGTCTTTTCCTGATATGAATCATTGTTAACCCAATGAGTAACCTTTCTTTTTCTTTTGTTTCCTTAGAAAGGCCTCTTAATATAGCATTTAACTTTCATAACGCTTGGATTACACCGGGAGTTAACCACTTTGAAAAGGACACTGCTGAAATCTGCCAAGAAACTAACTTGACCTGAAACAACTGCTGAGACTGAGTTGCCTCTAGAAGCCAGCTCTAATTGAGCCCCTGTGAAAGGTTATGTGAGACTCTTCCTTAGACTAGGTTTTATTTTAACTTTGAAAATGTTTGACTCCTTGGATATTTGCTTTACTTGTTGCGGTATTTGTTCTTTTCTAGTTTTCTATCTCCCAATGACTCTTTCCTACTACCTGAGAGGTTTGGAAATTATGAGGTTAGAACCTCATTAATTTTCCATAGTTAGAACTGCTTAGTTGACTCCTCAAACCCTGATCATTGCCGCACCTCGGTAGGAATCAGTGAGAGGGGCTTTCATAGAGTACCCTTCAAGACTAAGAAAAGATCATAGACGAAAGGAGAAAGGTTGATGCCGTGGCTGGATATTGTTTCTGAACTAGGAAGGTCTAACTGAATTCCCTTTCAGACTTGTTTCGCAGAAGTGCCTGCGCTAAACAACGAACCAGAAACACCTGGTTTGAAAAGCTCACTGCCTCACATGGGCCAGTTCTGGAATGCAGGTGTTGACAGCAGAGCCTTGTTCTCCTGATGACCCCCAACAAGCACAGCCAACAGAATCTAATACAAAGTGGAAGATGCCTTAGAAAGCTGCAGCCTAAAACTATAACAAGTCCAAACCTCCTTTCAGCCAGAGCCAGCCAATCACCAAAGGCCCCACCCTTCACTCCTGCCTGGCCAAAACCTTCAAAAGCTTGCCCTGCCCACTGGTCAGTGAAACAGATTTCAGAAGTTTTGCTTCCCGCTTCTATGCTGGTTAAATTTATGATAAAATCCTTTTGTCAAAACCGGGTGCCATATGAGTCAGGCTAGTGGATCCTTTACCAAAAGAAAAAAATGTAGGTCTGAAAAAGATTTGTAGTAGGTGATTCTTCTTAGAATTACATCTCATAAGCGGCGGGGGGGCGGTTAGTATTAAAAAGCTAGGGCTGTGATAAACTAAAATAAAAAAGGCATATACACAAACTTATCGGTAACATAGGGTGAAAAAGTTTGTTATATTAGCCTCTGGTGCAGTCAAAATCGTATTTTAATACTTTTATTTTGAAGTATGTCAGTGGATTTTCCTCTGCGGACATGAGTCATTCACCCACAACTGATTCTATCTCTGATTCAGGGGTGCAGAGCTGTAGCTTAGTCTTTCTTCCTATTACTATTCTTTTCAATACATCATTTTTTTGAACTTCAAACTGATTTACGGCATCTAAACACGTTACTATTTCTAAGTTTGTTTTAAAAAAGGAATCTGTGCTGGAAAGAAAACTTTCCAGGCAGGCATAAAAACCCATCTGCATATTTCTATAAATAGGACTGTGAATGAAGAGACTCAAAGAACTTAAGGCCACAGGTCCTATGTTACTGGGCTTCTCTTCCCCAGAAAGCCAAAGTATGGTTCTGGTTTCAGCTTCTAAAAATAGAGGGCTTTTTTTTTTTTTTAATTCCTTCATCCTCAAGTCAACTAAGAATGTAATTAACATGCGTCTTCTCCTTCTAAGGGAAATTACTATTACAACCGTTTAACAGTTAACCAGACAAAAATCTAATTTAAGGGAGACCATAAGTAACCTGGCTTCTAGAAGAACCCTCTAAACAATACAAACTATCCTACTGTCATTGGCTAATGTGATGTGTTTAGTCCAAAAGTTAAAAACAAATCTCTCGCAACTCCTTATTTTCTGCAACAGGGAGGGAGGGCAGGTCTTCTAGCCTCCAACCCAGCAGACGGGTGATATGCACCCATGGGAGCGAAGGCCAGCAGGGTCTTTCACAATGAAGACAGGGCCTCACTTCACT
Organism: Solenodon paradoxus; assembly: GCA_004363575.1. Taxonomy (NCBI): domain Eukaryota; kingdom Metazoa; phylum Chordata; class Mammalia; order Eulipotyphla; family Solenodontidae; genus Solenodon; species Solenodon paradoxus. Next base: position 289,251 of record RJWH01000987.1, read on the forward strand.
TCACCCCCTGCAACTGCTGCTGTGCCCCAGCACTCCCTCCCAGGCCCCACCTGACTCTAAAACTCAGGTGTAAACAGTCCACTTTTGTATAAAGGAAAAAGCTGCTTCTCAGGATACCTGTGTTTTCAAAATGTTATTGCTATATTTTCATCCCTGCTTAAAGTAAAAACTACAAATGTTTGTGGCAAAACAGTCTGTGTGGATATATATGTATATGTATATATACACAGATATGTAGCTCTATAGATACCTATTTTCATTTATATGTACTGCTGCACTGAGTGATACATACCAATAGTTTAACCTTATATATCTGTTACATGATTTTACTTGAAATCTATTCTATTTGAAGGTGATTAACAATTTTAGAAGATGTACTACAGACTAATCTTCTAACCTATCCATTTGGAATACAAGATATTCAGAAGTTACCATAATGCTCTAAAGGAATAACAATATTCCATTATGTGCCATATTCCATTATTTGAATGAAGTCTGACAGACATTTTGAAACAAAGTTTTAATCTAAACTAAACTAAACATTCCTTGGGATACAGTTAATAAAATACTTAATTCTTCTTTCCCTTAATTCTTTCTAAAGAAACACATTCATTAGGTTATTTGCATGACTTTACCTACCAGGAGTCAACAGAACACAGAATCTGAGGGTCTGAAGAGATCTTAGTTCACACAGAAAACTAGAGATAGGATGCCCATCAAGATAAACACTGACAGTGAGGACACACGTATGGTCAATTCTAGTTCTCCCCCTGGCTTGCTATTTGGAGGGGGGACAGAGGGAGAGAGAGAATAGTGAGAGAGCTCTAATGCACAGCTCACAGTACTGCCTACATGCTTCAAGATCATATTCACAATGACACCAGTTGCTATCTACTTAATGAAAGCTTTCCATCGAAACACAACATATGGAAAGCAAAATTATCACTGTGTATAAAATGGATATCAAATTAGACCTTAGAAAACAGAGAGTGTTTCCCATGAAAGCCTTGCAGTATTGACAGGGATAGCTCTGAGCAGGTCATAATCTCTGCTCCCAGCCCTCTTCAGAGAGGAGGCTGCCCTATAGGTGAAAATAAGTCTTTCCACTTATAACAATGCATTAACTTCTTAGATTTTGGGATTTTAAGTTAATTAAGTTTTATTCTAAAATGTGTGTTCTGAAAACAGTTCATCTTATAATTATGCATATACCATTTCTTCAAATACTGTAAAATATGAAATTCAAATGACACAAAATACAAAAAGATTTTAAGAATCACATTTTCAAAGACATAAAAAGAATAATGCAGTATTTTAAACAACACAGTTGTTTAAATAATAAGAATAATGCAGTATTTTTACAACGTAATATGATTCTCCTCTCAGATGGTATAAATAAAACTTCAAATGACCATGACTGAAATGATTGTTTTTATATTACTGAAAGAAAAAAAAAAGCAGGAAAGAAGGAAGGATCCTTCTTCACAAAAGCCTTATCCAGCCATGAATGAAGTTATTTATTTTATGGCTCCCAGGCACCAGACTGGCTACCCACGTACCAAGAGAAATCCATTTATATTTCCTTCCAATCATTTATATTTCATTCAGTTGAAAATTTCTTTGAAGCAACAGGAAGCACCTCAGAAAACTGCTCCTCCAGAATCTCCCATATGATAAGACTGCTCTCACTTTTTCTGTCCCAGCCACATCCAGAAGGAGGTATCTGAGGAGAAACTACCAGGGGGAAACAGATTTCTACCTGATGGTCTGATTATATGGATGAACAGGATGAAACAGGATGCTTATATTAACAAGGACCACGCTTCAATCAGCTTTGTATTTAATTTGATGCAGTATCCAACTGAGTCCTAAATCCTGCCTTCCCACTAGAAGATTAAGAAAGACTTGAAACTCTGGAATGGCACCAAACAGCTGCTTCAATACAGAAAGTGGATTCCTGCTAACAGTGGTCAAAAGATGCCTCTGTCCTGTTCTTGTTCATGACACCAAATTAAAAACAACAAAGGGAACAAACATTTGGGTGGGGGGAGCTATCTTTGATGAAAAGAAGAAAATAAAACTCTAAACCTAAATCACAAACAATATATTAAGAGGCCTTACAAATCAGCATAGGGTAAGTAAAGAGCATGCATGCCTCTACAACCTGGGCCAAACAGGCAGAGGGCAGGGTTCTCCTGGACACTGAAGGGTGAGACTCTTGAAAAAATAAACTATACCAAAAGTAAGTAAAAGATAGGAATTAGAGATTAGACAGGGATAAACAAATAGAGAATAGGACAACAGAAAATTACACCAATGTTGGTTCTCTGAAAAGGTCAACAAAATTGACAAATTTTTAGCTACATTAACTAAGAAAAAAGATGACTTAAATTTCTAAACTCACAAATTGAAATGGAGACATTACTACTGATCCTGCAGAAGTAAAAAACATAATAATACAACAACTATACACCAACAAACTGGGTAGCCTAGATAAGATGGAAAAAATTCCAAGCAACACAAAATCCACCAAGACTAAATCATGAACAAAAGAAAATCTGAATACAACTACAATTAGTAAGAAGATTAATCAGCAACCAAAAATCTCCTGACAAAGAAAAGTTGTGACCTTGATAACCTAACTGGTAGATTTTACCAAACATTTAAAGAATTAACACCAATCCTTTACAACATTTCAAAAACTGAAAGGCTACTTCCTAACTCACCCTGTGAAGCTAGCATTACTCTAGTACCAAGTCAGACAAAAACACTACAAGAAACAAAAACTACAATGCCATATCCCTAGTGAACATTAATATAAAAATCCTCAAGAAAATAGTAGCAAACTGAATTCAGCAACATAATATAAAATGATTATACATCATGTCCAAGTGAAATTTACTCCTGGAATGCAAGGATCAGTCAACACATGAAAACAGATCAATATAGTCACCATATTGGAAGAATAAAGGAGCCAACACGATTATCTGTTGGAGTCAGAAAACAGAGCAAGGTCGGAGCTGGGGCTGGCGGAACGTCAAGGACACCAGACCCAAGGCACCTGGCGAAGGCCACCGTGTGAAAACACTGGGACAGTGTGTCTGTGACTGTAGATAGATACATTTATTTTGTTAGTGATCAAAGCTGTATAAGAAATCTAATGTAACTATAAATTTGCTTACATAAGCTGCTTGAAGCAATGCTGTTTATTAAACCAATAAATAAGTGGAAACCAGGATGGTCAGGGCCTTCGGTCCTAGAGAAGAGAGACCATTGGTCCCCTAACCCCAGCTTTCCTATCTTCTTATACTCTCTCCTGAGTTTCTCAATCTCCTGTGGTGCCTTTTCTCACTATCCCTGCCCCCAGGATCGAACTCCTGGAATTATCTCAATTGAAACAGAAAAAACATTGAGAACATGCAACACCTTGATGATTTAAAAAAACACTAAAAACTTAGTTTCCTTCTATTCCTATCTCAAAATAATAAAATTCATATGTGAAAATTTCATAACAAACACCACATTGAATGGCAGAGGCTGAAAGCTTCTCCTCTACAATCACAAGTCAAAGATGCTTACTCTCACAATTTCTATTTAATATAATACTAGAAGTTGTACCCAGAGCAATTAAGCAAGAAAAATATTTAAAGGCATCTAATTTGGAAAAGTAAAATTATCTCTGTTCATAGACAATATGACGTGCTATGTAGAAAATCCTAAAAAAATTTCAGCAAAGTATTAAGATGCAAAGTCAACATATAAATCAGCTGCACTTCTATACACTAATTAAAAAGGTTGTTATACAAATATATTTACAACAGCATCAAAAAGAATAAAATACTTAGAAATTAAGGGAACTGAAACTTATACAATGAATGCTACAAAACACTGCTGAAAGAAATTTTAAAGACGACATAAATAAATGAAATAACATCCCAGGTTGATGAAATGGAAGACTTAATATTTTTAAGATATCAATATTACCTGAAGCAATCTACAGATTCTATGCAATCTATCAAAATCCCAAGGACATCTTTTGGAGAAAACCCATCCCAAGTCCATATGAAATCTGTGGGACCCCAACAGGCAAAACAATCTTGGTGTAGGGTGGGAGGAGGAACAGAAGGCTCATACTCCCTGACCTCAAAACTTAACAAAAGAATCGTGATAATCAACATGGGTACTGCTATAAAGACAGAAATAAAGACAAATGGAATAGAGAGCCCAGAAACAAACATTCACAATATGGTCAAATGATTTTTTTGACAAGGATGCCAAGGTCATTCAATGAAGAAAGGAGAGTCCTTTCAGCAAATGGTGCTCAGAAATTGAATAGTCATCTGAGAAAAAAATGAAGTTAGATACTTACCTTTCCATAGACAAAAATTAACTCAAAATAGATTAATGACCTAAATGTAGTTCCTGAAACTACAAAACTAACAGGAAAGAAAAACAGGGAAAAAGTTTCATGACATTGGATTTACCAGTGCTCACTTGGATGACACCAAAGGCAGAGACAACAAAAGAAAAAAAGATAAATGAGAATTTTTAAGTGTGTACATCAAAAGACAGCATCAGAGTAAAAAAGGCAACACAGAGCTAGGAGAAAAAATTTGCAAACCCTATATATCTTATAAGAGACTAGTGTCCAAACTATTTAGAGAACTCCTAAAACTCAACAGAAAAAAAGAAACAACCTAATTCAAAAAAGGGCAAAGGACTTGAATAGACATTTCTCCAAAGAAGCTATGTAAGTAAATGGCCAATAAGCACATGAAAAGATGTTCGACATCACTGATTAGTAGAGAAATGCAAATCAAAACTCTAATGAGATACCACCCCACTCATATTAGGATGGCTATCATCAAAAAATCAGTTAATAAGTATTGAAGATGTAGAGAAACTGGGACGTTTACACACTGTTGGTGGTGATATAAAATGGTGCAGTCGCTGCTGAAAACAGTATAATGGTGCCTCAAAATATTAAAAAAGAATGAGCATATGATCTAGCAATTTCACTTCTGAGTACATACTCAAAAGAATTCAAAGCAGGGCCTCAATGAGATATAAATGTTCACCGGTGTTACAACAACCAAACAGTGGAGGCAAGTCAAGTGCCATCAACAGTTAAGCAAAATGTGAAATATGCATACATATTATTTGACCTTAAATAAGGAAGGGAATTACAATGTACATTCAGGGAGCGGATTATAATAACTTACATAGTGATTTTCCTGGATACAACTTTGCCTGGGGGTAACCAGGGATCATTTTTTCATCTCTAGCTCTAAGATTTTCAAGTTCATGCTTGATAATGAATTGACATTCTGCCATTGTGAGGAAAGTATCATTGTCATCTAGAATAAAACAAATTTCTAGTTATTTCTCAGTAATAGTCAAAATAAGATTAATAATATTCAAATCAGGGATTATGAAATTTATTTAAATAATAAATACTTAACAAAAGAAATGACCAAAGTATAAAATCAGTAAATTAAACAGAGCATAAAACATCTTGGATATTTTTAAGAATAAAAAAAAAAACTTTTATATTTATAATTCTCTAATCACTGTAATAGTTATTTATATAATATGGTACAAATATGAAAGCAGCAGATAATTATTTGAGTCCAATTACTCCCAAAAGCCAGAAAGCAGTATTTTAATTCTAACGACATTTTAAATTAGGAATGAAACTGAAATTTGCCTTTATGACAAATTCTCCTTAAAACTCTGAAAGTCAGTATTTTTGACATAAGAATCCTCTTAAATATCTGAGCTGAATTTTACCTTGATCATTCACTAGTATAAAAATCCAAAGTGAGTCTATATAATTTAATTCTATCTTTTAACTCTGAAGGTCCTAGAAGGACCACTTTGACTCTGAAGCCAAACTCCCATCCTGATATCACAATTGCCTTCATTTTGTAAGTTCTTACCTAATACTCTTTTGGAAAACTCTTTGGGGCCAGAAGAGAACCAATTATCCTACCAGGAAAGGCGGGTTCTAGGATGACAACTACTATGGGTTTTCTTACTATAGGGTTTTTTCCTATATTAAGTCAGTGAATAATCACCATCCTGAAAAACAGAATAATATAAATAATGTGTCATCCTAATTTATGTTCATCTATTCCAAAGGTAGCAAAGTAAGGACTATGGATCAAATCTGGTGGGTCTATCACCTGGTTTCAAAAATAAAATTTTAGTGAAACACAGCTTCACCTGTTTATCTACTTATAGTCCACAGCTGGTTTTGCACTACAATAGTAGTTGACCCCTCATCTATTTATCAAAAACTTTTTGATACATTGATTCTGACAGAAACAAAGAATTTTGGAACTTACCAGCAAAACCTTTGAAGTTATATCGGGTTGTGTATGTGAAGGTTCTCATGGTGTTATCATTGCACTCTTTAACCAATCCAAGTGCTTCTGCCCCCAGCAACAACCTAATATTGGAGGCGCCAATGAGATATAAGTTCTGACTCTCTACTGTGTCTTTCTCAGATTTATTAAACAGTGGTCTAAACAACAGCTGGGCACCTTCAAAAACAAGATAATCACAATCTTAGACAAACTCAGTTTCAAAAATGAGAACCTTAGTAAATATTAAGTTCTAGTTTGGTAGAAGGAAAAATTATATTAAGTTAAATTCACCTTCCAAATAAGAAATATAAGTTTAAGATGACAGTTCTTTAAATACTAATAAAAACTAAGTTAGAAACTGCAGTAAATGACTTGCCAGTTAATCAAATTAAAAGTGGATATGAGATAAAAATCCAATATTTATTAGCTCTCTGTATAAAATTACACTAAATAAAAATATGGAGAAAAGGGACACAGTTTTAGTATTAAATGATATCAAAATTTAAGAAATTTGAAATAAAATATCCCAGCAAATCCAGTAAAAATGTCACAATGACTTTGAATCACAAAATTTTATGAATATTAAATACTAAATAATAAAAGGCAATATAACTTTCAACGATTTTCATAAATGTCTACCTTCAATTAAGCTTAATGCTATTTTTCTAAATAGGTTCCCAAAAGTGTATGGGCTGTGATTTGATATTGTATGTGTAATTATTACCTAAAAGATTATGAAAAGGAGGATTTTATTCTAGTTTATTTCTACCTATATCAAACCTTTTGAGGTACATTTATTTCTTTACTATTTATAGCTCCTAGAGTCAGTTGGTAGGAATTATGAAAATACTAATCAGAGGGTAACAGAATGAGCATCATTTGTATTTTACTTACCAAAGGGATTAATATATGAAGATAAATGTATTACAGTACTATTTAGGTAATTTGCAGTAGAGACAGTAAAGATTTTAATAAAATAATTAAGATGTATTTACAGAAAATACAATGCTCTTAATATGGATAAGGTTAAGGATTTGATATTTAAGATAAATGCAAAAACTAACATGCTATTTTTCACTTCTCACATTGCAGAGATCTAGTCTGACAACAAATGGGTGGCTCTTCTAAAGAGCTGCCCCACTCCACCTAGACATCCCTTCAAGAGAACCTGCTGTACATAGCAAAGCTGACTCAGCCTCTTGCTTTCACCTTGGACATAGCACCCTCCCACCAAGACCAGGCTCCCCTAGCTGCTCCCAGCCATGGGCCGAGCACACAGGGGACATTGGAAAAGGCCATTCCTATTGAATGTGGGTTTCCTTAAAGGGCCACTTTGGACCTGGTTGATACTCTCTCAGAACTGTGCTATAGTCAGAGTAGCTTCCTATTCAATCCTCCTTCCCTCTTTCTTCCCACAACTGTCATGTCACCAAACAATATACCTATACAATTAGTTCTTGATATTTGCTTTAAGCCTTGGCAGGTAAGAATGTAGCTCTTTTCTCCCCAATGTCACCATTTCTATATACCATTCCCATCCCAAGAATGATGTCATTCTTACAATATAATTCTGTCATCCTTTTTGTTTTATCAAAAATAGCGCTTTCATTATGAAGGTATGTTATTTATAGTTCAGCCCGAGAACTGTTGACAAAAATGGCATAGCGTTGGGAAGTTACAAAACTCTGGTGACAAAGATGCTACACGTTTCCAGATTGAAAAAATAGGTCATATATAAAAGGATTAGGCCCCTTAATAGAACATTGGAAGCTTGAAGGCAGTGGTATCATATCTTTATTTCTGAAGGCAAATGGTTTTATTGTAGAATTCTAAAATTCTGAACCCACCCAGCTGGTCAACCAGGTGTAAGGGCAGAGGGAAAAAAGATTTCTCTAAGATGATGTTGATAGGGTTTTTGTTTCAGTGTACTGGGGGAGAGACAACAAATGTCGGTGAATTTAGCGGACTGAACCAAATCACTCATGTCACAGCTTATGGAGACTTACAATCTAATGCTCATTTAAGAACTCCCTTCAAATCCTAGATAAATAATAAAGAGCACAGAATGAACATGAATTTTAAAAATAATATACCAGTGAAAACTTTCAATATATCTGAAATGCATTTTCAGTCACTGAGCATGACTGAGTAATTATTTTGCTCACCTCCATGCTTCTTTTTTGTAATAATTCTGTTTTTCAGCCATTCTTTGGTTTCTTCTTTGACATCCTGAGCAAGTTCTATGATGACCAAAGGCATGAAAGAGCTCTCAGAAGCATCCAAAGCTGATAAGGTCACTTTCATCTTTGACAGACTTGCTGAAAATTTAAAAATAAAAAGCAAGCACACGTTTAATTATGGAAAAGAGAAACATATAGACTAAATTCATTTCCCTTAGTTACACCTAATTCAGGCTTCCAAGATAAAGGACAATTTCTCATGATCCAGAGGGGTCAAGTTACAGGTTCGATCAATGGTTCAAAGCACATGTGCCCTGTGAAAAGACCAGGTAAATGCCATCCATTTCTGTCAGCAGCTCAGAATACAGAGAGGGGAACATGCAGGTAAGTGAGGATAAAAGTGTAAAATGTACTTTCACACACAGAAGTAAGAAAGTGTTTACAAAGGCTGTGACATCTAAACGGGGTTTAGGAGAATGAATAGGAGTTTGGTAGACAGACAATGGCACTCTAGGAGGAGGAAATAGTATATTCCCCTAGAAAATAATGATGGCAAATAACCAATAGGTTCAGAGAAATACAAGTGATGAGATAGGGCTAGAGCATTTCTATGTGTCAGGGAAGGAAGAAGGGGAATGTGTTGGATCTAACTAAGTCGCCAGGTCCAAAGGAACTGGGCTCAGCCTGATGAACAAAGGGAGTCATCAACTCATTAGAAGCAGGGAATTGACACAGCCCAATTTCATGTTTCAGTGTGGAGCTGAGGTCCCTGCAGAAGCTTCCCCTCTTGGCTTCCCTAACTTTCTCATGGATATCATCTTCTTCTGTTAGCCAGCTTGGAAAATACTGGTGGCCAGCTGGAGAGCTACAAATGGCGTCAGTCCCTGCCTCTCTCTAAAATGCAACCTCCCCAACCCAGTGATTCTCAACGGGGGCAACTTTCAGACTTTAGACTTCTTTATCCCAACTCCACACTTGATGTACGTTTTAATGACTCCAAAGTACGAGTGCAAATCAATTGGGAACAATCACAAAAGGAGTGACCAACACCAGAGAACATCTTTCCTTCCTTTGGGGAAAATCACTATCTCGCAGCAAGCTGATCAAACAAATCCAGATCGTCTGGCTTGAACTGACCTGCTTCTATTTTTCTCTAATAGTTTTAAGTTTTGTTGATGGTAAAAAGACATTATAAATCAATTTTTCATAACAAAATTAGGGAAAAAGTTAATCTACCAATAGACTACAGGCTTAGCATCATCTTTTAGATGGAAATATCGAATACAACAGTATGTGCTACTATGAGCCAAGGCACTATTTCAAATACGTTGCAGATAGAAGTGTCACTATCTATATTATACAATGTTTATTATGACAAAAAAAATCACAAAACATGGCAATCAGAAATGACAACAGAAATACAAGTGACCAGCTCACCTAAAAAGATGTCCAAAGTTGCCGGAATAAGAGAAATGCAAAGTAATAAGAAGACACTTTTCTCTTTCTAGATTTCCCAAAGTTGAAAGACAGTACACAGTTTTGGAGCAGGTATATAGAAAATTGGGCATTTTCTTATTTCCCTTTTTTTTTTTTTATTTTAATAAGCAGGTATTTTTTATAATTAGAAAAAAGTTTCTGTATTTGTAAAATGGTATAGAAATCTCACTTTTTCAACAGTGAATGGAAAATATATACTGTAGTAAAGGTCAAATGATACTTTTAAAAAGAACATACTACAAGATAATATTCTGCTTTATTCCTCAAATTAAAAACATACCAACTCTGTACAGAAGAAATCGCCCGTTTTAGAGATTGTTTTGAGGAAAGAAATGCCACTGTTCATAAAAAATCTTCTCTCTTTTTCTGAACTTATCAGCCAGTAAAGTTAAACTCAGTTTGTCTCATCGGAAGTAACACTGGCCTTGCTACAGCTGTGTGATACGTTTGTTAGCTCAATAAAAGCTCATAGATTGACAGACGTGCAAGAGTTGCTGGGATTCTGCTCTGGGCAATGGAAACCATGTGAGGTGGGTGACGACACTCTAAACCTTTCAATGAAATAATGTTAGCTTTCACTCTGTCAAGGTTTGAGTACCTATGTTGATTTTGGAGATTTCAACACTACTGGTGACACAGTGCCTTAAGGACCAATTCGGCTCCACACCTGTGCTGTCCACTGGGTCACAGTGTACTTATAGGCTGGGTTTCTATGGGGCAGGACGCCTCTTACACCACATGCACTCTTCCTCCTATCCCTGTAACTCTGCACCCTTCTTTCTGTGTCCCTTACTTAGAAAATTTCTTTCTCTGCATAGTAAAGAGTTCTGGGGATGACCTCCTCTTTGGGGGACTTCTGCTTCTCTCTCTATTCCACAAGCAATGGGGTGTAAATAAGGTAGATCTTCAACCTTGCATTTCACCAGTCAGTGGAGCACGGGTCTGCTCTAATCCCACATCTCCCCCACTGACCTGCCCAACGGTGTGAATAATGAATATAAAAAGGGGAAAATAAGAAGCCTCGTGGAAGCCTTGGCCTTAATTCAGTTCTGCAATCTACTTTAACAGGATCTTAACGGGCATTTGTTCCGCAATTACCATGCGTACTTAGACCAAGTGTGTGGGACCGAAATACCAGATGGGGGCACATGAGGGCTTTGGGTATAGATACAAAAGAGGGTCTTGTGGTTCCAGCTGGGGTCAATGTAAGAACAAGCGATGATTCTCAGGCTCTGGAAGGTAGAATAATTTCTGCTACCAAAGTCAATGTCCGCCTTTTATCCAAACGGTTGGCCAGAGCAGCAGTCAGGAATAACTATAAGGTATAGAGCAGCCAAGTGCTACATAAGCCCTGGGCCAGTAGATAGCTGCCCTAAATTCTGTTTTTATCAGTGCTGAACGTACACAAGGCTACAGAGACCTACAAAGGAATTAATTCACATGGCCTTTACATTAACTACGGGATCACGTGCCCAAAAGAGGCCCACAAGAAATAAACTCTATCATGCGGTTGAAAGGCACATAAGAAGAGAAAAACACATTGGGGAGGGCTGGGCAATGGGTAATGTTTCTGTTTTATAAGGATCAAGAAAAGAATAATGAATCCTTTATTCTCTTCCTAAGTTTGGGTAAGAAAAAAAGTCAAAAGTTAGAGTGAAAAATACAAGGCTATCTTAAGGAATGACTTATTTCAAGATCAAGGTGAAACAAGAACCAATTACAAAATTACTCTATCATGAAGCAGAATAAGAACAGAACATGTCAGTGAAAGAAAAATGAAGGGCCACAACGACTCAAGCAGGAAGATGAAAGGGATTTTCTCAGGAGGAAAGTTTTAATTGTCGTGGCCAGGGCTAGAAGGAAGATGGACAGGACACATCCAGAGGTCTCCAGACATAACTTAGAGGCATCCTCTACCCACTTCCACAGGCAGTTACTTATGAGAGCAATACCTCCCTGACAACTAGGGCCAGCTGCCTCTTGGAGTAGTTTGGAGTAGGGGAAATCAGCACTGTACATGCCCACCCTAAATGGAGAGTTTCTCTGTGACACAGACAACACAGGGAAGCCAGGGAGGTCCATTTCCTGAGGAACTATCTAGAAAATTTGCAGCCTTAGGACTCCATAGGGGGATGTGTGGGAGAGAAGTAACACACTGAAGACAGGCTAACCACAGCAGCCCATGCTCAGCCCTGAGGAAATGCTGTATTGACGAAAAGCTGCCTCTGCACAGAATTGCCCAAGTGAGTCTTGCATTGATTGACCTGAAACAAAACAAGAATATTTCCTCATCTCAGTCATATTTTCTGCTTACTCTCAAAACCCCAGATACTGCCAAGACGTTGCTTATTTGGACTGTTAGGTCAGAAATGTGCTGTGACTTCTGAGTAGAAATGTTAGAGTAGATGAGATGTTACCCTGGATTGAGTGGGCTCCCAGGACCTAGTTTCTCAGTTTTAAAACTAGGACAAGTTAGTCATACACCACAAGACAAGAATCAGCATTTGGTTCTGTCTTTGAGGGATTTCCATTGCCAATTCATAGCCTAATAAAAGGGATAATAAGTGTGGATTATCTGAGCACTCCCTTCCATTCTGTGACTTCTTGATTGAGAAATAATGAAAGAAATAAGAAGTACCTTATTGGCTGCATCATTTAATCCCACAGTAGTCTACTTATACAGGAAAGGGAGATAAATATATCCTCTTAAGGCATAAGATTTTGGATATGAATTTAGACAAAATACATGCTTTCTAACAGGTTTGCTTAACTTAACAGATCCACACCAGGGCATCCTATTGAGGAGGGCACCCAGGTTAAAGGAGGTCACATGACGACAAGTACAATGTACAATTCCGTATTAGACCCTGAATATTAGCAGGACGACCGGCGAAATACAAATAGGTTACTTAATAGAATATTATCCATGTTAAAGTTCCTGATTTCATAAATTATACCACAGTTTTGTTAACATCTGGGGAAACTAGAAGGGCATATGGGAATGCTGTACTATTTTGCGACTTTTTTATAGATCTGAAGTCATTCCAAAAAAATTTCCCTATTTCTCTAACATATACACACACACAAACCCCATATACAGTAAAAAATAGCTTATGATTGACATAACACTACATTTCTTACTCTTATTCTGAACTGATAATGCTCAAAATCAAAAGATTTTACTGTTTTTTAAAAACAAAAAAGTAGAGACAACTTAAATATCCAACAGATGATCGGCTAATAGTCTAGAATCACTGACATTTAAGTCCATGACAAGTGGAGTAACACTGACTCTCCCCTCAAAGCATAGGACTTGGCACATAGTTGAAACTCTAATATGTAAGAAAAGAATTAATCCATATGATAAACAATTATACTATCACTTTAAAGGATGTTTAAGGATGATTTTTAATGATCCAGAAAAATCCTAAGTGGGAATATGTTAAGTGGGTGGAAAAAAGCAAAATACAAAGTAGAACACTGTGACCCCAATTATATAATATATGCATTGAATTATACAAAAAAATATAAAAAGGATTAAGAAGAATTCCACCAACATGTTAATAGGGTTGATAAAATTAACACGGGGCTTGCATATTCATCCTTAGATTTTTCTCTATCTTCCAAGTTTTCTACAATGAAGAAAAAAGTTTCATGGGTTTTTTAAAGTGCACACACACCCATTTACTAGGTCTTTTCTAACCCTTTCCATTATTTTAGAGCTTTTAAATCTCTTTCTTCATCTACAATCTACAATTCTTTCAGCAATGCCCCAGGTCAAAAGGCTGGAAACCCAATCACCCTGATGTGAGAGAGACACACGATCCTGCGAGGATCCACGCTCCTGAACACGGTTTCGGTGATATTATAACCCTCCCTGCTCCGCCCTCACCGTTCACGGAAACGTGAATCACCGGCCGCCGTGGCTAGTCCTTCCAAAAGGTTCCCTTGGCTAGGCTTCGCCGGCTCCTCCAGCCCCACTCACGTCCTCCTTTCCTACGGCTCTGAAGGCCCCCCAAGACCCCTGAATCCTAACCAGCCACAAATTTCGGCCTCATCCCTCCCCAAACCTCGGCTCTCCCCAACCCCACCTGCGACGGTCACTACCCCAACACCTACTCTCTTTGCCCCCCACCCTAGTACAGATCCCAACCTCTGTCCATCCGGGTCCCACTTCCCTGTTTCAGGGACTGCCAGTACCGGGAGCTACTCCGGGAAGGAAGGGTGGCGGCCGGGAGGAATCCCAGGCGGCATCCCGCCTCCGCCTCCGCCGCCGCCTAACTGCTCGGGTTCAGGCACCACAGAGACCAGGGTTCTAGGCAGCGCAGAGTTAGGGGTTGGAGGTCCCAGGCCCCAACTTACCCGCCTCCGCCGCGCTCCACGTCTTGGGGGGCGGGCCTGAGAGCAGGCGACACCCAGAGGCGGGGCTAGCGGACGCGCGAGGTGGGCCCGACCGTGCGCGGGGCGTGGCAGGCGCGCTGGGTGGGCGTGGCCTCTAGGCGGTCGCAACCAGCGGGGCGGGGCCTGGCGCAAAGTGCACCAGGAGGGCACAGAGGCGGTTCGGGAAAAAGAAGAGACAGACCTAGCTGGGAGTCGCCTGAAGTGAGAGAAGCCTTATGGCTGTCACTCCGAGTGGGGACCGGACCACTGTGGTTAGAGGCAGTACCACGCTGTGCTCTCACTCCAAGTGAGGGCAGGGCCGCGGCGAGAGAGGCGGGGCCTCAGTGGGCTGTGTGGGGGCGGGACCACGAGGAAGAGGTGGAGTTTCACTGGTCTGTGGCACCGAGAGTGGGTGGGCCTACGAAAGAGGCCGAAGAAGAAATACTGCCTTTTGCGTTTTCTCCTTTTCCATCTATTAAGGTGCGGAATCCAATTATCTTGTCACTTTTAAATATAAGAACAAGCCTCATTTTAATTGTGGCTCACTTTTAGATCATGAAAACCCTTAACCCATTGTATTATTAAAACGTTTAGTAAAGCGGAATTCCACCTCCCCTCACTTGTTTGAAATCCTTTTACCATCCCCTTTACTCCACACTAGCTGATGGTCGCATAGCTCTTCCTAGATATAATCGCTCCTTCCCACTTCTGACTGTTATCGCTTCCTAGAACGTTCTTTGTTCATTGTCGAGGTGGTTCAGCTTTCACATCTTCCTCAAGGGAACGGAATACCACCCCTCACTGAGGCCATTTCTGACCATCTTACTTAATACCTACTTTCCTCCCTACCTGAGCATCTCCCCTACCTACTCCTGTTTTTTTGGTTCCACAGCACCTGTCACCTAACATTTGTGTTTGTTGACAAACTCTACGGAATGTAATTGTCACAAAGTGTAGGGATTTTGTCTGTTTGGCCACTGATGTATCCCCAGGGCCTTGGCAGGTGTTATAGTCACCTCATGCAAGGCTCTTCCCGAATGAAAGAAAACAATGAATGCCCCTTTTATCACTCCTACATCCGGCTCAGCCCAGAAGGACACCTCCAAGTCCTGTCTGCTCTTCCACTCCCCGACTCCATCTCTTTTTTCTTCTTTCATGTTCAAAACAGGAGGGAGGGAGACTCAGGAGAAGGAGCAAAAACCTGATTTTGTGATTGTTGCTCTTTATCCCCAAATGCTCTGTTATAGCAACTCACAACCTTACTGGCCAATTTTCCATGGGGCTGTCTTTTGTTAAGTCCTGCTTGAGTATCTCCATAAGTTTTCCCTCTTCTCAAAATTGGAAAAATTGTTTATGAGCGTCAATAGGTTTAAACAGTAATCACTCATTTGGCTTTTGTTTCTTAATTGCAGTCTTCATCCCTTGAACTTGCTACCATCCCTTCATATGTCTTCCTTTTCTGATAATTAACCAGAAGAAGCAGGGTGAGAGGGCAATTGAATGGAAATCTTAAAATGCCCCTCGCATGGGCAATCTCATTTCATTTCCAAAATTAACAAAACTTCATGTTAAGTATGTAAATTTAATAGTTGGACAACTCAGGGCAATCTTGAATTAATTACATAGATTTTTGTATCAGTTATTTGTTGTTTCATAAACAAAGCGCTGCAAAGATGTAAGAGTTCCCTTCACCTTTGTTCTTTTAGGGATTTCCTTCATACTCTGTAGCTCCCAGGACTCGCTTTTTCCAATTCTTCTAGCCAGAAAGGACTCTCGAAGTTTTCTAGCCTTTTTATACCTTGCAGTTCTGTGCAATTAGGACTGCCCTTGGAATGGTATTGAGAGAAAACAGAGAAAAAAGTCAGGGATTCTCCCTGTAGTCTTTGTACAACTAGAGTCCCTTTTTCCATTTCTTCTGTCCAGGCACAGGTTTTCTTGCAGTGTCCTCATTATCCACATTGTTTAATATAACAACAGCACTGCTCTGTGAGTATGGCCTCAGCAGTGGGATGGAAAATTCAAGCAGGAGTTATCACCAGTTTCTCCAGCTCCAGCAGTCTTTTTTCCAGGCCCTATATGGTCATGTTTCTCTCAGACATTTTGCTGATCCAGTTGTTAGGGAGATCTGAATTCAGATCCCTCTGGATTTGGAAAACAAAACAAAAAAGAATCTCGCCAACCCCATGTAGGTCTTTCTTCAAGTCTTGAGTTCCCTGCCCAATTCACCTGCATTTATTTGCTTTTCACAGCCTCTAGGGTAGTTGTCTTTCCTATTTTGTCTAGTGGTGTCAGTATTAATCAGCAGGGCACATAAGCTGTGGTGGACTTACTCCATTTTACTGAAACTGGAATTTATCAATCAAGGAAATGAAAAAATGTTTTAATTCGTATTTCTCTTACGAGTGATAGACATTTGCATTTCATTTCCTATGAATTATCTATTTATATATTTTGTCCAAGTTTCTACTAACTATAGAAATGCTATAACAGTAAAGAAAAGAAAAAGAGAACAGTCCTCTTAGATATGAATAACCTTCTTCTGAGTTTGTCATGTCTTTTGACTTTTCTTATGCTGGTTTTATTGTTGTTTATTTTGATTTTTGTAGACCTTTTCCACTTCTAGTTGGTCAATTTTTACCAAACTTTCATTTTACTATCTACTACTTCTAGGATGTATCATCCTCAGAAAGGTCTTCAACTCTTTTAGATTTTTTTGAAAATCCTTCCATTATTTCCTCTTAATGTTTCCTGACTTCGCATTTTTTCTTTTAAAATTTGACCCATCAAGAATTTATTTTGATGTGAGTTAAGTGGACTGGTTCCAAATGTATATCTTAGTAGCTACACATTTGCACAATCTTTATTTACTTAATCCACCTTTTTTCCTGCTGATTTCAAATGCCACCATTATCATGTATTAAATTATTTTTGTATTTTTGGGCTTTCAACATATACCATTTTCTTCCCTTACATCTCCAATACAATCAAAAAAGACAAATCTGTCCTGATAGTTCTTGAACCCCTTATTCCCATAACTGTCTAGTGTAGCAGCCACTGACACTAACCTTCAGTCAAGTATTCAAGTGTCCACAAGTGATTATCTATGTCATTTTTTCCACTGTATGCCCTAGATTTATTGTATCCCATTTTCCACTGGTGGAAAGGTCACCATTGTCTTTGGACCTAACCAGATCAGATACAATGTCAGATTCCCATGTTGAGAACCTGATTTCTGCAACCACTTCCAACACCTAATGTGTTTATGCCAGGCTAGAGCAACAAACACTCTGGACACTTGAACCTGTGACCCTCAGACTTCAGAGTTGAATCAAGAAGTTGCCCCAACTGCTACTACTAATTGATATCCGGTAAGTTTGAAAATAAAGACTGGAACTTGCTGCAAAGATACCACAGCCTTCCTCTCCAGTGAGAAAGCCTGGAGCCACAGAAAGATGGTTTCCTTATTTCTACCTACCTGACTTCAAGTAAGTGCATCTAACTAGAGAGCCTGAAGCTATTGGGGGGTTTCTATACTTCAGAACGAGCACCTTTTCACATAATTTTATCCATTACTTATGAAGTTTATTCCTACTTTCTTATTGCTAGTGTAAATGAGAATTTTTCTTCCATTATATCTTCTATTTGTCCTGAACATTAATTTTAGTGTATTAATTTTATTCCCAGAATAAAATCTTGTGGTAATAAGAGTTCCTTAAGATTTCCAAGTATACAGTCATAGAAACTGAGAATAATAATTTTCCCTCCTTTCCAACATTAAAGAAACGCTACTGATCTTTATTCAGCAAGTAGGTTGACTTTGGGTTTGAGATACAATATATTTGTAACTAAGTAAAAATCTATTAATTCATATCTTATTGAAGGTTGTACTAACCAAAGTTGAGTATTGAATTTTATTATATGCTTTTTCCATATCTTTCATGGAGATACTCATGTGATTTTTTTTTTCTTAATAGTGATTTTGGTTAATTAGTTTCCTCATTTAGCTTTTATTTTGAGAGAAATGGGGAGTCACTGAGGAATTCTTTGCATATGAATGACATACATCTAAGAGAATCATTCAGGCTTCTGTGTTGAGAATACATAGCGGGAGCACAAGGAGGGACCCAACGAGTGCAATCATTGACACGAATTGGATTGTATAAGGATGGTAGTAGTCAAGCAATAAGCAGTTGGATTCTAGAAATACTTCGATGATAGAGTTCTCAGGAATCAATGTCATAGTTGATGTAAAGTATTAAGCACAAGAGAGGAATCGAGTGATAGCATTGTCGAAGACTGTGGGAGGAGGAAATTGGGAGGAAAATCAGGAATCCTGTGTTGGACATCCTTTTGGAAATCAGTTAGAATATTGGCTCTGGTGCTCAAAAGAGAGATCACAGCCAAATTTCAAGTTTGCAAGTTACCAACACACAGATGATCATTGAAGCTGTGAGTGTGGATGGGCTCACCGGTGGTGTTAGGGCAGTAAGAGAAGAGGCTCAAGGACTAAGCCCTTGTCCTTAGCACCAATAGTAAGAGACTGAGATAAGAAGAGAAAACAGCAAAGCAGCTTGGGAAGGACTGGCCCATGACATGGGAGGTAAAAGGAGCATGTCTCAGAAATAAGTGAAGAACATGACCTAAGGAGAAGCTGTGCCACATGTCGATAGGTCAAGTAAGATGAGAACTGAGAACATACAATAACATGA
This sequence comes from Solenodon paradoxus, assembly GCA_004363575.1. Classification (NCBI taxonomy): domain Eukaryota; kingdom Metazoa; phylum Chordata; class Mammalia; order Eulipotyphla; family Solenodontidae; genus Solenodon; species Solenodon paradoxus. The sequence continues at coordinate 308,385 of RJWH01000987.1, forward strand.
CAGCACTAAGACAAACACATTCGATAAATTATTGTAAACATGCCTCAATGCATGTGAATAACCAAGGCTGTTCAAATTGGTTGAATTCAACCTCAGTTCAATATTCCTATATATTAGAGACCCACCTAAAACAAATTCAAACGTTTTTAAATAAAAGCACACCAGGTAGATATAAAAGCAAGGCCAATGTCATTATTTTAGTGAGGTTGAATGCAGAGTGAAAAAGCATTAAGTAAGACAAAGGAATGGAATTTAGAATGCTCATATGTAGCCTCTACAATGAGTTAACACCCTTATGAACATTTATGCACCAAATAGCATTGCTGTTTCTGCCTTGGGACCTTGGCACTTGCTGTTTCCCGTGCATGGAACTTCCTAAAGCACAGCTAATGCTTTCACTTCCTTTAAGACTTGGTTCAGAATTTCAATGAGCCCTATAGTGATTGCCCCATTTAAAATTGTAACCTGTTCTCTTTAATCCTTTTAAACTCTATTTTGGTGCTTTCATCCCTGCTCTCCATGGCTCTTACTGGGTTTTCTTTAGTGTCTACTTTTTCGTGGACAGCTTCCAGTTTTTCCTTCAATTCTCTGATACCTTTTCCTTTTATTTTACTTTTTCTTTCACTTCTTTTCAAAGCACTACTAACTTTGTTTTCGCTCTTTCTCACCTGTCACATGAACTGCTCGCAGGAGTTATATGTTGGTAAGGTCCAGGTTCCTGGCTAGAAGAGGTTTGTCCTGTGGCACAGTATTGAAGTGAGTGTATATTGTTAGCCTGTACTTCTTTCCAGCCGAAATCCAGGCACCTGGAGAACTGCTTACAATTCAGTCTTCTCCTCTCTCCGCAATTGCATGGCTTGTCTGTGTGTGTTCTCATTCAGCCCTGTGTGCTTTTGTCTCCCTTCATTCTCTGCCTTCTGCTTCTCTAGCTGGAATTTGGCTTTGTGCACCCTCTGCCTTGAGTGCTCTACCCTGAAGTATCTACTTGTCCTATCTGAGATCTGCAGCAGTGAGTGTAATCTCTCCATTTCTGCCAATGCCCCTACTCATCCTTACCACCCTAGGTACTGTTCTCATCTGTTTTATGTGATTTCGAGTTTAAAATGTCTCCTTGTTTTGTCAGAGATGTATGTTTTAGTCAGTATGGGCTGCTATAACAAAACACCCTAGATTGGTGACTTAAAAAAATTTATGATAATTTACCCTGGTGGCCTAGTGGATAAGGCCACTGGATGTAGTTCATGTGCATCCCAGGAACACAGGTTCAAGACCCTGGGGCCAGGGGTAACAACTAAGAGGAATAAGTAAATAAGATGAATATTTCTTCCTCTTCTCTCTCCCTGCCTGCCTGTCTACTTGCCTTCATTCCTTCCTGCACCTTTCCTTTAAAAAAAAAATCTTGATATATAGGAATGAAAAACAAAAACTTATTTTCACATATTAAAAGAAATATCTCATTCTCCTAGAAAGAAATATATAAATTGTTTCCCTCCTCCCTGATGTGTTGAATGCAAAAACCTATTTGTTGAAATAGTATATGAAATGCTATATATAAATTTTGAAAATCCTAGAGGAAGTGTTATTATATTTTCACCATGTTTTTATTGGAAACCCATAACAGAGAGTAATGATCATTTGACAACAGCCAAATAACCAAGGATACAATTTGGCCCCCAGTGTTATTTCAATTTCTTGTCTTAGCAGGGAACAGGCTAAATGGCTAATGGGTCTTTTTCGTGTCTTCTGTGTATCTAATACATTCCTGAAATAAAGCCATTGCAGTAATAGAATTCCTCTACAAAATCGCTCACCTGAGGAGAACTGCTCATCCTAAATATTAGGTTTTGATTACGATGGGTATCTTCAGCTATCAAAATCTGTATCATTAGTGTCAAGAACTACAAAGGGCATGACATTTTACCATGCTTATGAGCTAGTAAGTTAACTTGTCACAGTGTCATGGATACCAGCAGAAGGCAAGAGATGCCTGTGTCAGAAATGAGGACTTTATTACTCATTGCATAGCGTCAGTGTAAGCACCGTGTTTGTGTGGATTCCCCTTGCCTTGTAGGTTCCAGGGGGACAATGAGGAGCTGACAGGTGGATTCTGCACACCCACTGGGCTTGCGTCATGGCTAAGACACTCAGAGTTTAGATAACCCTGACCTCTGTTATCAAGTCTGCTCAACCCTGGCACCTGAGTGAGACATTATATTTTTTATTATAGACAGAAAATATATCTTCCTTCTGCTCAGTTGGGAGAAACAAGCTCTGTCTTTAAGACTGTTTGCTATACAAACATTCTTAAAAAAATGACTGGGAACAAAGGATGTCAGCGCCTGTACTCAGAAGATGTGCAGACACACAAAACCCAGGTAGAATTGTCGCCCAGTGATCAGGGGTAGGCTTACTGCCAGCACAACACGTGCATTTTCCCAAAAGAAATATGTTCTACAGCCTGTACACATAACAGAATTCCATTGCTACATAGGCTTTGTAAGAGAACACGTTTACCTGTCTTTGAGATAGACAACACAGGCACTTAGCATCAAAGTAAAGAACTTTAAGTGGTCAGTGCAAAGTAGTTTCCTCTCCATTTCCTGCAAACATTCGGTTTCTGTCCCCAGAGGAAACCAGTTTATTTTTAATTTATAGGAGATTACACACACACACACACATACACAAACATATACACACATACACATACACACACATACAACACACACACACTCACACTTCCTCTGCTTGGAATTCTTTTCTACTCCTCGACACATCTCCACTCACTAGAAACCATCAAAATTTGGGAAGATGAAAAACCAAAAACTAAAGACACTTCCGTTTCATCCAGTGACTTTCAGAATTCCTGCATTCCTTTACTCAGACATTCCCCACTGGGATCGCATGTGTCAGAGAGCAAGGCATCTATACTCATTATTATTCAATAAAATATAATTAGAGCAAGAAAAAGAAATGTACTGTAGAAGAGCAGAGGAGGGACAAGTTACATGGAGCAAGAAGGACTCCTGGGAAGACTGATGGCAGCTGTGGCATCTAAGTGGTCTTGATGAAAGAAGGTGTGGACGGGCCGAGGGAGTAGAGGAGTCGTCAGACATTCAGGAGGAAGGAAGACAGGAATAACTGCACAGAGGCAGGAAAGCCCGGCAGTACTAGGTCCTGGGGAGAGAAGGAAAGAGGAAGCATTCACGGGCCTCAGATGTGATGCCACCACTGGTCGTGGTTTTCTTGGGGATGCATCATGATCTTCACCCCACCTGAAGACAGCAAGGGGACTGAGCCCATGTATAACAGTGCACACATTGTCTGGGACACCTTGTTGCTGGCATCTACTGCCTTTCTTTTCAGCAAGCTAAACCCTGAGTCTAACGAGCCCTGGAGCTCCCATATCGAATTGTTGTTCACCCTCATGTCAGTGCTTGTGCTTTGAATTCCAAGGGCCCTGACTGTTGCTTCAAGTCCTCTTTCATCAATTCTGGACAGAAATTAAAAATCCCTCCATTTGGCATTTTCCAGTATTCCCTACAGATATCACTCTGCCATTTTAGTATTGCCGATCAGCCTGATTTCACAAATGAAACCAATTGTGACTTAGGGTCCTTTATTATCACAAAATAGAAGGTGGCAATATTTTTAAGGTCTTTGACTTGGTCTGACATATTAATTTTGGTTTATTTTGTTCCTATAATTTGGAAGCTATGATTCTTTCTCTTTGAGTAGTCCAAAATGTGAGAGGTAAAAATATTGTATGATGAATTCCTTAACAAACAAGCCAAAAAAATAAAATAAAATAAATAAATGCCAAATAGCGTTGTCTTTTTGTGGATTCCCTGAGAAGCAGACCCAGAAACAGGGGTTTGGGTGCAAGCAGTGTTTTATTTGGGTGGAGAAACAGGGAACACATATAGGGGAGTTGAAGAAGGGAGGGGAGGACAGCCAATATGGAGTGGGTGGTCAAGCAGGCCCCTGCTGCAGATGGCTGGGGCAGAAACCCACCAGCAACTCTGGGAGCCAGTGGAGAAGACACCACTGAGTGTCCTGTCTGGTGAGTGAGACTGGAGAAGGTGACTGGAGATCCGTTCTCTGACACTCAGGGAACCAGGGCTGTGGCCACTAGAGGCCCCTCGGGCTACTGTTGGCTGTTGGAAGTCAGATTAACTGGGCTGTCTGAGTTCTGCTTGCTTCTGCTTCAAGGGCCATGACAGAGCCAAGAAGTCCTCATCTTCCACATACACAAGTACTTCCCAAATTTCAACTAAAACATCATCTCAAAAGGCATGGAAGTAGTTATAGGATTGTACAAACAAAATTAAAACATGATGTTGGTAACTTTTAATGTATGTCCCCTTAGCAGACTGTAATAGTAATGGCTACATGTAATCAATGATTTTTTTCATAAATTATGTTATTATCTTATAATTAGTATAGTCTTATATTTTCATGTTAAAAGACCTATTAAATGTGGATATTTCGTGTTTAATTAAAATTTTTATGTTAAACGAAAATTAAATAAACATTTTTAATCCTGCTTTAAATTTTTTTTTTTTTTAATACATTGGGACCCTCAAAAACTGAAAGACCTAGGCCTCTGTCACTGTTGGAAAGGCCCCAATTATAAACAATAGGATCATGGAGAAATCAGGAACAACATTGAAAAGAAAAATGTGAGACCTAAGAGAGAAAGTGTGAGGCAATTTGCTCTCACCTAACAGATAAGACAGCAGCAGGGCAGCCCTGAGCTGAGTGATTTCCCATTGGGCTTCCAGGTACTCGGTGGGTCAGAGAGGGAGAATGACGCTCAGAAACTCCATTTTGTAGAATTACTGATCTATGTAGCGCTCTGAGATCTTGTTTTTTATGTCTTAGTGAAAACAAATTAGAAACCAAAAACAGTAGCCATTGTTGGATGATACATCACAAATTACCATTTGCCTGCTAGAACTAGTGGGACTTAACACAAGTGCTAAATACAGTAGAAGAATATGTTGGGCATGCTGTGTGCCCAACATAGTGGCCTAGTAGTCTTATACACCTGGCAGCAGTCCCACATACATCCCAAGTTCCTGGGTTCAAGACCCTGGCAGGGAGAATGACCAATGTGAACAACTAAGTGAAAATAAAGTACTTCTCCCCGCTTGCTCTTCCTGCCTGCCTACTCATCTTTATCCCTGCATGCACCTTTCCTTAACAAAATAATAATAATAATATGGTGGTCACCAATGAATTAATAATCACAAAATGCCCAAAGTAGAATCCAATCAGAGTTTTCTAGGGACCTTGTGAAGTATAAAAGGGGTGTGTGTATTTCAAATGCAAGAAGATAGAATAAGGCATTTATATTTTTCTGATACAGGAGTCACAAGGACTGAAAGTTGTCACTTTCCAGCCAAGCATAAGAAACAGAATGTTTTGCAGCCTGAAGCAAGACCAGATGCTGTTCAAAATCCCCCCCCCAGTTTACTGAACTCAAGGACTCCATCCCCACCCCTCTGCCCCTGAATCAATAGCTCAGCCAGATGGCCTTATTGGAATTCCACCTCTAGCCCCCTCTGTCTAGTCAGCGACTACCCCCTTAAAAGCCCTTCTCTTACAGCTTCCCTCGGATTGCTCCTTCTGTCTCTTCTCAGAAAGGAGCTTTCCCAGCCTGCACATGGGACAATAAAATCTCGCTTAAGAGCCCAAGGGCTCCCTTGTCTCTGCCTCTTATTGCAAACCGGCTTACAAGTATAGGTTAAAAATTATTAATGTGGCCTTTTGGGAACCCAAATTCAAGATTTTTCTGTTGAAAGTATGTCTTCCTCCAATGGAAATATTTCAATAACTGCTAACTAAACTATAAAATTACTCATTTAAAGGGACCACCTTCCAACTTATACTACAATTGAGGATATAATAGAGAAACAAATAATTTTTACAGGCAAGAAGTCAATGGTGTTTGTTGAAATTATGCAATTTATATTAATCTTTGATCACAACAAAAAGAGTAGCTTTTTCAAGATATTTTATATTGTATTTATAAAAACACAAATTGGAAATTTTGACTTATAAGTACTCGTGTCAAAGCATTTGTCAACTTAATGTAATTTCGAACTGCCCAAAGCAAAGTAAAAAGTGCATATAATGCTGGCTATTCAGTCTACTCAATGGGATATGGATAGGTTATGATGATAAATCCTTTACCTATACCTTAGAATTTCTGAAAAATTAAACATTAAAATTGAATTGTGGATTTAAGGGTAAAAATACTTAATTCACAAGTATGCTGAGAACAGAGGGTTGGCACTCAACGTGGAAACAGTGGTCAAGGACCTGGTTCCCAGAGTGCACTGGGCTCAAGTGGCCCACCCTCTGCAGGGTCACCTCTTGACCCTGTAGACCTTGTTCCTTGGCCTGGCCCCAGTTCATCCCACCTCCCACCACCGTCCCGACCAACACTCACTCTCTCCTTCCAGGCCTCTGCACAAGAGCTTATGCAGAATAAGTACCTATCCCAGACACTGAAGAGATCCTAGAAAGTTTACTACAATATCTCCATTTTTCCACCTTGTTGCAGAAGGGTGGGTTCACACATACCCAAATAAAAAGGCAACTTCTTTCACTTACAGTATTCTACCAACCAGAACTCTTTTAAAATGTTTTCATTGCTAGAAGATGGTGATAATTAATGTTCATAATAATGACCTTGAATATCTGTCAGATTCTGAGGAACCTAATGAGACTGAAATGATTTTCAATAAGATTTCATGCTTACTGCTTTTTGTATTCTAACACTTTGGATGGATGGTCACAGTTGATTGATTCTCCACTCATGCAAGTAAACAGAGGATTTAGTGTGTTTCAATGATACTGCCATGACAAGTTATTTGAGAGCCTATTAAACCCAAATCTGCGGGACGTTACAAATCCTCAGCAAACACTACCATAGTCGTGCTGGCTGCCACACGAATCACAACTGTAGAGGGGTGCTGGATAACTGGACCTGCTCAGAACCATTCTTTTCCTTCCAGATTAAAAAATAAAAGTAATTGCTGGAATCAAGGATAATTACGAGTAAAATCAGAAACAAAATATTGTTCTTATACTTGAGAAAGTTGGTCTTACCGTTTTAACCAGGCTTAAATAATTTGACGTAGGATTAATGTCAATACTTGTCTGGATGGGACTAACTTGTTCCTGTCTAGATGACACCTCATACTGCAATGAAGTGTTGCTAGTGTCTTTTCCTGTACTTTGTTACTGTTTTACCCTACTTGGAGAAAAATTCAAAATCATAAAAATTTACAGTGGAAGAAAAGCCATTCCAATTCCTACATTCAACAACTGAAAAACTAAGATCCCCTCCAAAGTGATATGACTTGCCTACAGCTACATAGCAAGTTGGGTGTAGAAGCCCAATGAGAATCCAAAGTTTTCAGTTTCCAAGGAAAGATCAAAGCCTGTGACTGCTAATGACAGCCAAGGAAACCAAAAAAGCACAGGGAAAAGGGATTTCGGTAAACACAGATGATTAATAAGGTCGAAGTACCAGATGCTCTAAGTCTTATTTTCTTGTAATGTCTTTGTATCCTGGTAATATTGGCCTCATAGATTTTATTGGAACTACCCTTATATATTTTTAAGGAATTTCTAAAAGATTGGTGCTAAAAATTCTTTCAAGTTTTGATAGAATTTAACAGTGAAACTACCTGCGTGTGTGTTTTTCTTTGAGTTAGTCATTTAGAAATCTTTTCCACAATCTCTTGCTGTTGGTATAATCATGTGGTAAATCTTGCAGAATGTTTTATGTCCATTATGTGCTGTGGCTGGGTGGAGTATTCTTTTATGCTAAGAGAAAGGCAAATCAACACTGTTGGATTTAAAGATTTGATAACGTAGTCAACTGAGTGCAGAAGCTCAAAATGGGACAAACCCTCTAGAAGGGCAAAATTTAACAAAATGACACATGTATTAACCTTTAACTCAAAATCTCACTTCTAGGAATCTACCCTGAGAATACATCTCCATCAGTTTGCACAAGTTTATGCAACACAACCTTGTTTGTAGTTTGTAGTAGCAAACTATTAGAAACAACCTAAATGTCCAGCAGCAAGAGAGTGAGTAAGCAAACTGCAGTACATATGCATATTGGAGACCGGGTAGTAGCAAAAAGTCAGAAGAAAATGACCACGAGAAAAATAATTGCTAGAATATACTTTTAGATTTGAAAAGCTGGTATGTAGCAGTAGAGTACGCTATATCTTGTGTTTAAGGAAAAAGGGAGTAACAAGAATGTATTTAGATTCTGCTTATAGTTTTGAAAAGAAGCAATAAAAATAGTTATAAATAGATGAGGGGAATGAAGTGAAGGGAGAGGGCAGGAAATAAAACTTCTGTGTGTTTTGCTACCTTTTCGTACAGTTTTTACTTTGGGATCATGCGAATGTTTTACATATTCAAAGAGTTAAAATAAAAGACACAAATTCCTAAAATGGAAAATAAACAGAAAATGAGCCTAACTATTTCAAATTTGGCAACATAGCTACACAGAGAACAGAATTATTTCAGTCCACTGATTATATACCCTTTATGGGATATGTTCTAAAGATAGATAAATAATAAAAGGTGCAACTTGACTCAGAATTTATTGTTAGTCTAGGATTATAATCTGAATTAGGAGAAAATAAATAATTCAAATCAAGATATTCAGTGCAGGAAAAAAGAAGCTAAAACATGATAAGGTTAAATTTGAATTGAGAATATCCATGTGAACTCAATTTCTAAAAGCATATGTCAAATACAGGTGTTGATTTGTGACAATGCATACCTTAACCCAATATGTCATGTTGAAATATTCCTTCAATGAAAAAAAAAAGAAGTACAATTGTCCTTTTTCAATCTGTTTACTGAAAGGGTCTAGAAGCAATAATAATAGCCAAATGTCCTTGAGCATTCTTTGCCTCCAGATCTTGGTTTGTATACCAATAAGGAGAATGTCATTCTAAAGAGATGCATGTTGAAATATTAAATGAATGAAATGGCATGAGTCTACAGTTTATTTTCAAATGGTTCAGCTGTGGGTGGGTAAATACCTAATTATTGCACCATGTAGTCCTCATTCTTCACCTGGCATAACCTCTGAAGAATTAACTCCAGCTTCCCTTGTTTTCCTGTGGGAAGAATCTTCTTTTGAAAAGAAGCCAAAGTGTTAGATGAAAACATCTAAATGATGAAATTGCATGTCACTGACACTTGAGAGCTCCTAGAGATACACAATGTAGTGTACTCTAATTTTCTGCTTGAAGCTACGTAAGTCCCTTCCATTCAAATATTTAAAACCTACATCCCTTATGAATATAGACATAAACATTCCCAATAAATCAAAGTAGGACAATAACAAGTGTTTACAAGAATGCTGAGAAATTGTTATGGAATTGAGAAATGTTATTGCTGGTCAGTGTATTGTAAAATGTGTTTGCTAGTCTTGTCTTCAGGATGTTCGATATGGCGTTGCTAGATGACTCAGGAATTCCCCTCATAGGTATATACCCAAGAGAATTGAAAGTATAGGATCACACAAAATCATAAATGTTCATGGCAGCATAATAGTTAAAAAAAAAAAAAAGAATCCAAATGTCCATCAACTGATAACTGGATAAATAAAATGTGATGTCTATTCAATGGAATATCATTTGACCATAGAAAGAAATTAAATATTGATAGATGATACAACATGGATAAATGCTTTTTTAAGAAGTCAGACACAAAACATATTATATGGTTGCAAATATATTAAATATCCAAAATAGGCACATCTATAAAGACAGAAAGTAGCCTAGTGGTTGCCTAAGGTTGGTAGGAAGGAGATATGCTAATGGTTTCTCTGGGGAAAGCTGAAATTTGTTCTGAAATCAGATATTAATTGTAAGGGTAGACTTTAAGAGATACGGTTTATGTCAATAAATCTGATTTTTTAATAAAAGAAGAATGTGCACTCTATATTAAAGCATTCAGTGCTGATGACTAGTAAGACTAGTCCCTCATCCAATCCACTTTGAGTTCATCTTGAACTCTCTTATGCCTAGCTCTGGCAAGGTCCCTCTCACCCTTGTAGATACATATGATTCTGTGACTTTACAACTGCACCCAAATAGGGATAGAAAATGTCAGAGTAATAGAATCGTGGAATGAGAGGATGCAGAATTTGCCGAGCACATAGAACCCGAGTAGGCAAGAGATTTTAAGAATTTCTTAAGTAAGCCAAAAGCTACTGATGGTTCCAAGAAAAATAACAGTTGAAAGGAAGTGACTTTGGAACCTGAGGAAAACCATAGAATTACTGAACAAAAATCATCAAGGAGATTTTTTTAGGTGACTAGGAAAAGAAGCAATGGAAAATCAAACCCCATAGAACGAGATGTGATTAATGTGAACTTTTTGGTAAGTGTAAAGAATCACAGAATGCATTCAGAAATTATTTTGCATGAGTAAAAAAGATACAACTTCAATTAAAATCAAGACTATCATCAAAGGGCTTCTGGGTAGGGAGTAGAGCAGGGTTTAGGGAGAAATACACTTGCAAGAATTAAAGTACTGGATCATTATTGTCTAGGTTTTAGGCTGTTTTGAGCCTTTCCCCATAGCCCTAAACAATTATCTTAAGCCAGCTGTGTTCTGTTTGTGTTAATTCAGCTTCTTTTATTGTCTGTCTGATAAATTGTGTGCATTAAGTTGTGTATATTAACATTAATGTAATAAATGAGCAATTTGCTAACTCAAAGAAGTCAACAGTCTAATGCATTCGTGGAAGTTATATTTATTATAACGAACACCTGTGTTCATTTCCGTTCACTAGTATAAAAGTGCCCTCCATGAGGCAGCGCCTTTTGATAAAGTGAACACCAAAGTGCTCATCACATCATTTCTTTCTCTTCCCTCTTATGTGCCAGCAAGTCTGTGTTCCTTTCAATTAAGATTCTGTTACTTGCTCAGAAGATGATTGCCAGTAAATGTGTTTTGGGGGAAGGCAGTAAAATTAGATGAAATAATGTATTGAAATTTGGACGAAGTTTAGGATAAAAGCACTATTCATAAGATCATTCACGCGATTTTTTTCCGTTCTGACCAGTCCAAGTTTACAGATAACGAATAAATATTTACTATGTACCCTAGACTGTCCTCACTCTCATAGAGTTTATCATCTTGCACAGAAGAAAAACCTACAAGAGATGATTAAAAGAAAAAGATAAAAGGCTATATCAGCTTATGCCATACAGATTTGCTCTAAAAACATGTTTTCCTTCTTAGAGCAGCTTCTGAGTTCAACTGTGCAGTGCATGCCTAAATCAAATTGAAAGGAATTATGCATGTAGCTATTGTAGATTTGTCCATTTTTGGAAGACGGAAGAGAGGTGTCTTGAGAAAGGAGAGGTCATTTCCAAGAAGCACAGAGATGTCACAGAGGTTAGACAGCTTTGACAACACCATTTGGTACAGGCAAGATGATGAATATCTTGAGAGCAGAATTTTCACTTATTTAGCTTTGTGCAAATAGGTTTATTGAAGCCTTAACCTACTGAGCTATAAAAGTGAAAACATTTTCAATCATACTTCAATCATTTTGTCAAATCTTTCCTGCTTGACTCAATAACATTGGGGACAGAGTATCTTCGTGATTAACACTTGGTTCAAGCAAGTTCAAAACTTAATGTCATTTGCTATCATGTATGCCTCAAAGCTAGTTAATGTTAAAAGGCAACAGTCCTTTAATAAAATCAATTAAAATGAAATAAAATTATCTGAGTCAACTCACCTCTTCCCTCCGATAGCACAGCTCAGAGCTAAATGCTACCAGACCACTTCATTTCTCTCTTCTGGATGTGCTCTGGACTTGGAAAATGGACATTTCGTGTAAAACAGGCTCTCTTTATAAAGAAGCTCTAAGTTAATGGGAAAACATCCTCTGTTCTTGGATCAGAAGACTTAACAGTTATCACGTTAGTCCCAAATTGACCTGTAGACTCAATGTAATCTGCCAGAATCCCAGCTGCTTTCTTTGCAAAAACTAATAAACCGATCCTAAAATTCATATGGAAATACAAGGGATCCATAATAGTCAACTATCCTGAAGAAGAATAACAACATTGGAGGGCTCATGTTTCCTGATTTGTATACTTTCTGAAAACATTCAGTTAAACAACAGAGTGTGTAGTACTGACACAAAGGTAAATAGACAGATATTCAATAGCAAAAAACTATTACATTTATAATGAGTAGATTTTCAACAAGAGTTTCAAAAAATTCAATGGGGAAAAATAATTATTTTCAATAAATGGTGTTCAGACAACTATATATTCACAAGCGAAAGAATGAAGCTGGACTCCTACATAATATAATAGATAAAAATTAACTCAATGAATCATAGATATTTTAAGGAAAGGTGCAGGCAGGAATGAAGATGAGTTGACAGGCAGGCAGGAAGAGAGAGGAGGAAAAAGCATTTTTTAAAAATCGTTTATCCTGGATGTTCCCCCACTCCCAGGCCCTGGCCCCTGATCACAAACCGGGCACCTTGGGATGTATGTGGACCACACCCATGGCAGTGGACTTATTTGCTATGCCACCAGGGTATGCTAAATCATAGATTTAAATGTAACAATTTTGAAATAATGAATATATTCGATAAACAGATCATGGATAATGATTGCACTACTCCATTAGTATACAACACTTTAAATGGGTGGATTTTTATGGTTTGTGAATTATATCAATAAAATTTCTTGAAAATGATTTAAATGAGTTAACTAGAAGAAAATATAATTGGATATTTGCATAATATAGAGCCAAAGAAGGCCTTTCTAAACGTGTTACTAAGGTAAAATATGTAACAAAATGATTTATATACATTGTTATAAATTATTTTTATAATTTCTGTATCAAAATACTATTAATAAAATTTGTAATATATAACAGACACAGCGTTAGTAATGTTTTGGGTTTTTTTTTAAGGAAAGGTACAGGCAGGAATGAAGGCAAGTAGGCAGGCAAACAGGAAGAAGCACCTTTTATTCTTATTTAGGTGTTCGCACTGGTGGTGTTCTCCTGGACCCAGAACTTCTCCTGGGCCCAGGGATATGTGGCTTGCTCTTTAGGAGGTGATTGACCTAAATGCTGCTCCACGAGGACACAACAGTAATATTCTCAAAATATAAAGAGTAGTTAAAATTAGGAAGAAATTTACCAATACCCTAATAGAAAAATAGGTAAGGGACCTGACAATTAATTAGCAATATAATAAAACTGGCCAATAAACATATATAAAAATATTCACATTCACTGGTAATGGAAGAAATGCTAATTAAAGCACAATTAAATGCCTCTTCTCATCCACTAGATTGGTGAAGATTCAAACGATGTATAACACCCAGGCAGACAAACATGTGAGGAAATAGGATGTGCAGACATGTCTGGTGTGAGTGTGACTTGGAATTACTGTGCTGAAGGCAATTTGGCAATATAAATCAAAGATCTAATACACAAATACTTTGTATGAATAATTCCCTTTCGAGGATTATAGTCTAAGAAATAATGCGAGATGTTCAAGAGAATATATAAGGCTACACAATCTTGTGAAAAAGTATGCCTAACAGATTAGATCTCACTATTACAATTGTTTGGAGGGATATTGGAGTGGCCATCACTGATTGCTTAGCCAGCATCTTCCTTCCTAAAAATCCCGTGAAATTCCAGGACTCGGGAAATGCTGAGCTTCCATCCTCTCAAACAGAAGAACTAGGCCTAATGGATAAGTGGTTCTAGATAAACATGACATAATACAGGTCAACAGATGCGAAGAACCATTTGCTCGGAGATTTTATGCAGCATCTGGAAGTACCACATTCTATTCTTGGCCTTTGTCACACCTGGATATGAGGTCCAGACCTTTGCAGTTATCCCCAGTGTATCTAAAGGACAGAGACAAAATTAAAAGGAAATGGAGTCACAGCCACCAGATTTAGTCCACCTGAAATTCCCTCTTCTTCCAGACTTAGTCATGAATATAAAAATATCATTATTGTTTGAGCCAGATTGAGAGGGGTTTTCAGGAATTTGTCACCATAAACCATATATAGTTCATTCCACCTACCCCATTCTCACAAAAAATGGGGAGTACAAATATAAAATGGCTTCAGTTTCCTCTTATATCTTTAAATGTTCTCTTGGCTTTCCTTTCCCCACTCCTGGACAACATCTCAGGCAATGTATTTTTTTATTGTAGTAATTATTTTACACATTAAAATCATTTCCCATGTGTAAGTTCCCCATTTTTTAGACATATTTCAACACACCATGCCCGCCACCAAATCACCAAGTGTTCTTCTCCATTGTTCAGTGGGCTCTACCATCACCTGCCCACCACCCACTCCATTCCCTATTGGTGACATCAGTTCTGTTGCAGATGTTTCAGTGTTTGCTATGATTCATCTGTTCCTTTGTCTATTCCAATTGCACCTATGAGTGAAGTCATCTGGTATCTTCCTTCTTTTGGCTTATTTCACTTATCTTAATCCCCTCTAGTTCCACCCATGTTAATTCAAATGACAGAGTTTCATCTCTTCTAAGGGCTGTGTAGTATTCCATTGTATATATGTATCACATCTTCTTTATCCATTCATCTGATATTGGGCACTTAGGTAATTTCCAGTTCTTAGTTACTGTGAATAGGGCTGCAATAAATATGGGGATGCATACATCTCTGTGGAGGGGTGCTTTGTATCATTTGGGTAGATGCCCAGAAGTGGAATGACAAGATCATACAGGATTCCCATCTTCAGTTTTTTGAGGAATCTCCAAACTGTTTTCCACAGGGGTTGCACCAATTTGCACTCCACCAATAGTGCAAAAGTGTTCCCTTTTCTTCACATCCTCACCAGAATTTGTTTCCAGACTTTTAGATAATATCTAGTTGTTACTTTAATTTGCATTTCCCTGATAGCCAGCGAGTAGGAACATAATTTCATGAGCCTATTGGCCATCTGTATTTGCTGTTCAGAAAAGTGTCTCTCCAATTCCTCTTCCCATTGTTTGATTGGATTGGCTGTTACTCTGTTTTTGAGTTTTATGAATTCTTTGTGTTTTTCAGATATTAAGCCTTAGGCAATGTAATTTTTTTTGGCTGGGGATAGATGATAGAGGGAATATTGGCTTGAATGAGAGAACTACATTTTTATTTTCACTGACCTCTAACTGAAAGTTAATGTTACCTACACGAGGAAATGTTGCAATAGAGATCCCTGGGTTGAAGTCTCCAATAAATTACAAATGCTTCTCATGAAAAAGCAGCATTGGATGCTTGTCATAAGGGAAGGCATGACAGCCAACCAATTAAGTCAAGTGAGAACTAGTAATGCAAATGGTACCTGCTAGGTCAAAAGCCTTTTTTGCCCTCTTCCTCATACTCTTCTCCTCTCTTATTCTATGAAAGAGCCAGAGATGGGCTGGGGATGAGAGATGGTCATGGTCGTTGAATTCCCACACAGAACAGGCAGTAATTAGACAGAATTCATGTCTGCTCTAAACAATCAGTGTAATGGATAGGCGGAAAACTCTGGACCTACCTCAACATTACAGCTTAGGCCATAGTCCATGCAGTTTCTTCTGTATGTTTGTATTTCATAAATGTAAGTTTGATCTAAGCAAGAGAATGAATTGAGTTATAACCTGAGACATCAAGGATAAAGGATATTGATTTGGTCACTGACTTTTACATCTTTTTCAGGAAGCAAAATATGGGCTTCAGATTAATTACATGAGGGATAGTGATCACAGATTACAGTGATCTGTAAAGCTCTGTTTAAATTAGAAAAGTTTCTAACAATCATTTTCCTTTTACACGAATACATAGTGAGATCAGAGAGAATTTTCTTAATGTCACACAATGATTTCAGTAAAAGGAAAGAAATTTCACTCTTTATAGACAACTGTTAAAACCTAAAGGGCAAAGCTTTCCATTCAAATTTCTACTAGTGTTTTTGGTAGACTAAACTTTAGAAGTAAATATACTTTCACCCAAAATAAAAAAAAAATCTTTCCGTTCCAAGGATTATTGGATGCAACTCAAACCCAAGAATTATAATAATAATCATTATAGTTTCCTTCTCAAGTCCTACAATTCTTCTCCATGGAGATTCAATGATTTTTTATGTTTGAAGGAAAAATCTTGTCCTTCTTGCATAGGGATTCTTAAGGCAGCTTATTATAGAAAGCTCACTAAGATACTCTTTATTGACTGTGCTACTGCCTCCCTGTTCATTTACTTTTCCATTTCTCAAATGTTTCTGTAAAAAGATAGTGCTTCTTCTCAAGAACACTGTATAAGTGATAAGTGAAATTCCCTGGATTTGCTCATTGGCCATAGTTCCATTTCTGAGAATTCAATCAACTAGGTTGGTGGTGTTTATATTATTCAAATCATTGTAAGTAAAGTAAGATAAAGCTCTCTTGTTGCAAGCAGCATGGGGAACTGATTAGTATCTGAAATGTTTAATTTATCCCAACTTGGGGATATTTAATCATACATTCATAATGAGTTTATGGTATGAACTTGTAGTGTTATTTACTTTTTTTGTTTTCAATACATTTTTATTTTAGTAACTTCCAAGAAGCAAGAGCATGCACAGATGACAAGGATTATAGTAATGTAGTTTTCAGTTATTTACATGTTAAAGAACATTTTAATTTTAAAACATGCTCTATTTATGTCATAGATTCATGGCTTTTAATTCAAATTCTGATTTATGTGTTATTCAAAACATAAACATTCATTTTAGAATTAAATTATATTTTGAGCACTAAAGAATAAAAGAAAGTGTTTCATGTCTCTTGCTTTCTTTTGAGAGAAAAATTATCCACTTTAATAAAGGCAGTGATAATTCAAAAAATTGGAAAAGAAAAATTAAGAACTGCAGGTATCTGGAGAATGAAATACTTCTGGATATGGGGAATTGAATTGTTACCTAAACCTGGCAATCACTTTTCTGTAAATTGTTTACAAAGTTAAAAATTCATAAAAGAGAACAACAACATTCTCTCTCGCTTTGGAATTCAACCTAGATCTTGAGTAGAGTGATAACTGCCTTCTTTTTATTTGTTTTTAACCAAAGATATAGTTATACTTACAAGGTACTCAAGAGGACAAAGAAAGGTTATATTTCTATATCTCTTTATCTATTATAGGTATCAATCTATCATAAAGCAAATTTCTCATTTATCTTTAAATGAAATTCTAAGGCTTGGATCTGGAGCTCATTCTTTATTTTCTACAGTTTGGGAGACTTATGGTTAAAAGCCTAAATTTTTTAACCGATTTTGTTGGTACTTTTACATAGAATTTCTATGACTGAGCCAATTTAATTTCCAAGTTTCTATTTAGGATGAAAAAAATCTATCTGATCCAATTCTCAGAAGTGAAACCAGGAAAAAAGAGTGGATTCAGCATTGCTATAATTAAAAGGCCCAAGTGAATGTGATTTACAAATTTAGTTGAAGGCTGAGGTCTCAATTATAATTTACTGGTATCAGCATTAGTTGGATGAGGTGGTTGCAATGAACAGGGAGTCTCTGGCTCTTTGCAGCATGACTCTAAATTACATCAGCAGCTAGTAGTTCAGTAGTTACCTACATGAAGGATGTTGTCAAACTAGCCCTAGCAGATTCATGGACAGCCACATTGCTCTTGTCAACTGCCCAGCAACAGGGGCACATCTGCTACCTCTGCTAGAAACCCAAATCCAGGAGAGTGCCTTAGCAATGGGAGATAGTCTTTCAGAGACCTACCACAATCTCAGGGGACAGCTACCACCACTATACCACGGCATCTGATGCACTAAATCAAAGAGACACAGAAAAGTCCTCTTAGTTCTTGCTACCGCATCTCTATAATTGCTGGTAAGTAATAGAGCCGCGCTATCCCTTGACTTCCCATTTGTATGACAGAAAAAAACATTAATGTTTAAGAATGATAGATCAATTGGCTTAATCAGTGTTTTTAATTCTGTGAAGGAGATATCTAAACTCAAGCTATAGCTCAGTCAATAAAGGATGTATTGCTTCTCACAGTATACAGATTATAGTTCTAAGGACTTCTGGGAATATAAAGGAAGAAGGGAACATATCTCTTTTCTCAAGGAACTATCTACTTCAGGTGTGATAGGACCAACCTGAATGAAAGCTGGTAAGCACTCTAACAAAAATATAATCAGACTATATGTCCATTAACTCTAACTAGCACATCCACTGAAAAGGAATCTGATGTCTCTCTAGTGGTCCATGGCTCGATTCAGATGCAATGAACTGGAAGCTTTGCTGGACTTGGAAGGAAAACTAGGTTTATAAGAGAGGTTCACTAATGAGGGCTTAGCTATGTGTAATTTTTGGTTTTGAGGTTTTATAGTACTGAAAAATACAAAATTTTTGATAAAATTATATATTCTGCCTAATATCATTAAATGTTAATTATCACTAAAATCATCCCTTTTGTTTATATACAACTTCCCTCCAAGAAAAATGCACATACATATACAAATGATGGTTGGAATGTCTGGTTTGGGGAGACTGATGAGTTAATAATACAAAAGTAGTAGATAACACTGTACATACTGCTGTGTTACTGAACTTGAAAGATATATAATAACAGCCCATTTTCCCCACTGCAGCTGAAGAAATTCCATGAAATCCGAGACTACACCAGGAACAGGGGAGGTAGGTAAGGAACACCTTCAAATCACAAAGGAGAAGAGTAAGCAAAAACCTACATTTGGTTATTAAATGTAAATTCATCTGCACAGCTTTTAAAGTCTTCATACACTAATTTGCAGCATCTATGAAAATAAAATAAAAGTTCAGAGTAGGTTATATTGTCCAGTTGAAATTCTTGAAGCGCAAACATCTGTGAAGGAGTGCGAGTCATCTCTTGTGGCACGCCTGCCTGAACTTCCCACTCCATCACTTTCTTCCAGAATGTCCCTTTTTCTCCTACAGAATTTGCTCAGTAACCTGGATCGTGCATATGTGGCTATGTTCACTTTGTCTATATGATTTGTGTTGCATACTACAACACAAAAGAAAACAAGTCTCATTTGAGATTCACTTTTGTGAATTATTACCACATTTGCTTCAATCTAGTAACCAGGTCCCTATCTTTCAAAGCTTAAATATTCTTCTCCATATGTGTGTACCTACACAAAGTTGTTATACTTTGTCATTCATTTTTTTGCCTATATTTCCTTGTGTAACTTTTCCCTATGAAACCTTAATTTCTTTGCCTTTGAAACTCTTCTGTATGTAGCTAACATAAGCCATGGTCTGTTGGTAAAGCAGCCCTCAAAGGGAAGAAAAAAAGAGAGAGAGAACCTTGCTTTGAAGTGATTGCCAGATTCTTTGGTGTAAATATTCTCAAAGTTCCAAGGTTTAGCATCCAGCTCATACCATTCCTGAATATTTAACAACAGGTTCATGAATCAACAAGAGCCAGTGCCAACCACGCAGGTAAGCAATAGGATCATTGCTAATTTTTCAATGACTTAGAAACAGCCCTTTTACTAACTGCTCATTTACTCATTCCACCTTAAGTTCTTCCAGCTGCGGGCAGAGACAATCATAACATATTTCAGTGTGGAATCAATGATGGGTGAAAATTGTTCCCTCTGTGCATCCCTGCAGGGCTAAAGCTAAATAAGCCAATTTGCTGAATTACTTAGAACCAAGTATTTATCCATCACAAACAGATATTTCCCACTTGTCAGAAAATGTAATGGAGGCAGGACACCAATTGTTGTTTGTTTTCTGCTGCAAGTACAGACTAAATGCAATGGGCATTCAATAAGCTGTATTAAACCGAAGGATGAATTTTCACAATGGTGAGGAGGTGAATAAACAGGCAATATTAATGTCAGAGGGAGTTATAGGTAGCATATATATAGCATATAGGAAAGCATACTTTGTTTCTGCTACTATATAAACCTGTCCCTGATACAAATGTTCAGTGGAACAAACAATTACTACATAGATGGATTTGCTCTTAGAAGTTCAAACACAGACAGGCAACTTTCATTTTCAATGTCAATATTTTGTAAGGCAACATTTTTCCTGATTTATGAGGATGATTTTTATTTCCACATGCAGTTATCAGAACAAACAAACAAACAAACAAACAAAAAAAACCCAATCAGAAGTAAAAGTTAAAAGGTCTGAAATGAGGTGGAGAAAAATCTTTTCTAAAAACACTGATTCCACTGAAAATAAAAATCCAGGGCTCTTCTATTATAATCAAATAAACGGAGTACAAAGGAAAGGATGCTGTTAAATTTCTGTCCACAAATTATTGTGACTTCTAATTATCTGGGACCAGGAGACATGATTGAAAATTGAATGTTAGCCTCTCTAGCCTCTTCCTTTACTTTCCTTCCTGTTCCCATCTTAAGTGGCATTGGAGCTTGAAATCGGACAATCACTTCTATGACTTCCTTCTCTAAGTTTGGGTTTCCTAAGGACTCACAGAGGCTGACCACCCATCCTGTTTTAAGCGGCACAGTAGCATTTGTTTTCCTATTTCCTGACCATCGATTTTGCCCCATTTTTTTTTTTTTTTTAAGACCCCAATGCTATCTGCAATGTGGCAGGGGCCGGGAGAGGAAGCAGTTAATTTGCCCTGGACCTGGTCTGTTGAGGGGGTCCCAAAAACTCTATCCATTTTTTGTCTCAAGGAAACATGGTGAGGCTACCATGGAGAGTATTAGAGGGATGTCAGAATGAAAGTTGGTGCAAGCTTGGAGGTTGCTTCAAACGTTATGACTATCTGAAATTTAACCACATCTGGATGGAGATATGTGGCCCTTCTGTATTTCTGGATATTCACCCAAATGTCTCCATTCCTAGTGTTGGAACCATTGGTACAAGAGTGCCACGGTACCATGGTACAAGAGAGCATCATTAACTCTCACTGTGATCCCCACATTCTCTTGTATGTCTGCCTGTGCAGATCCTACCACCCACATCCATTTTCCTATCTCTTGCCTTACTTTCTCCTCTTTGCAGTGGTGTGTTGTGAGAGGAGACTTTCTGATGAAAGTTTCCCTGTTGTGGCTATCTCCTAGAATGCAGAATAACAGTAGCATAACCATTTTGCCATTCTTGATACTTGAGCCAGATTTCATGTTTATCATTTAATAAAAATGTCACAGTTTGGAATCTGCAGGAAGAGGGAGAATGGAGTGTTCAGAAAGTCTCCTTGAGCTCGACACACATGGAAAGAAGGAAAGAACATGGGATTGGACAGAGGAAGAAACGGAGCTAAGATTCAGGCTCCACCGTCTTAGCCACAAAAAATTCTGGAGCAGAAATGGTTCATCAGAATGGTCCCACTTTGGGTAGAAAAGGCTGGTCCTTTATATTCCCACTTGCGTCCATCAATAGATGTGAGCCTTCCTCAGACCGGCATGACCTAGGTGAGGTGATCTATACAGCTGACGTGTTCCCTAAAAGGACTGAAAGCCGGAAGCTGTTCACTGAAACTCTCACAGCAGCAGGGATAAAAGCCCTTCCTTGGAGAGGGTTTTGAACACCACATCTTTGTGTCTTTCCACAAGTCTCCTTACCCCGAAAGATAACTATCATCATGCACATATCATATATCCTTTGTAAGAGCATAAGAGACTACCTAGTATATATTTCAAACTATTTGTGAATTCAGCAAAGGCTGCTGGAGCAATCAGATATTCATAGGAAACAAACGAAAACCAAAAGCCCTTGACTTAAACCTCTTACTTTCTACAAATGTCAACTCAAAATAAATCATGTTCTTAATTGTATCATGCAAAACCATAAAACTTTCAGAAAAAAGACAAAGGAGAAAATTTGGGGGACGTCAAGTTAGACAAAGAATTCTTCGACAACACTAAAAGCTTAAGCCACTAAAAAATCAGTATATGGAATTTCATTTAATCAAAAACTTTTGCTTTACAAAAAATCATGTGAAAAGGATGAAAAGATAAACTGAACATGGGAGAAAACATTTGCAAGTCACATTATCTGACAAATGACTACTATCTAGAGGATATACAAAAGTCTCAAAACTTATCAGTTAGAAATGGATAAAAGATATGGGTAGATATTTCATTGAAAAAAGATATATAGATGGCAAATAAGCATGTGCAAAGATGCTCAACATCATTGGTCATCCACGACATGCAAATTTAGACCACAGTTGGTGATGTCTATGTACCTAAGAGCATGGTTAAAATAAAAAATAGAGAACGTCAAGTACTGATGAATGTATGGGAAGTTAGACCAATTAGATTCTGCTGGTGGGAATTAAAAGTGGTACAATCATTCTGGAAAATAGTTTGCATTTTTAGGTGTTTTTTTAAACAATGCAATTGTACTCCTGTGTACTTAACCCAGAAAATTAAAACTTAGGTTCACACAAAAATCTGCATAGACACACCAGAAATATTTCGAGTTTGGTTCCAGTCCACACAATAAAGCAAATATTGCAATAAAATGAGCTGAACAAAATTTTTTTTTTGTTTCCCAGTACATGTAAAAGCTATGTTTTATACAACGTTGTAGTCCCTAAGTGTGAGCGAGCATGATGTTTACAAAACAATTTATATACCTTAATTCTAAAAAAACTTATTAATAATGCTATCATCTGAGCCTTCAGTAAGTTGTAATCATTTTGCTGGTAGAAGCTTTGCCTTGATGTTGTTGACTGCTGACTGGTCAGGATGATGGTTGCTATCAATGGGAGTGGTTGCAGCAATTTCTTAAAATGAGACAATGAAGTTTGCTGTATTGATTGACTCTTTCTTCACAAAAGATCCTTCTGTAGCATATGATGCTGTTTGATAGCATTTTACCCACAGTAGAACTTCTTTCAAAATTGGAGTCAATCCTTTCAAACTCCGCTGCTGCTTTATCAACTAAATTTATGTAATATTCTAAATATTTTTCTTTCTTTAGTTAATATATTGGCTTACAACACCATGTTTCAGGTACACGGCTTCACACTTCAACAACTGTAAATGCCACACCGTGCCTGCTACCAAAGGTTGTTAGTACCCATACCAAGCAGTGAACCCCCTCTAACTGGTCCACAGATCCCTCTCCTTCCACTCTGGTAACCGCCATTCTGTAGTAGTCTAAGGATTTGTTTTGGTTTGTTCATGTGCCTTCTTTATATTCACCTGAAAGCAAAATTGTATTGTATTTGTCTTTCTGTGTCTGACTTATTTCACTTAGCATAATCCTCTCTAGTTCCATCCATCCATGATGAGATTTCATTTTTTTAAATAGCTGTCCGTTGATGGACACTTAGTTTCCACATCTTGGTTATTGTCAATAGTGCTATGTTCTGTAGAGGCATACCTATCTTTTTCTTAATTACTACTTTTTTTATTCTTTGGCTAAATACCCAGAAGTAGATCATGTAATAGTTCAAGTTTTCATTTTCTGAGGTATCCCCACATCATTTTCCATAGTGGCTGCATCAACTTACGTTCCAACCAACAGTACAGGAATGTTACTTTTTCTCCACATCTTCACCAATATGCATTGTTTATTTTTTGATAATAGCCATTCTCAAGGTGTGAGGTGAAATCTCAAGGTAGTTTTTTTTCATTTCCCTTGTGATAAGTGATGAAGAATAATTGTTCATGTATCTGTTGGCCATCTGTATGTTTTCTTTAGTGAAATGCCTATTCAAATCCTCTGCCCATTTTCTAAATCTTAAAACTTTTCTTATCATGTCATAGTATCTTAAACAGAAGGAAATTTTATCTTAAAAATCTATCTTCTTTGCTCACCAATAAGAAGAAACTGCTCATTCATTAAAGTTTTATCATAAAATTTATCATAGGGCTCCACTTTAATTCTAGCTTTCTAGCAACTTCCACTACTTTGAAGTTACTTCCTTCACTGAGATCCTGAATTCATTAAAGTCATTTATGAGAATTGGAATCAATTTCTTCCAAGCTTTTGTTAATGTTGATATTTTAATCTCCTCCCATGAATCATGAATGTTCTTAATGGTATCTAGAATGGTGAATTCTATCTATCCAAGAACTATCTATGATAGTTATGAGCTTATGAAATGTATTTATTAAATAATGACTTGACAGTTGAAATTATTCCTTGATCCATGGACTGAAGAATAAACGTTGTATTAGCAGGCATGGAAACTATATTCATCTCCTTGTGCTTCTATGCCTGATCTCTTGGGCGACCAGGTGCATTGTTGAAAACAGCTGGTTTTTCTGAGCAGTAGTTTCAAGACTGGGCTTAAGATATTCAGAAAATCATATTGTAAACAGATGTGCTATAATCCAGGCTTTGTTGTTCTATTTCTAGAGCATGAGTACATTTGCATCATTCTTAAAAGCCCTGCAGATTTCAGAATGGTAAATTAGCATTGGCTTCCGCTTCAAGTCACAAGCTGCGTTAGCCCGTGACAAAGTCAGTCTATTGAAGCTTTAAAGCTAGACATTGACTTTCTCTAGTTATCATAATCCTAGGTGGCATCTTTTCCCAACAGAAAGCCATTTTGGCTACACTGAAAAGCTGTTTAGTGTTGCCATCATCATCAAGTATCTTCATTAGATCTTTTGGATACTTTCCTGCAGTTTCTACATTAGCACTTTCTGCTTCACCTTGCATTTTTATGTTATGGAGTTAATTTCTTTCCTTTAGTTACATAAACTAACCTCTGCTAGCTTCCAACTTTACTTCTTGGCTTCCTCTTTTCCATGAGTCTTCATACAATCAGAGAGAGTTAGGTCTTGCTCTGGATTAGGCTTTGGTTTAAGAGGATGTTGTGGTTGATTTAATCTTCTGTTCAGACCACTAAAACTTTCCCCAAGTCAGCAGTCAGTCTGTTTAGCTTTCTATCATTCACATGTTCACTGACGTAGCAGTTTAAAGTTCCTTCATGAACTTTTCCTTTGATTCACAACTTGACTAAATGTTTGGCTTTCGGCCTATCTTGACTTTTGACATACTAAGTTTAATCATTTTTAACTTTTGATTTAAAGTGAGAGGTTTTTAGTGTGCTACTTCCTTCCGACTGGACACTTAACAGGCCATTTTAGGGTTATTAATTGACCTAATTTTAGTTTTGCTGTGTCTCAGGGAACAGGAAAGTTGGAGGAAGGGGAGAGAGATGGGAGTGGGGAATGAGCAGGGAACGATTGATGAGTGAAACCCTCAGAACACACACAGTATTTTCACTTAAGTTTACCATCTTACAAGGCCATGGTTTGTGGTACCCCTAGTCTGTTTTGCATTGCCTTTTTCACACAGATGTTTTACATTTTGATATGGTTAATCACTTTTTCATTATGACCTGGCATTTTTATCTTGCTTAACAAGTGCTTTTATCTGGTTCTGAGAGTTCAACTGACACTCACTGACTAGTTGAAGTAACTTGTCTCTGGAAGGTAGCTCTACCAGTGTGCTAAAGAATCCAGTCCCCCCACCCTAGCTGCTGGAGTTCTCAATCCCTTGTTCTTTACTCCAGCCTAGCATCCAACCCATCATCTACTCCCCCACACACCTTTGAAAACAACAACCTGGAACTACAGAATATCAGAAGAGGTCTTGGGAATTGTCTAGTCTCATTCTCATTTTCAGTAGTGATGAGTATAAAATGTAGGTTTTACTATCCAACATGGTAGCCATTATGCACATGTGACTTTTAAATCTTAAGCTAATTAAAATGAAAAATTAGGTCAAATCAAATTCCAAATGCTCCACTGCCACAAGTGGCTTGGGGCTACTCTACTAGATTTTGGAGGTTTAGAGCATTTCCATCATTACAGAAAACTCTAGTAGACAAGGCAGCTATAACACTTTGTTACTTAGAGGGAACAAAGTACTACTGACTGGCAGCATGAATACAGGCATTAACTGGAAAATGGTTAGAAACAGAGAAACTATCAATTAATAGAGAATCAAGTTCCATCCCAGACCTAGAGTCAAAATCTACACTTTAACATCATTCATGAAAAATTTCATGCAGATTACACTCAGAGAAGCCCTCGTTATGTGAGTTCTCCTTCCCACTCCAAGACCTTAAAGTTGATTAATGTCTAAGTCCTTTCCTTGACTGAGCTATCATTTTCCCTTACTAGTTCACGTCCTTATCATGTCTCTTCTACCCTTATTTTCTTGTTCTATTTAATTACTATGCCTTATAAAACTTTATAGGACATTCAGGCCATTGAAGCTCTCAGCAAGCCCTCCATCCCTTCACCCTCATTCTGGTTTGCAAATGCTTTCTTGACAGACTTATAACAAAGATCCAGACTCTTGTGACACCTGTGGTCATGTTCAGTATTTTCTTGAATCACTGTTGGGGAGGGGTGGCTAGAAATAAAAGCCAACCTTGAAATAAGTGGAGCGCCAATCATCAGTTCATAAGGTACACTTGGTATTGGTGGTGATGGCAGCATTCAGCTATTTTGACTCCATGCTCCTAGGCTAGAGAATGCAGAGCAAGCTGTGCACTTGCCTTTGTGAGTGCCACACCTAACCGACTGACTGAAAAGTTCACAACAGGTGCTGGTGAGCTCCCAGGGTAGGCATTGCTCAATCAAGGTAATTGGTTAGTAGGTCACAAGGAAGTGGTTTTGAAAAGAGAGCAACAGGTTGTGCTGGAACTCTGGGAGGTCTTCTCTCTGTGCACAACCAAAATACAGGGAGGCAGTGATGGCGAAGAGGGTCTGGTCGAACAGTGAGACTGGTGAAAATGGAGCCCTTCAGTTAGAGGTTGCAGCAGCATAGGTTGATCTTCTTGGGAAACACAACGGGCCATGGCTCCAGAATGGTGAGGTGTTCAGGATGGAGATGAAGGTGTCCTTTACTGCTGGCAGCACCTAGGGTCTGGGTGGATGGCTGAATCCAGCTTGTTTTCTTGTCATAGTGAAATACAGCTCCATTAACAGCAAGGGTGAAGCCTGGGTCAGTGCTGCCTCCTAAGTTGGGGAAGATCATGCAGTCCCTTTCTGGATAAACCCCATCACTGGATCAGTAAGATTTTCTCTGTCTCTCTCTCTCTCCTCTCTCCCCCCACCCCACTCCGCAGGTCAGTGACTACTGATTGGCTGAAGAGTTTCGGGAGCCGCCCTGTCCCCTTGGCTACCCACGGGAAAGGTGGAAAGGGCCGTTGGATGGCCAGTTATCACCTACACTGTAGTCTTACCATTTATCCTAGCAGCATCTACCGGAACTTGTCAGTGCTTTTCCCGAGCACCATCATGTCCCAGTGTCCAGGTTACTACCAGGTGCTCCCAGCACCCGACAGTCAACACCAGTGGGTGTTCATTCATCCAAATCATTACTGACTACTTAATCATGTCAGGCCAGATGAGTCTCACCAGTTCCCGCACGCTGACTGAGCAGTCCAGTGCCCACAAAGGAGCCCGTTGGGCGGGGTGACGCAAGCGCGGCTGGGGAGGAGGGGGCGGGGACGGGCGCGTTTGCGCAAGCGCGCGGCGGCTCCAACGGGCTAGCCAGGCGGGCGGGGCGCGAATGCGCCGGCGCGCGCGGCGGCCTTAAGGGCGGTGGCGTCGCGGGGCGGCCCAGTCGGCCTGTCAGCCGGCTGGGAGGCATGGTCCGCCCTTGGCGCGGCAGCTGCGATGGCGACGGAGGAGAAGGTGGACTCGGCGGACATCGAAGAGAGGTGAGTGCTGCCGGAGCGGCGTGGGGCGGGCAACGCCTGGGCTCCTCCCCCACCTGCCGCCCCGCGTTCGGCCCCGGCGCGCGTCCCCGGCGCTGCGAGGAGAGCCCGGCCGGCCCGGGAGGGCGCGGGAGGTGTCCGAGTGTGACCCCGGCCGCGTCCGGACGCTTTGACCCCCCCGCCGTGGCGTCGCTGGGTGAGCCGGCCGGTGGGGCTGGCCGCGGCTGCCCGGGCACCCGGGCCCGGCAGAGGGTCGTCTTCGCGGCAGGCGCGGCCGCGGACTCCAGTGCCCCGCTTGCGCAGCAGGTGCCCGGCGGCCTCGGAGTCCCTGGAAACGGCCGAGTCACTGTCCACGCCGAGCCGGGTTTCCGCCTTCAGATTCTCGCAGTGCCCTGTCCAGCCTGCGACGGGAATGGAAGGACCGCGGGGACCGCGCTTCTCCGAAGCCCGAGGAAGGGGCGGCGCTTCCTTGCCGCTGTAATAGATGGAGCGCCCACATTCACCCCAGCAGCAGAGGGGTACCGCGGGGTGTCCCGGGAAGTAGGAGCTCAGCGTGAGGGCGAAGGGATGGAATGAGCGAGTATACGGCTTTGGGTTTCAGAAAACATTTAATTTACAGTTAATCTACTGAAAGAAAGTTAACACAAGATGGAGAGCAAATTCAGAATTGATGTCTTGAAAATGAAGATCATCCTTTGCTTCTAAGTGTTCTGACATTACTGGAGAAGTGTGGAAGCACTTCTGAAGACACATACTTGGGAAACTCTAGGAAAGTTGAAGGACAGGCTAATGTGAGGCTTTTTGATATACAAATAAAGTTTAATTTATTCTTAGCTCCCTGTAACTAACTTCATACACTTGCCATTAGACGAATAGTTAGTGGAAAAATAAAGTTGCCATGAATATTATTGGCATATTTCTCAAGGCTAGTCATTTATATTGCAAAGTACTTATGTGCCCCACCCCCTGTGTTTAATATTTTTGATAACAATTCTACCAAAACCTTCTGGAGAAATTTGTATATGAAACATAACCTAGATAATATTGAGTACCATAAAGGTAGGGATATTAGGAAAGATGCCAGGTGGGAAAAGTGAAAGTACGTTCTACCCTTGAATTTAGTTTTCATGATGAGAGGTCCGTGGTTTTGGTTTGTTGACGAACTTCCTTGATGAAGTGACACTGAATAATGTCAGGTGGACACAAATAGAGACATAATTGGTAGCTTGTTCCTACCTAGTTTGTCATATTTTTTGCTCTTTCTGACACTGCTTTTAGGTGGTGGTGGTCTCTTTGATCTTCATGTTGTGGGCTTTGAGAGTCCAGGACACCACTGTGAAAGGAATTTGTTGTTTTGGATGATAGCTGGAGGTCACTGGAGACAGACTATAAAATATCCTTAGTTGACCACCTACAGTTCCAACGCAGGTAGGACTGGTCCTTACTCTTGGCTATTGCTTGAGCAATGTCCTATGTGCAAATCAGTATGATCTTCTGAACTGTACCCAGCCAACAAGCAAGTACCAGCTCCTGCTGAGTATTCCCTAAAATTGTTCATATTAAACCTAAGGTTGACCCTTTGTACTAGGTATTATGTTCCCATGTTCAGGTTGGAACAGCAACTGTACTGAGGGGGTCGGGGCTACTTCTAGCACCCCACCAGCAAGTAGCAAGTAGCTGGGATTGGAACTCCTGTGGGAAATTTGTTTCTTGTATCTTTCACTTGCTCTAATGACACTTTATTATTTAATTCTTGCATTGACACGCGGCTCACTTTTTTTTTTTTCGTTTGATTAATCAACAACAGAACTATCCAAAGAATCCAATGAATTGCAGGGAAGCAAGTCTTATATTCCCTATCCTTAAAACCTTTCAGGTTTAAATGGGGAGATGACATTAACAAAGGGAACAATTGTTACTGATTTTTCCTATGATAACTCTGAAGTCTTTTTGGAGCACATGATTCTTTTTTTTTTTTTTTTTTTTTTTTTTTACCTTTGTGACTCTTAGTGAAGACAACCATGCTGTGAGCCATTGACTTTCAACATCTAATCCTTTTCAGTTGCAATACAGTTGAGAAAGCTAAATGTAACAAGAATAGGGTGTACTTCTCTGAATTGTGCCCAGCAAGGTTGTTCCAGACAATGATTAAGTATCAGTTGAGTTTAGAGGCGAGTTGTCACAGTCACTCAGTTGCAGTGTAGACCATAGAATAGGTGGTTTGCAGTTCGTGCAGGAATTGACTTGTGCTAACAAGCCAAGGCTGAATTTTCAGAAATTCACCGTGGTAGTAGATTGACATCATGGGAATCATCATATGCTATAAACAAAAGATGTTTCCCTCTTCTCTTTCCCTCCAGTGGGTTCTCCAGAACCCTACTGGACTTACATTAGAAGTTGATTGTAGTTCTTTTCCTTGTAGAGAGGAGAGTAGATTTCTCTGTCATATCCATTATAAGATAGCTAAGGTCACTGACCCCTCTCTCCTTTCCTTCCCAAACCTTCATCACCTATCTTAAAAATCACAGAACTCAACACCCCATCCTCATGTGCTTTTATTTTTCTCAGGTCTTTTCAATATTTGGCACTATAAAGATAGATTTTGAAATCCTTGTTAGACATTTTAGCTCTTATGACATTTTGTTTCTTATCTTACCTCAAACCAATAGTTACTTTATTAGGTTCTCGTCTTTTCCCATTCTCTAAATGTAGTCACTCTCTTAGATTATGGTTTATCTTTTTGTCTTATGTACTTTTTAACCTGTCCTTGTCTGTAGAGAAAACTGAAACCCGGTTTTCATGGAGCCCTCTTCAGTAATTTTCTTGATGTTTCTTAATTTTGCACCACATGTTTGCACCAGAATTCTCAAATGTAACATATCCAGACCAGGATCTTATTTGCACTTTTGTATTCAAGTTTCCATTCTCTCTGCCACCTGGAAGTTATTACCTAGTTCAAATGTTCCTTATTCCCTTTCCTGGGTTATTGCAAGTTTTAGTAATACATTCAGACCCTGTGCTCTCAATTTAATAGCTTTCATTCATTACATTAGTTTGTATCCTCAAGAGGCACAGTTCTGTTTGTAGCACAGCCAGGCACAGGGCCCTGCTATATGACCTCACACAGACAGCGTGGCTCCCATCTGTCTTCCGAGTCTGATTTCCTCCCTGTGCACTGTAGGCAATTGTATCTTTCATTGTTTCCTAACCGTCCTTGCTCACCTCCCACTCCCATAATGTGGTTCACATTTTTTTTTTTTTTTTTCTATGCCCTTATAGATGATGATCTCCCATCTCTTAAAGGTCCATGATGTTTTCCTAAACTGTCTTTGTGGCACTTACACTATATTTTGCAATGTAATTATTTGTGTATGTGTTTTATTGGCTTATTGAGGACAATGTCTTACTCAAATGCCTGGTAGAGTCTTTAGACTTAAGGGTGTTTTATGAACCGTAAGCTTCAATAATTTTTCATGGAATCGAATGATTTAGTTTTTGTAAATTTATGCTGGCACAAACATTAAGATAAAATCTAGTAGTTGATTATATATTTTGCAGTTCTGTGACTTAAATCTTTTCATCCTAAAAATATTCAGACAACATTGAAATGTATATTCATAATAAATCCAAAGGTTGAAATTGACTAGGATAGCAATTAGGATCATGAACTTAAATTATGTTGGAAGGTTGGAAATATGATTCTCTTTCTTGGCCTTGGGTGAACCAACTGATACTTTTACTGTTTTACTTGTTCTCCTGAATGCAACTCACAGATCAGCAAATGCAGATTTCAGCCATGTGACAAAGCCTTTAACAAACTATAGTCACATTCCAGGGATGGCTCATTTAATAAAAACCGTACCAGATAATACATTCCACAATTATAGAAATCTCTAAATAAGTCCTTAAAGATCTGACCTATATTATTTATAATAGCCATTCAGAAACGTTATGTTGTAGATTATTTTAGTCTCACTTCATGGTTCTATAGTTCCCCTCATGGTTCTATAGTTCCCCATTGTGAAATTTTTTTTAATGTAGAAAGTTTATTTTATTAAAATTTTTTGTTTGAGACCTGGGATATTTAGTTTTTATTTTTTCTTTCTAATAGATGAACTTATTTTAGAACCCACATCCAAGTGCTGTGGCATCACTTGGATTGTTAAGCAGTGTAAATCTAAGTTTACATGTAACTTCTTTAAGTATGTCTGTTCATGTCTAACCTCAGAGTAATTTGTTTATTGTGTGAGAGAACTAGGAAACAATTGGCTATATCTAAAACACTGATTCTCCAAATCTGAATCTTTCAAACTTACAAGTTAGAAGTGGGAGGGCGGGGGAAAGGTTAAAAGAATGTTAATCAATGTATTAAAATATATTAGAGGACTTGTATTGCCATTGATCTAATGGTTAGTGATAATTTGGATCATTTAAATATCATTAAAATAAATGGCATGTTAGTCCTTCAGTTATGGTTGTGAGACATGCTTGTTTTTTTCCTCTTTTCTAAAAATAGGATTTACGATGTCTGTTCCCAGGAAAGAAGGCCTTTATTTGTCCATGTGTTGTGGTTTTCTAATTTGGAAGATTTTAGCCATTCATTTGTTAAAGAATTAAAGGAATATGTATATTCACATCTCTAATAAATTTAGATACTTATAATAAAAACCAAACCTCATAGTTTTTCTAAATGAGATATATTACTATGCTTAGAATAGTTTATAGAGAGCAGTGATGAACATATTTTTTCTTTTTATAATATCAGAATAGAGACAAAAGACCATTTTAAACAAAACTGTAATATAATGAAATCCTCTTTACTTATAATCTAATTAAAAATGTTATTTAAGTGGCCAAGAGTGTGTGGAAATTGGCCAGACTTTTGTGTATATTTTCTTCAGAATACTTTGAAACCTCTTTCCCTATTTCACAATATTTATAGATTATGCAATTCAGGTTTAGTAATACTATAGATAGTCAAATGTCTTAGAGAACAAAACAGAGATTACCAGAAAACTAAAATGTTGATGGCTTACATTATAAGTACAATGTTAATTAATTAATTTTTTTTTTTAAAGATTAGGTAGAAAGGTAAGGGAAAATATTCGGTGTTTTAATCTCAAATTCAAGATACTTAATAACCAGATTCTTAAATTTATAAAATCTATTACTATGTTAAGCACATCTTATTGACTTTCCCTGAATTTCCACCTCTAGTGCAGTCTTTTAAAGCTTTTCTTACTCAGAAGTCTGCCCATTAAAAAGGGCCTATTATTATAGCAGTTATAAAGCAAGATTATTTTTACTTTTTTTATTAGATACTCTAGGGCTTGATCCTCAATCTTGTTAATTAAATCAGTGCTCAAGTGATAGCATTGTGTAGAAAGCCTTTTGGTTTTGGTGTACATTAGTCATTTTCTGTCTAGTCATAAATAGATATAATCCCTGTGGTGAATGGCTTTTCTTTATAATGTGATCGACACTTCTGAAGTTAGATCCTCAGCAATTGAGATGTGTTTATTAAATTATAAAATAAATTAGAGAAATTAAGTTTTCCTAATTATTTTCCAAAACTATGAGGAAGCAACCCTCAGTCTTGTTTACTGTTTTATATAGTTGGGTTACAGAAATGTAATTTTTACTTAGGATTTTACAACCTCACGGGAATGACTGACAAACTTTGTCTTGTGTCTTTAGTTCCAGTTTCATATCCTTAATTTTAGTTTTCCACATATGAAGCCTACAAATTGAGAATAACACTGAATGGCAGAGGAGCTCTTGTGGAAGGGGCAGAGGATCTTTTTGAAGATGAGGTTAATTTACCCCAAAGACAGTTGAGATTAGATAGATGGTTTAGAGGGTCGAGGCCGCAGAGATGGCAAGCTGAGGTGTGGGAGTTCAGAACTCATGAGTCAACTCAAGGGTAGAAAAGATAGAAACCCTTGCTTTTCACTCTTTAGAAACTTTCCTTTGAGCCTATTAAGTGCATAGGAGTGATTAATGACCTCTGCCCTTGACATCAGGATTAGGGAAAGTATCTTAGAAAAAGAGAAGTAAGGCATTCTTGGGTAGAGGAAGGAGCTGTGCATAGTTATAGAGGCATAAAATAGTGTGATGTTTTGGGAGTTAGAAGGTATTGGAAAAGTACAATGTGAAAAAGACAAGATAGAGAATAAGAAGTGGATGAAATGTAAAGTACCTTCTGTGCAGGTTAAGAAATGTGACTTTATCCTGTACATAATGACATAACTCCTCAGACATTTTAAGTAAGGTAGTCAGTCACCTGATAAAAAAAGGGCTTTGAAGTCACCCAGAATTGAATTTCTCTCTCTCCTTTGTCACTTCCTTACTAACTGTATACTTGTGGACCTGGTGCTTAACATTTCTGAACCTCTTTTCACATCTATAAAATTGTACTGAGTGAGTATACCCTGAATTGTGAGTGACCTAGGCAGCAAACATTATTGAGTTACTATTAAACATAATCCCCAGAGAATTCTGCAGGGAGGGGAAATATAATAGGATGAATCTACAAAACTTAGAAAAATCTAGGTGCATCAGCTCTTTCAAAACTTGGCACATTTCTTAATTCATGCCTGTCCTTATTCATGTGTTCTCCGCCATTATTAGCGGCACAACAGACATGTGGAAATCTTCTCTTAGACCTTCTTTATAGCCAGTGCCCAGTTCCAGTGTGTTGGTTTGTTTTTGTATGAAGTTCTATTATGAAATGCTTACATTTTAAGTGTTCATTTATTAAATTTTGATATATATATGTAATCCAGTTGCCTATTAAGATAGAGAACTTCACTATCAACCCAGAAAATTATTATTCAAGTAATCCACTTGTAATTTATCACAACCAACACATTTCAGATGAAGCCGTAACAATATGCCATGTATTGGAATATAAACTGAGAGCGCAGTGGTGGGCCCAAAGTCCTTACCTTTAAGGATCTTAGAGTTGGGTGGGAATACGGAAGTGTAAATAGAAACTTTATAGTGCAGTGTGAGCAGAAAAGTATAGGGTACTGCCCTGACATTTTGATCTCATCCTGTTGATGTATGTAAGCAAAGGGGAAAATACAACTAATCTGAGGTTGGTAGAGATATATTGAATCATGAAAGGAAGGGAAGATTATATTCCAAGGATCTTCAGGCCAGTAGGCAAGAGGGCAGGGAGTATTGTATGGCTAGTGAATAGAGAGAATTATAAAAAATTATACCAGTGTGACAGGTAAATTGGAGCAAGACTGAGTGTCCCTTTGTAGACCACCTAGAATAGCCTTACCTTTGAGGCAAAGAGGATGATGCAAATGACATGTTTGTCAGTTCTTATCTGAGAAGCTCCTTCTGAACCTTAGTTAAAACTCTTAATTTAGGAATTGCTTCCTAATTTATACAACATAATTATTAGTGAATCATTGTTATTGTTATAAAAATTATATCAATTACCATTAATTGAATAATTCTATATATTTTGTCTTGTAATATATTCTGTATTTTATATTTGTGATGTGATTCCAAAGATAATGGTCTCCAAAGATATGTCCATGTTCTGATCTTGGAGCTTGTGACTCTTACCTTCTATGGCTAAGACTTTGTAGAATTTTAATTGATTGAGTTAAAAATTGTAAGATAACTCAACAACAAAACAATCAAACCATTCGATAAATGAACAGAGGATCTGAATAGAAACTTAGCCAAGGAAGACATAAAGATGGACTGTTAATAAGTACATTTAAAAATATTCATCATTTCTCATCATTTAAGGAAGTGAAATCAAACACACAGTGAGATCATTTCATACCTGTGATTTTTTTTTTTTTTTTTAATTAAAAAGACAAGAAACAACGTGTTGGTGAGGATATGGAAACAAGGGAACCCTCATGCATCGTTGATGGGAATGTAAACTGGTGTAGCCATTATGGAAAACCATGTGGAAATTCCTCTGAAAATTTACAAATACCATATGATCCAGCAATTCCATTTCTGGATATTTACCTGAAGATTATAAAAGTATGAATTCAAAGATATATATGTACCCCTATGTTCATTGCAGCATTATCTTAATAGCCAAGATATGGAAACAGTCTAAGTGCCCTCTGACAGATGAATGGATAAAGAAGATGTGACACATACACGGAGTGAAATACTACCACTTGGCTATTTTTAAAAAAGGAAATTTGAATTTGTGACAATATGAATGGACTTAGAGTATTGTATCAAGTGAAATAAGTCAGAGAGAGACTAATACTATGTGATTTCACTCATATGGAAGATAAACAACAAACAAAAGAATAACAGGCTCTTAAACTATAAGAACAAAATAGTAGTTATTTATAATGGGAAGGGAAAAAGCTGGTGAGTAAATTGGGTAAAGGGAGATAAATTATATGGAGGCGAGTGAAAAAGGGACTTTTGGTTGTGATAATAATGCAGTATATTCCTCCTCCACCCCATGGCTCAATAGCATGTGGCTAAGGTGAAGGCTATGAAAGTGTGGACCCAGGTTTGAGACCAGTGGCTGGGAGTGGGCAAAAGAATGTAGTCTATATAGATGGTGAATTCTAATTCTGTATACCTGAAACCTGCATTATGTGGGTGGGCCTTAATGCAATCACTAGTGTCTGTATAAGTGAAAGGTAGAGGGATGTTATAGACAGGTAGAAGAGAAATTGTACAGACGAGAGCAGGTAAATAAGGTAGTGGACACATAAATGGAATGATACTGCCACAGAGTAAGAAATGCCAGCAGCCACCAGAACCTAGAAGAGGCAAGGAATGGATTTTCCCCTAAATCCTCTGTTATGGATGTGATCCTGCTGACACCTTAATTTTAACCCAGTGATATAATTTCAGACTTCTGATCTCCAGAACTGTGATATAAATTTCTGTTGTTTTAAGCCACCAAATTTGTGGTAATCTGTTAGAGCAGCATTGCAAACAATGTTATTGCAGAATACATATTATGTACTTTCTTGGAGGTATGTTCATGCCCTTTCTTTCATTGAGAATGCCTGAACTGCTACTCTGCCTTTGGAAGTAATCCTATTCATCTCTGAAGATCCAGCTGAAAAACAACTCTCTGATCCCCTCAACAAGAACTAGTCACTCTTTATTTCTCTCTGGTAACTGACAGATCCCAAGTGATAACAATAGTTCCTCACAAATAGTAAGTGCTCAATAAATGCTTATAGAATTAATTTTATCATATATTGCAGTTGTTGAGTCATCTATTTCTGCCATTAGAATTCTTTTGCTTTTTTTTTTTTAAATTGAAGTATAATTGATACATAACATTGTGTAAGCTTAAAGGGTACAATGTGCTAATTTGATACCTTAAATATTGTAATTTAATTACCACCAGAGCTTTATTAGGTAATATAATTTTATATATGCATATATGTGTATATAGATATATATTCATATACACACATGTGTGTATTTTATGGTGAAAACATGTAAGATCGTGATCTTGTCTCAGTAACTTTGAAGTCTGCAATACAGTGCTATTGACTGCAATTACCATGCTGTGCATTGAATCTCCAGAATGTATTAATATTTTAGTTGCAAGTTTGTACCCTTTAGCTTGTTTTATTTTTAAATTCCATCCCTTGACCTTATCTTTTTATCTTAGTTTAGATCCATGCTGCAAAATGGGACTGCACTAGTTGGTCTTGCTTCCTTTAACTCATTTTCTCTTTCATCTGAAAGTTCTCACAATACTGACCTTGTGCTAAGCCTTTGGTTACTGTCAGATGACTGCTGATGTACGAGGATGTTGTCTCACATTATGGTAAATCTGGGTCTGCTGTTGCCAGGCCTGGAGTTAAAGGCTCACCCACTCCGTGGTTGGCCTCTAGCACAATGTCAGTTCCATCCTTCCCCCGCCCACCTTTCCTCACCTGTGGGCTTCAGGCCTTCCTTGTTCTCTTTGTTCAGCTATTTTCTGCCAGATGCCTGAGTCATTCTTTCATTTACTATTTGCTGGAATCCAAAACTTTTCCAGTAACAGTTTACCAGTATACCCTAAGCAGATTTTTATTAGGGGGTCCGTAACCACTCTTAACTATTAGATTTGAAACCTTTTTGAAAAAATAAAAATCTCATAGTAAGATTTTCTTTTCTCAACCCTCATGGCAGGTACATTTATACCTGCTGAGTCTACCATTCAAATGAACCTACTCAAGATCTTTAATTTTTCTTCAGTTCTACCCTGGAAAGAGACTCTTGCAGTGAGGTGGGGAATACCTTTCTTGTGTTTTCTTCTTCTGCCCATTTTTAGTCTCTTTCATTATTTGAATTTTCACTATCTGTGAAGATAAGATGGCCTTTGATTATGTATTTGTAGACTTACAGGCTGAAGATGGATATCTGTATTCCAGTACTTTACCACAGTGCTTTGTAACTACTGCGTGGATTTGGTCATATATAGATAGTGTAACCATCATACAAGTAGTAAACTTTCCTCTTCTGCTTTTCTTCTCCGTATGTAAAAGTTGGGAGTTGAGGAGAGCATTAACTTACTTGTTTGTATTTTGTTTTTGATGCTCTAGGTCAGGATGGCTAACTGGTTGGCTTCCCACATGGTGCCCTACATCCACATCACACCTTAAAGAAGCTGAAGAGAAAATTTTAAAATGTAAGGTTTTCTTCTTGTAAGTTAACTGAGCTGTATTACTAAAATAGGTCCAATATATTCTATTGCCCCGAAATGAGATAAGATTCTTTGGTATTTAGTTGTTGGCAAAAGAGCCCTTTTTTTCTTTTTCATATCAGCAGGTGTATAAATGTAGGGAGGCAAGGCTTCTCAAACTTTTGGTCTCTAGTCTCTGTTATATTCTGAAGTTAGTAAAGGCTCCAAGGAGTTTTGTTTATAGGTTATATCTATCAGTATTTACCATCTTAGAAATTAAAACTTGAGTAAGTTAAAATATTTTAATTTTTAAATTTATTAAAGATAATAGTAAAAACTGATTATGGGTTTAAATAAATGTTTTCTAAAAATGACTACCTTCCAAACAGGTATGTAAGGAGAAAAGTGTTGTTTACAGGTCTGTAGGTCTCTCTTATTTTCGGCTTAATATAAGGCAGGTAGATTCTCCTATCTGCTTGTGCATTCAGATTATTGGTAATCACATATTATGTGATCTTCAGAAACCTTCACTGTATATGTAAAGAATGAGTGAAAAAGACGAAGGAAGTCTTTGTATTATTACGAAAGTAGTTTTGACCTTATAGACCCCCTAAATTGTTCTCAAGGATACCACAGATGTCCCCAGACTGTGCTTCCAGAACAGGCTTTAGGTGTTCCAGACCCGGCCCCTAGGTAAAGAGGAGTGGATACTATAGTAGAACCAGGTGAGCTGGTTTGGACCCAGTGTGCAGTCAGGTGGTTATTGGATCTTGAGCTTTTCTCCTTTTTCCATTTACTACCTGTGAAATGAGGGAGTCAAGTGATCCTCAGAGTTCTTCCGGCTCTAATATCCTAGGCTTCTTTAATTCTACTTGTCTAGTGGTATGGGAACATTTTTTTGTTTCTGGTGAGCACTGAATTATGCTGACACTTAGGGATCTGAGGGTATACTTTTAAGCAAGTGTTTTTTGTGCAATTTTGTTCTGCCGAGGAGTAGGTTATCTATAGGATGAGACAATTCGCCATCTTCCATGGAATTTTTAACATGAAAATGTGTATCTGCTCACTCTGTGTACTTGGGTAATGTTGGCCTCTGCAAAATTGGGAAAGTTGTCATTGTGACTTACTAAAATAAAAAACGTCACTAGATTTTTTTAAAAGGGTGCTACATACTCGATTCATGCATTTAACAATTGATTTCCTACTGTTAGGTTCTAGGGCTGCAAATAGGAGTGAGCATTGGCTTCTGGAAAGCAGGCAACTCTAACCATGGGGTGATCTCTAATAGAGGTTACAGATGGTTTTTGTGGGAATACACAGACGTCTGTGCTCACAATAGTGAAGTGGTTTGACTAAGCACTGATGCTGGACCTCCTTTTCTAAACTGCTGCCATTTCCTCCAACTTGGGTCATGAGTTCTGTTATATTCTGAATAAATACTGGATTTCTTCTTTGCTGCCACCATGTGGGTACAAAATCTGAGATTATTTCTTTGGTGAAAGGGCAGAAACTCCTGGTTTTTCAGTGTTTATCCACCTAATATAAATATGCAGAGATAATTAAGGAGTATAACAAAAGAAGTGTAGCTATTCATTTGATAATTTAATAAAAATGAATTTCGAATTTGTTTCTTCTGTAGTCAGTTTTGAGGGAGACAGTATTTTGCCCCAAGCATTGCAGACGCTCTTCGGTTCCTCACTGGCTCCAGGAGCGCAGCACTCTGGAGGACTCCTGTTCAGTAGCAGCGGGAGGATAGACAGACTTTCACATACAGGGCCCTGTAGAGCAGTAGTCAACTGATAACCAGTTTGGTAGCAGAAGTAATGAAGACAAGTATGAGCTCTACAAAATTTTGATTGATTGTGTTTTCTGGGAAGATTGTTAGACTTGAACTCAGACTACCTGATGCCTCTTGCTGAGGATTTCCTACCATACCCTGTCACTTGTTCCTCCTAAATTTTGAAGTGGCTTAAGATATCAGTTATATGTTAATACAGATATGGTTAATTCTTCCCTCATTTTATGATTTCTTTTTAAGCAAGACCATTTTGAGTCTGACTTCAGTCTTTACTGCTTAGTGTTCAATTTTTTACAAATTCAAGATTGTTCTTTTGTTATTGTTTGCAAAGCTAGAGATTTTAAATAATGGCTTCAGTGACCACTCTGGTTCTAGGGTGCTGTACCCTCGCCTGATGTGAAAAAAAGTGCAGGGAGCTAACATGACTTCAAAAGACCTTAACCACAGATACTTGAAAATTACTTGAGATAGAGCTTCCCATTTAGTTGTAAAATACGGTGATTAAGAATTACTTTGATGGGAGAAGGTAGTCAGGTATCCATATTGTTCATGAGAGCTTTAAATGCAGGAGTATGAATGAGCAAGATCTGCTGCCTGCTGGGAAGGAAGCCTTAGTGTCCACTCAGCAAGCATCTATTGAATAAGTCAGAAGCTGCTTGGAGGGACAAAGCTGAGGAGCCAAGCCAGATCCCAGCTGACTTGAATTTGTGATGTTGGGAACACCCCCAGGGGTCCTCAGTCATACAGAAAAGGGCAACCCTTCCCCCCATATGGGATTCTCCATAGACCCTTCTTACTTTTTTATTTTTAATTTTCATAACCTTAGAAAGAAAATACTATACATTTGTTTATTAATCTTTAATCTTTATTAATTTACACTTGATTAAATGTTTTGCAAGAACTTTTAACATAAAAAAAGAATTCAATAAAATGTACTTTAAGCTTGACATAATAAAGGTTTAAAAATTCATATGAATGCATACCAAATGGCTTCTAGGTTATTAATTTCAGGTTACTCTGAGAATACTTCCCTCTCAAAAGCAGTGAAGCTAAGCAGAATATCTCTTTTATGTCTTCATTAGGTGTCCCTTCCACATACAAAAAAGAAACTGTTCGTATATCT
The DNA here is from genome assembly GCA_004363575.1 of Solenodon paradoxus. Lineage (NCBI taxonomy): Eukaryota > Metazoa > Chordata > Mammalia > Eulipotyphla > Solenodontidae > Solenodon > Solenodon paradoxus. The sequence goes on from RJWH01000987.1 coordinate 349,666, forward strand.
AATGGAAATAAAATATGGACGCTGAAGTTCTCTCATAATATTTCAAATAAGACTCCACTTGTCCTCCTCCATGGTTTTGGAGGTGGACTTGGACTCTGGGCACTGAATTTTGGAGATCTATGCACCGATAGACCTGTCTATGCTTTTGACCTGTTGGGCTTTGGACGAAGTAGTAGACCCAGGTTTGACAGTGATGCAGAAGAAGCAGAAAATCAGTTTGTGGAATCGATTGAAGAGTGGAGATGTGCCCTGAGATTAGACAAGGTGATCTTGCTCGGACATAACCTGGGTGGATTCTTGGCTGCTGCTTACTCACTGAAGTATCCATCAAGGTAAGTGGTGATGACAGAAGAGAGAGATCCCAGTGCTAGTCTCTACTTCTGTCTGTGATGGTTTATGGTATCTGAGCTTTACAAGATAGATATTTCTTAAAGGACCCTAATGACCAGTAGCCACAACTGATGGCCAATTTAGTAGCAAAAAATATCAGATTTTCCTATTACACATAGTAGAAGACGTGAAAAAGGACTTTCTCTTTGTTAAACTTAGAATGTATACAGCTTAAGTCATATGTAAAAGTTGTCATGGTGTTATTGTTTATTATTATCATTAGCTTTATGGATCTAACAGGCTTGCCTAACTTTTTCCAAGTTATAGTAAACTGTAATGAGAAATTAGAAAGTTAGAAATTAGAAGACCTAGGTACTAGTGTTATTTATATGATTTAGAACAAATCACTTAACCCTTTAATCTTTCATTTTCTCATCTCTAAACTACAGAAAATATATCTGCATAATGTTTCTTACAGGGTTTTTATTATTATGCTCTAACCTTTATTATTATAGAATTATTTTCATTGAATTAATGAGTATTTGCTTTAGAATCTTTGTAGCATCTTCTCCTTTACCTTATTTGATTATGCTAGTTCTTATTATTTATGTTGCTACTTTGAGAGGAGGTCATACTTAGGTGCTAAGAAAACAGAAGAAAAGCTCAGTTTTGTTTTGCTCATCTTTTGGAAAGAAAAAGATGAACAGTTTCGTGTTGCCAATTTTTATTTTCCATTGTACTAATTTTTAGATCCAAAATCTACTACATTTTAGAAAATGATTTTTGAATATTTGTACCTAATGCTAGAAATAAAACTGAAATACTGTGTCAGGCCCAATAACCAATAAGTATTATCAATAGAGGACTATGATAACTGTAAGGTTTTTCTGGGCTCCGCGAGGAGACAAGCTCAATCAAACAAAAAATGTCGAATAGCCAGGGCTTTAGTGGGGTTTGCACACCCGGGCGAAACTCCCAAGTCTGCAGAGAGCCGGGAAGTCACGGGCTTGGAAATCGCGCCCAGAACAAAGGGGTACCGGCTCTTTAAGCAGAGGAATTTCGCGGGCTTCCCATATGGCGATTGGGATTGGCCCCGTGAATCCAGGTGTGGGGGTCGCATCCCTTATTCTGACGTCATCCACCCTTTTCCCGGGCTTGGCTTTTCCCGGGCATGGCCGCTGCTGCTTTTGTCCTTGGGCCAGCCTAACAATAACACTTAAAATTACTAACATGTTTAAATTGACTGCTATCAACTCTTTGAGTAGGACACTACAGAATGTATTGAATATTCAAACCTATATTCTTATCTGCATAAAACTTCAATTATTAAGTACAGATTAATTTCAAAATAATGGTCTGCATTTTCAGATATTCCAAATCATGAAGTCCAAACAAAAACACTATGTTTGGCACATAGTGGGTGCCCAGTAAATATTTTTGGATAGGTAAATCTGAAAAGGAGAATTGTATGTTAAATTTACCTTTCTGCTTATAATCTTAGGTTATTTCCCCTGCTTTCTCTTTTTCTCTTGTATAAAAATAGCAAGAAATAGGTACTGGTCTTGTTACAATTTCCCAGTTTCTCTATGGGAGAAAATAGGTTTCAAATAGTAAATGCCTTAAAAGAATTATTTTCTGCTTGACCTTGATTGGGCAGATTCATACAAATTTACATAGATAATCAATCTGATGTTATGTTACAACGCTTCACTAGACTCAAAGATGCAAACAGTTAAACATGATTGATTGCTAGGGGTTTTTTAAGTGTTCATAATTATAGCAAGTTCATATTAGGTGAGTTAAATTCATTAAGTTTAGCATTAGCTGTTTCTTCAAATTGCACTCATACGAAACATGTTTGTTTGGGCCGGGAGATGATCTGTGGGTGTTTCACCTGAGCAAGAGAAGCTTCTTTGTGGCACACATGTAATTTCTCTGGCACGATAGTCTAGTCTATTTGATATCAGTTATGTAGGTAAGGAACTACCTACTCTGTCTCTTATGCAACTTTTACTTGACCCTAGTGCTTTTTATTTTAAAACTAATTTTTTAGAACAGTTAAATATTTACAACAAAATTGAGAGGGAGGTACAGAGCATTCCTATGTGTAACTTCTCCCAGAAGTGCCATTTTTATTATGCTATCATGAAATTAAATATTTGAGATTCTTAAAGATTAGGGGTGAGTGTGAAAGGATAGAGAGAAAATGGTCTAATAGAAACCAAATAAGATTCAGTTCATTTTTCTTACTCCCTGCTTACTTTTTCTTGTCTTTTTTTATCCCAGTAGACATTGAGAATGTTACTTTTTTTCTTTGCTTCCTTGGGCATGACATGTAAACAACTTCTTTTCTCTTAGAACAGCACCTCCTTGATTTCTGTTGTTTCTCTGCATAGAGGAAAACAAAGACAACAAATGCAATATCTTATTTGTTGAGAGTTAGTGTCCCAACCCATCAGTGAAGAATGGCAGGCCCGTTCTTTATTTGTGCAGCACAGTCTGAGAGGAGTGAAAATGCTTAGTTATGTATGTTTGTTTAGGAGGGATTCTTATGATAGAGAGCAAATAAAATGAATCCATTTTTTCCTAATTTTTTAGTATATTAGTCAGCCCGGGTACTTCATTTCTGTAAGCAGCAGAGTGCCTCTGTCCATAAAAGTTGTTTTAAAGTCTAGTTTGTTACAGTGATCCCATATTTCACCCAGATTCTTAATGCTGATTAAAAACTTAGGATTCAGCAATTGCCATGTTTTCACATAAAAGTACCTGGATGATTCCTCTATTGAAAGGGTGGTGATGGATGAAACATTACTCCAGCAGAATAGTTGTTTTTAAATAATGGTAAGTGACTTTGTATGCCTACAAGGATTCAAATGCATTGGGAGATGAGGTCCAAATTAAATAGCTACATAAATAGTGTGATATTTATGATGAATGCTGTGAGGGGCACCTGGCCAGTGCTGAGAACTCTTGATGAGAACCTGACCCAGTCTTAGGGTCCAGCATGGTACCTTAAAGAACTGCTCTTTGAGCTACGGTGAGATCTCAGACAGGACCAGGAGAGCAGTCGAAGCAGAAGGAACAGAAACCGTAAAGGCTGTGTGCAATGGGGGACACCTGGGCCATTCTGGAAAGAGCAGGATCAGTGTAGCTGGTAGGTATAGAAGTTATGAATTGGTTAGTAGTTTACACAGAATGGGGGCACAGCTCACATGCTTCGTCCCACAAAAATGACCTGAGTTTATCTCAGTTCTTTTATCACAAAAAGCTGGTGTTGCCATCTGTAATTTCACTTGAAGGTCAGCATGCTCTTTCTCAAGCAGTCGTACCTCTCACTGTGTGACGCATGTCGGGCTACCATTCTGTAAACCTCGTCAAGCAGTGTCTGATCTCTGATCTGTCACCTTAGAGTGGTAATGCAGGGAGAGTAGAGAAGTCAGCACGAATAGCCTAAGATGCCCTCTCCTTTCTTTCATCTGTGTACTCCGTTTTTTCTTTAAATTTTCCTTTCCTTTTGGCCCTTGCTGCTCAAAACCCCTTGTAAAGATAGTCTGTGTTTTATATTTTATACACTGATGAAAAAGACACCGAAGAAGCTTTTATTAACTTGCGAAGTGTTTAGCAGATATCTATTTCAAGTTAGAATAGGTTACCACTGGTCTTTTCTTCTCCACTAAAGGTTTTCAGATTACCTGACCTTTTGACCTTGCCTGACTCTTGTGACCTGCAGAGCTGGCTTGGACATCTCTTGTCTGCCCCTCTTGAGAAGAAAGACTGTTCTATTTGACCTGAAATTGGAAGTATTTAGTTTGTGGTTCCCTCCTGGACCTACCTTATTCTCCCCCTAGAGTTTGGAGCCAGTGGGACATACCTGGGGCTAACTTCATCTCGAAGATGACTTGTTTGTACAAGATGACTCATTTGTAGAGTTCTTTGTGTCCTTTTCCCTGTTCCTTTTCTCATTTCCATAAGGAAGTCCTGTAGACTCCATTGTACCTTTTGGTTCTGGGTTCGATCCTGTTACATTATTTCCAGCTGGTAGCTGACTTTAAGCCTTGTGAAAGCCAAGTTTAGGTCTCTGTTAGCGCTTAGACTCAGCTCTCGCAGCCTGTTTGAGCAGATGTGATTCACCGCTTGGCCCTTTCAGCTGTAACCGGCTCCCCATCTTCAAACTCGAGACCCATTCTAATGACTAACCTGAAGGAATGCCTCTTTATGTTTTGAAACTGACGGGCTGTTCCCTTGTTCCTGTTCTGCCAGTTTACTGTTTTTCCTGTTGCTTGATTCAGTTTCTGACTCTTGACAAAGATGTCTGATAGGATGATGCAAACAAACCTAGATGTGAACTAGCAATCCCATCTGACCATCCTCTAGGGAATAGTGAAGGGTCGGGTCTGGGTTAGTATAATAATTTCGATATATAGCAAACCCTAATGACTTCTATCAAATGAGGGGATAATCTGTTCACTACAAAAGCAGGTGAGAACATGGCTTGAGAACTTGCAGGTACAAGACTACAATGACCTTTGAGCCAAAACTTGTGATTAGGCTTTCCTGAAAAATAAAAATTTAATTACTCACTGCTCACATGGTTCCAGCTGCTGTCTTCTCATGCTTCCTGGAATAAATTCCTTTCTTAGTAGTGTTCTGACTTTGCTACTATAAATAGCTTATATTTACTGGATATTTATTATTTGATAGCCACCAACCAAAGTGCTTTGTATGGTTTATCTTATTTCATATCCTCACAACCAAATATGAAGTTATTTTCTGAGGTAATTTACATTTAGTGGAAGCCAGTATAAAGAACTATATAGTTTAGACAGTGTTGCAGAGCTTTTAAAATTTTGTTTTCAGGTTTTTCCCATAAAAACTTTCAGTAAGAATCGTATGTGTATGTAGGTATGCCTGGTGGCCTAGAGGTCTGCTATAGCCTGGGAGCAGTCCCACATACATCCCAAGATCCTGGGTTCAAGACCCAGGACTGGGGGGAGCAACCAATGTGAACAACTTAATAAAAATAAAGTGCTTCTTCTGCCTGTCCGTGACTAGCTCCTCACCTTCATTCCTGCCTGTACCTTTCCTTGAAAAAAAAAAAAAGTGTGTATGTTAGAAACAAGTTTTGTGGAATGATATTTTCCATTCTAATATAAAATATTATTAAAAACAAACGTACTGGTTCTAAATGGGTTTTGTTTCCCAATAAGTCAAGATTAATATAAGAGGTAACAGTACTGTTTTAATGTTATCTAGGGGATCAGAAAAATCCAAATTGGATTAACTCCTTTTCTTACTCTATGATTGTGCTTTTAAGACTTTATATCCTTATAGTCAAGGACCAAAGGAATAATATTTTGGAAAAGCATGATATTACAAATATTTACCAAACATCTACCATGCGCTAAACGTCATACCTCACTGAAGACACAGGATTGAATACTTGTGAGGCTATTTTCTTCTTTACAGGAAGGATAAAAAAAAAGTCTTTTGCTCTAGCATATACACCGCACATAACTTGTTGAACTGGCATCTTTACCTTGGTATAAGACCTGGAAGCTCCATATTCAGCAAGCCAAACTCGGGCAAAAACAAAACAGTCACTTAGAGATAGATGAAACTTTCTACCCAGCCTTTCCTTTGTCACCCCCTGCACCCCCACTCTCCACCCCCACCCCCCCTTCTTGGATTAGCAGGTCAGTAAAAGCTTGGAGCAGAGTGGGCATGATCCCTTAAAAAATTTTAACAAAAATTGAACTCTTTAGCAAAGCATACTCTACCCTAAAAGATTGTACATTTTTTCTCTTTAGGAGGTAGGTCAATAGTACTGTTTTCTAACATGAATCCTTGCTTCTTCTCACTGATTCGTGAGCATCTGTTAGTATACTGGATTCAGGATATGAGCTTTACCCAAATTGTATATTCCCTAACTTTGTGTTCTGGCGCATATTACATAGGACATCTCAGCCACCTCCTCATCTGTGAGATGAAAGATTGGCAGAATATTTTCCAGGGACCCTTGGAACTTTGTGCTCTGGATCTGTGTTCTGAAGCCTTCTGTTGGAGAAAATGCAATTAAATAAAAGACTCATTAATTGATCCGTATCTGTGCTGACAAAAATAAAAAAATATTTTATATCAGGAATAATAACTATTGGTGCTATTTTCTTTACCTTTAATTTAATTTGAGTTGTGACTTAGGAAATGAACTTTAGAATCATTGTCAGTTCATTCTTGGGAGATTTTTATGGGTATTTGTTGACCGTCTTAGTTACAGTTGAATATTTTTTCTGGCAGCAGGCCCTTTACTCTTTGGGATCTTTATGATATATAATAACCATGATGTAGACACGTGGAGGTACTGCTGATGGTTCTAGTTTTCCCTCATCAGAAAGAGGTTTCATAAGATGAAAATTAAAACTATAAGTTATATGAAACAATTTTGTATTGAGGTTAAACTGAAGATTTTCTTTCCCTTTGGTCAGTAAGGAAGAAAATCAGGAAAGGATTAGGAACAGAACCTAATGCCAGTCTATCATGATGTCATAACTTGACATTCCAAAGCAAGAATCACTAACCTGGGGGTATATTTTCAGCCCATATACATTATTCTCATGTTTGTGAAAAGGTCATTTAAAGTCCTAAGGCTGCTTACATTTTTAGAATGATTGCTTCATAGGAGAGCACCATTGGTATCTGAAGCAATTTTATGAATTTCATACTAATCTTCAGTCATTTCTGCAATGTCAGCCTTGAGGCATATGAACTATTGGATTTTCTGCTACACCTGCCAGAGTATAATTTAAAAAACAATAAACACTGTCTTTTCTTTTTTCTCAAGAATAGTCTTACAATTAACCTGTATTATTCCACTCTTATTCTCCACATTTAGATATTTTGAAAACGAAGCCCACTTTTATACTACACACCTGAAATCCTTGCAGATCTCAAAGGCTTGCACATAATCAGAGCATGATATAACCTGTTCAGCCATTAGTTTTTATGATATGAAGACTTTTAAAGATGTTTCTTCTGCCTTTTCTTTATAAATCATGCTAGTTTGTTGTAATCCTAGGCTGAATTCACCAAATGAACGTAAATCATTCTTTCCCCAACAGGGTTAATCATCTCATTTTAGTGGAGCCCTGGGGTTTTCCTGAGCGACCGGACCTTGCTGATCAAGACAGACCAATTCCAGTTTGGATCAGAGCCTTGGGTGCAGCCTTGACTCCTTTCAACCCTTTAGCTGGCCTCAGGATCGCAGGTCCCTTTGGTGAGTGTGTAAGTCTGTGTCTTGGAAAGCAGAGCATTTATCAGTTAGTAGTAATGAAATACTCAGCACGTCCTGGGGGCCCAGTGGATATGGCCACTAGACACAGTCCACATACATCACAAGGGCCCAGGTTCAGGACGGGGGCCAGGGTAGCAACCAAGATGAATACCTAAATAAAATAAATGTTTCTTCCTCCTCTTTCTCTGCCTGCCTGCCTATTTGTCTTCATTCTTGCCTGTACCTTGCCTTTAAAAAAAAAAAAAAAAAAAAAGTACTTACTGATCACTAGTGTTAGTCTAAATCTTAAAAGCAAACAAAAAAACTGAGCCTTACTCTTTTCTCCTCTTCTAAAAGTATCAGCCCATGTATAAAGATGAATAAAATCAGGTCTTTTTCCTCAAAAGGAGTCTCTACGTTGTAAACATTGTTGGTAAAGCGAAGCTGATAAGGCAAGAAATGCCCAGGATGAGGTTATTCAGCATTGAGCATTCTGAAAAAAGTCAGGTGGGCAGAGTGTCTTTAGGAGGGTCTCTGCTGGTCCAGGTGCAACCTGTGGTCTGTTGTCGGTGAGCACTCGTGAGCACCTGGCTGGTTGCTGATCCCCAGCTGGCAGATCAGAGCCTGACTTGCTCAAATGGACCATGGGGTAGCCAATACTTCACTTACAGGTAACTTCCTTGCCGAGTCAAGTGTTAAGATTACCCTTCTTCACAAGATTTCAGGGATTCCTGTGTTTCTGGTCACATTTTGAGATACCAGTGCTTAGTCTCCAATTTAAGTTCATTTGAAACACAGCTCCTCTGTCTCACCACATAGCCAAGAGTTTCCTTCCCTTTCTGTCATAGGTGATCATAGATGATGATGGTCTGGAAGTCTGCTTCTTCCTCTTATAAATGATATCCATTCGGAGCACTTTTAGCTTCAAGTAACCTTCAAGCAGCCCTAAGTGGCTTAAACTGTAAGACCTTTTATTTTTCTCTTAAGGAGTATAGAGGTAGATGGTTCAGCATTTGTTTTAGTAGCACTCTCGACCTTTTTCCTCACCACTGTTCTGTGACTGTGGTGGCATGGAGCCAGAACACAAAGACCATGTTGAGCAAGAAGGGAATGCACAGAAAATGGTCCTCTCCACAACGCTTTCTATCGGGGAAGATAGTCTTTCTTGGAAGGCCCCAACAGATCTTTATGTCTTTGCCTACCCCTAGTTCTTCCACCAGCCAAGAAAACTATGCTTCTATGATTGATCGTTCATGCTTTATCCCCAGGGACTGGAATCAGTTGCCTGATTTCCCCGGGCACCTTGCTACCTGATTGAAACACACAAGTCGGATTCTGTTAGCAAGAGAACAGCAGTGTGGGGAGTGGTGAGGGGATGAAATAGCTGCTGCAGAGAAGGTGGCAGATTCTGCTCCCCTCTGCCTAGGCCCGCCCCACCTTGTCCTAGTGCCATTATGCTAGAGAGAGCAGTGGGACTGCAGGAATCAGAAGGCACAGGGCTTGAAGTGGTGACCATCTCACACTCCCTCGGCGCTCTCAGAATTTGTTCCCTGATCTTCAGTCTTTTTACCCCTCCCTAATAGAACCATTCCTTTTTAGGTCCCTGATCGTGCTTTGATGAACTAAAGAACCTCATTAAGTCCATATAGTTCTGGAATATGAATGATTTTGCCTGGATCATAGTTACAGAGATACCAATCATGGGAAAAGCAGTGTGAAAAGAAATAAGGAAACAGTGATGTGGGGTAGGATGCCTTGGAGGATCTTTAAAGTTGTGCCCTCTTGTCTCCCATTATGGTTCAACATGGTGGTGGTATGTGTGGAGAGTGATACAGAATATTAACTGCATCATAAACGGTCTTCGTGGAGCTGTGCAATTCCTTCCAAGTTAGGAAGGTAGGGCCAATAAAAAGTAAGACCTTGTTAGGATACTGAATAATGATGATAGAAAGGGAAGCTGGCTAGACGCTGGGGGCCCAGAAGGGAAAATAGTGACCAGAGCCTCCTACTCATTCGTTTTCTTTTAGGGACCTTGCTGTTGCCTTTCCCCTTGGGGTGGGGACTGTGGGGTCTTAGCGGATGGCTAGCAGAGGGAATAGTTAGTGTCCCGAGCAGAAACTCTGTTTATTTTCCTGCAGAAATATTGATATATCTCAGTTCACTTCATCTAGGTGCTGATGTATTGAAATTGTAGATGAAATGCAAGTTAACAAGTTAATTTCATGTATAAGCTATTCACCCACCATGTGTAATATTATTTATTTTCTTACACAAGTGAGTCTTAGAGAAGTACATTAGGAGTTCAAAAACATGTAAGTTAATTTTCTAAGTCCTTTGCAATACCCTTTAAATCTTATTTTAATTCATCCTAAGGGAACATGAGGAGAGTACCTTCTGGGATCTATACTTCTTTCTACCTAGTATATATTTACATACACGAACATATGTATGCACGTTGTACTCATACAAGCAAACACTAAAACTTTCCACGTTAATCTGTAAGTCGTTATCATTTAAACATACATATAAAATTTTTATTTTCTGTTAAATAGGTTTAAGTCTAGTGCAGCGTTTAAGACCTGATTTCAAACGGAAATATTCTTCAATGTTTGAAGATGACACTGTGACAGAATACATCTACCACTGTAATGTACAGACTCCGAGGTAAGGCTTAGGATTCTAAATCTATTGCTTGTGTTTCGACTTTCCTTTAAAAAAATACATGAGTACTCTAGGTTTTCATCGGTAGGGACATGACTAAATGTAAAATGACAGCACTTGGAATGTATTCCTCTATTCATGGAGTACCTGTTGCGTGTAACCTTGTACTAGGTGTCACCTTGTACTAGGTTCTAGTAAGAAATGGAAAAGTAAACTACTTTCTCCCTTTAAAGTGTTCGTGGGTGAGTTGAGGAAGCCTTGGTCTTGGGCTCCTCTCAGAGGTGGTCAGAGCTGAGAAATGGACAGTTTCAAATAAAATAGCTTTCTCAAGCTGAGTGTCATTGTTTTATCAAAAAGGGGGACGGGTGCTGGATGGAACAAACCAAATGGTTTCTGTACCATGCATTTACAAACATTTACTGTGTCAAAGGATACTCAACTTCCATGTGTGAGAGAATCTCTGCAGCACCTCCAAGTTTGTTCAGTGGTGATACCCTCTTTACTGAGTAACTCTTAATGTCTATACGTCAACATGAGAAACAGTGCTGAGTGGGCGAGGGTTGCTGGAGGGGAAGTGGGATTCTGCTTGTATTTCAACAGAGAGGGAGCAAGAGGGCCAAATAACTTTCTTACATTTTAAAAAATACATGTCTTGTAGATATTGACTACAAGTTACCAGTGGAGAAAACAGAACCTGAAGATGTGGGGAGCAAGGGAAACCTGAAAGACCAGATGCTAGAGTTGTTAGGGAGACTCAAGAACAGATTTGTGAAGATGAGAGCTCCAGCTCTCATGCTATGTTACGTACCAGAGTTGTTGGGGAGCTTGTCAGGAATGGGATTCCTGAGCCATTTCTAAGATTGACTCAGCAGTTCTGGGCTGCGTCTTTAATAGACGATCCTAGGATAGGTTGGCCACAGACCACACTTGAAGTAAACATAGAAGTGGTACCTCATCCTTTCCAAGATTGAGGTTCAGGTGAAAGGTTTGATGTGAAACAGCCTCTCCCTCACATTTTGTTCCATCCTCACTTTAGTCAGAGAATATATACACTTAATTTTATTAAAAAGATTGAGGCCATGGAAGCTGTTGAGTTGTAGCTATAGGCTCAGTTTGTTTTCTTTAATAAAGTAGGTTAGAGATTCTCTGACAAGAGTGACGGAGGGCACACCCTGGGGGAGCAGCGGTGGGTCAGTCACCTTCAAAGAAGCAAGCCACAGACCCCGGGATTTGAGTCCCAGGTCCTTGGGGAAACAACCAGTGTGAACAACTAAATAAAAAATAAAACAAAGATTCTTCTTCCTCTTTCTTCCTGCCTACCTACTCACCTTCATTCCTGCCTACACCTTTCTTTAAAAAAAAAAAAGAGTGAAGGAGACTGGAAAGGATTGATGTTTTGTGACTCACTGGTAATTGTGTACTCCTGGTTTGTTGCCTTCCTTGTGTTGAAACTTGAATTCTTCAGAAAGATGACTAGTACTGAAAGGGAAAGCAGAAATGACAGTGAAATCAATCTCTCCTGGGAGTTTGACCAACACCTAACAGAAAATTGCAGTCAGGTATGGCCAAGAGAAGACACAGGGGGGCTCTAGAAGACCGATGTTGTCTAGGATTCACAGGTCAGAGAGAGGGCCACTGAATGTCATGAAGGGTCATAGGGGAAGTGCCAGGTTTCGATCAAGACGACAGCGAAGGGGAAGTCTAGGCCAGGGAGCCTATGGGACATGCAGGAGCAGGGTTGGCAGTTTAGGACTAGGTAGTTAAAGAATTTCTGTGGACTGTAATACTCAGGTGTGGTCTCTAGTTGTGGTACCTGACCCTGCATTGATTGAAGCTTTGGGATCTAGTCTTGTGGGATGTATGGTGTTGGGGCCAAAAGAGGTGATGCTCTGGATTGGTTAGTTTGCATATTGAGCGAATTCACCTTTGCTATTTCTAAGAATTGGCTAGTTCCTGGAGGCATAGTTTCTACCCAACCTGAAAAGTATTTTAAGATGTCGAAAGCTGGGTGTGCCCTGGTGGCTCAGGTGCCAAGTAAGCCATGGGCGCATCGACCATGTGAAGCATATAGGGACCCAGGTTCACAACCAAGGGCGCTGGGGAACGACCAAAGTGAGCAAAATGAATAAAAATGCTTCTTTAAAATGTTGTGCTCAAAAACTCGAAAAATATGAACAATGCATAAGAATACTTAATCTGGATTTCTTCTTGTCTTGATAATGGTTTCGCCATTGCAGGTAAAAAGCTGATGCCATGAACCCCTGGATAAGCTACTCTCTACATCTGAAATTAATTAGAGTGAAAACATTTTAACTGGCCCCATAAGAAATTTAATAATGAAATGACAGGGTTTTAGGGTTGCATTTTTTATTTATAAGATAAGTTTTTTTAATCAACTGGAGATTAGAGCGGCCTTGTTTATCTAACAAAAGCTTGTATCTTTTGTGGGAAATGTATATCTTCTGGGGGGGGTGGATTTCTTAACGTTTTCTAGTAAATTATTTTCTACTCAAGTTGAGGCTGCTTACATGGGGGAGAAACTGAGTATGTTTTGATAGATAGAAGTGGAAGAGCTATGCATACTCATCCCCAGAAGTCATGTGTGATCTCCATTTTTTTAAGTGGTGAGACAGCATTCAAAAATATGACTATTCCTTATGGATGGGCAAAAAGGCCAATGCTCCAGCGGATTGGTAAAATGCACCCTGACATTCCAATTTCGGTGATCTATGGTGCCCGATCCTGCATAGATGGCAATTCTGGTACCAGCATCCAGTCATTACGGACACATTCATACGTGAAGACGATAGTAAGTGTGTGGCTCATTTTTGATTTTCATTTGCAGGTTAAGTCCGTTCTGTTATCTTTACCTTCAGAGAGATCCTTGTTCTTTCTCATCTAAGCTATATCATGAGAGACCTAATGGGGCAGGGTTTAACCTGCACAAGTCTTTATGTCCAGACAGTGAGTCAGCTTTCTTAGGGCCTTTCCTGTCTTTAGAGCCACAGCATCTCCGAGAAGGAGAGAGCGAGAGATGGGTAGGTTACGGGCCCTTCAACCGGGGCCCCTCTCATGGGGCAGCAAATCTCAGTTCAGTTTACCTGCTAACCCTATCTTTACTGTTTAAATTAGTTTATATTTTTCAATATTAAAATTCAAAATTAGCAAAGAATCAGTATATTTTTCTCTTTATTCTCAGACCCTTTGTTTTATGGAAGTACATAGCGGTTATCACAGATCAGTGCTGCTTATTCATTTGTGTTTTATTTAGATAGAGCTGTTCTCGCTTTCTGTGCTTACGTCATTGTGTTTTATTAAAAGCTTGTACTCATCAACCATCTGACTCCTTTTCCTTTCCCAGGCAATTCTTGGGGCAGGGCATTATGTGTATGCAGATCAACCAGAAGACTTTAACCAGAAAGTCAAGGAGATCTGTGACAGTGTGGACTGAGCACATGGAGGAGAATGTGGGAAACCTGTTGGCTCGTAGAATTCTTCAGCAACAATCCACAGTCCCCACGAAGAGTAAGGATGCAGCGCAAGAGCCAGTCTGTCTTCTTGACTACTTTGCATATCTTTTCTTTATGAAGTCCCTTGCACATTTAAACCAATTAGTGCCTTCTAGAAGAATGACTTTCCTTTCTCCTACATGAAATCAGAATATACAAGCATCTCTGAATCTAAAAGCTTTAATAAAAGGTTATTTGTTCCTTTGCTGTACTGAAAAATTATAATTTTTCAACTGAAGTTTTTTCCATTTCTAACTGCTGTGTCAGGTACTTTTTATATTGCAGTCTATATTGCCAATTTTAAAAAGTGATTTCCGGGTCTATAACATACTGTAAAAGTACGCTTTATTTTCTTTGTCTACTTGTATTTACCATACCTAATAACTGATATAGTCAATCAGAATTCAGTGTGTTTTTATGTAAAAATTTGTCGCTTGTTTAGAGTACTTCATTTTTGAAATGGAGTGACGAAACAGCCTTTTCCTTAAAAGAGGGGAGTCAATCACTAGCATAATTTTTCTGATTTTTTCTTTGATCTCTATTTACGACTGAAAAACCATGTGCAGCATTTAAATGTGATCTAGCCTGACATAACTGCACAGATAACTCCTTGGAATCTTCTTTGTGTGATATATTCTACACTTCCAGGGAAACATTAATTTTTCAGTGGTTCAACTACTGAAAGGCCTTCACTAAAAGTCTGTTCTGTTCTCTTCCCATTAATGTTATCCTTTTCCCATGAGCCAGGATGCAGCAAAAGGAACAGATTTCCTCGATGAGGGGATAATAAGACTGTTACCTGCCAGTAAGTCAAATCTTTATGTTTTCATTAATACCTGACTTTAAAGATAGGTGCTACAACTGGATTATATTTTTACCACTAAAATATAGGTGGTGCTATTATATCTCATGGCACCAGAAATTACCTAGCATTTGAATTTTTTAACAAGTTTTGTATTGATTAAATAAATTACATACTTGAAGTTATATTACATAAATTCTGTAAGGTTGATTGAACTATTTGACAATAACTACCATTAAGTATAGCACTTTCTTGCTGTTTTAAAATGAGGAAAACTTTGAAACTGTGAAAAAGCTTCATGTGGTAACTGGCTGCTGAGAAGACCCGCTGTAAAAGAAACTGCAATAGGATTGTCACCAACAAGGCCTCTTTGCCTTATGATTTGCTATCATTACTTGTCTAGGAGAAAGGTGGTTCTGTAAATAAAAACTGAACTAGAACAAATAATATTTTAATAGTTTTGACTGTTGCATTTTTTAAATGATTAGTTAGGAAATTTTTGGTTACTAGGAAATGTGAGGTTTTATCACTGTTGATTGCCAGAAAGACTGAATGTTCTGTTTTCAGCTGTATCTCCCCTACAGAAAAACAGACTAATTATACTAAAGCACAACAAATAGCTTCCCAGTAAACAGTTTGTCTCGCTGGTCAGATTCACTAGATTAGTGCAAGAAGGTAACGTGATTGCCAAGACACGTTGTCAGATTTCTCTATCTTAAGACCACAGAGCCTTGTTAGTTACTATCTTGAATGGCCAAATTCAGAACAGATAATTTTTGTACTTTTGTTTGAGACACTCTCTGGTCTCTCTTAATTATCCTTTACTGGGTAAGTGATGGTTTTCAAATGTACAGAAAGGTTTCTGCCCAGGAAACGTGGTCCCAGTACTTGGAGGGAAGTTACTGAGTTTACTAATAAATGAAGTTTTTGGCAATAGATGTGCTGATTGATGTGGAAAAAAGATGCACCTAAATGTCGAGTGGAACTTGCTTTCTTTCTGATTGATTTTGCTTCATTTTAAATGTTGTCATAATTCTTTTTAAAAGTTAAAATTTACCTTGGATATAGTTTTGTAATTTTGTGAAGATTGGAGCCACCAGAGAGAAGGTCACAATCTTTGAATTTCTAAAAATTCAGTGGATTCTAAATGTTCTCTTTTTAAAAAAATCTTTTACAGTATTTGATCTCTGTTAAATTATGAACTATGTACTTAACTTTATTTTACACAATAAATTTTACTGGTAGTCACAAGACAGCTGCTGTGTGTTTTCTTGAGTCGTTAATATGGTCCAGTCTATTTGTACCAATAATGATTATTGGACCATGAGTTCAGTGAGTGTTCAGTAACCCTGGCTTTCTGAAGGAAGACTGCTCTGCTATGTTGTGACCTCCATATGTGGCTTTGCCTGTGTCCACACATCCCTTCTGTTTTCTTGTAAAATTAACTTCCAAAAATAGTGTGCCTAGAGTTGGTTTTAGAATATTATTTAGAAAATGCTTTTAAAATGTCTCCATTTGCGTATATTTTTAATATTTAAAGGGCCTGCTAGAGCCCCACAAAGCAAGATCTTTTTATTTCCCCCTCTATAAAGGTATTAGAAAGAATAAACAATAATGGCTAGAAGACTTCTAGAAGGAACAGTGGGGAAGGAGGAATAACACAACAAAATATAAATAACTAAATATAAATAACTTACTATAAGCAATATAGGAAAAGTCCAGGAATTTAGTGTCTAATAAAGGAGGCATCCTAGTAATGGGGAAAAAAATTTAAAAGGATACTGAGACGAAGTGGTTAAATGTTACAACTGACCCTGGAACAACATGGATTTGAACTGGCAAGTCTACTTATATGTAGATTTTTTTCTCCAACCACTCTTCTTCCTCCTGCTCAGCCTATGATGATCCACTCAGATTTAACTGAGATTTACCTGAAAATTCCAGCAAAATAAAAGACAGTGGTCAGAAAATATATAAAATATGTAGAATGTTATGCTGAAAATGAGTCACAAGCGTTTATTATTGTGTCCTTTATTCCTAGGAATTTACAAACTATGGAACTAAAGAATAAAATAAAAATGGGAAATGATTGGAGACTCCCATTGTAGATAATTTTTGTTTTAGGAGTAAAGAAAAAAAATAGATAGGGGGCTTAATAGCTAGAGGAAGAGCCTTATGCATAATCCAACAGAGAGGAAAACTGATGATATAGGACAGAATGGTTGGGGTGATGTGTTAGCAAGGCTAGAGGCAAATAGGAGTTCTCATATACTGTTGGTGGGATTTTGAATAAGTAGAACACCTTTGACTTATAATTTCCAATATATGGTAAAATGATATTAAGTACTTCACAGCACTGGACTCCATGATTTTGTGACCAGCTTTCAATTCCAGGAAGACCAGCACAGCATGTTCATTGTCACATTGTAATGTTAAAAGTCTAAAATCTGGTACATCCCCAAATTAGAATATTATGCAACTTTAAAAATAGTTGTATGTATACACACATGCACATGTATCAAGTCATGCTGTTCAAAGTTCCATATGTTATATGTCAATAATGCAGTCAGGTTAGGAGAACGAGGTAGGGTCCTAATGGCAATCTGGAACATTTCTAACTATCTTTAATGAAAAAGCCCCCAGAATTCAGAGTACTGTCTTGCACACGTGCACACACACACACACACAAATATATCCATACACACAACAGTTTGTGTCTATGAAGTTGCATAAAGATATTTACATGCTCGTATATAGAGAGATTTGGGGGGGGGGGGCGGTAGTAGCTACTTGAGTTTGTCAACAGTGGTTATCTTTAGAGGGGGCAATTCTTTTTGTTACATATGCTTTTGCAAATTTTGACTCCCTGTATACTCAGTTTTAGTCAAAAATACATAAAAATAGAAAATCTTAGTAAATACAAACTAGGCAAGAAAATGAAGGCAGCATTATCTGTGTGTCTCTCTGCAGTCCGCTTAGAGGAAGAGCACGTTCAGAGTCTGGAAGCTCTAAGTGTCCGTACTTTCACCATGGAAAGCTGAACTGGAAAGTTATAACTGATCTGCCTCTTTCTGATACGGACATGCAGCCCCAACATGAAACTACCCATTTCATTCATCCTCTTTTGCTTAAACTTGTTAAAAGAGGCACCTGAATTGCATTATTAATTCTCTGTAAGCTCTACCTTTATGCCCATCTCTCCCTCTCATGTGCACCACCGTAACTGTCCTATTGCTTCTAAAAATTCTCCCTAGAAAATAATTTTTTAATTATAGTAAATTAAAACTCAGTAGAATTTGTCTATTTTCTGACTATAACCTGGCTTTAGGTTCCCTTAATTAGATTAGCTCCCATTAAAATGGAAAAAGATTCCCCTCAAATGCTTTCCTAAATGTCATGGATAAGGAATTTTCATCCACTATGGATTTCAATTCTTAAAATATTTTTTGTCTATTCATTTAAAGCTTATAAGTTTTCTGAGAAGTTCCCATTAGTTGAAAATTTAGAATAACCCACATTTGCTTTTTCTTTATTAAACATTGTATTCATCCTGAGAGAGGGTCACTTGTCTGACGGATGTGAAAGCTGAGAATTCTAAGTCTGGTTTGCACATCTGTGATTCTGGCCACTTGTAGTCCGGTATGAACAGCTGCTACATGACTGGGTCCATTTCCTTTTTAGTAAAAGGAGACATACTAGTCACAGTGACCAAAGTGAGGGGATAAATACATTACAAACATCACTGCTTTGTTTTGTTCATTACGAGTTGTTTCCTAGTATTCACCTGTGAATGTTTGTATAATTCGAAACTACAGCAATGGCAGCATTAAATGTTGAGACCAAGATGCCGTACACAAATGACTAACATTTCACTTTCCCGTGCCAACATCTTGTTTTATTTCTCCTGATTTACAAAGATGCCAAAAGATCTTCAACATCTATCTCTTTAAGACTTGAAAACACTGCTTTCTCTGGGATGGTAAGGGGCAGAGGAGGGAGGGGATGTGAAGCATGAAAATGACAGGAGGGAGACCTTATGCTGTGGGAGACTACCTTGGGACAGCTTTTCTCTTTCTATGTGGCCCCCTTTAATATCAATAAGTTTTCAGTGATGACACATCTCCTCCCTCATTCTGAATGCCCTCTCAGCTTCACGTAGCCAGCACCAACGATGGAGACAGCTGACACATTTTTCTTGGCAGAGAAAGACACTATGCCCGCACGTGCAGCCCGTTTGAGCAAACAGCTGAGCATAACTTGTGGACTGTGTCAACCCTCGGAGTGGTAAGGTTCAAACTCTCGTGCCTGAGTCAGAAATGCAGAGCGGTGGCACTGCCTCTAGGAGATTCTGATTCTGCAGATCCGTGGGTGGGGCCTGGAAATTTATACTCAACAGTACACACACACACCATCTCACCAGGAGTGTTGGTTTTTTGGTTTCTCAGGAGTTGCAACTGAAATCTCCGTCCTAATTATTTTATCCTTAACTGTAGCCTGCCCCAGACAAACAGACATTTGGGTAAAGATTATGTCCAGACTTTGAGGCTCTGACTCTTCTTTCAGGACTCCCCTCTGATTTTGTAGTAACTGTTCTTGCCCTGAATTCTGCTCCCCGATTTTTGAAGCCAGAAAGATCGCTGGTTTTCTACCAAGTTTGGGTGTCCTCCCTGCCTCCTAGCCCTCAGTTGTGGCCTTCCCTCAGTCTAAGCTGTGAAAAGGCTGTTCTCTATTCCAAGAGCTGAATTCCGTCCAACATTTGCTTGCTTTTATTCATTCTCCAGTTTCTTGATAGGATCTAGTTTATGGTGGTTATTGTGGGCACATTGGCCTCCATTTGGATCTTCCTCAACTACTCTGGAAGTAAAACTCCTGCTTCAAACTTTGATATTACTATTTTCTAATATTCCCTTTGTACAAACAGAAGTTTGTCTCTCTGAAAAACAGACTTGCATCTTATTTCTGTATTTATTTTACTTACCATCAGCTTACTGTGGCCGCATCAAACAATTCGTGGGCATTTCACTGTTCTGAGAAATGTAAACAAGAATTAGCCGATGCAGAAAAAGCAGTGTGGTATTTGCTCTGCTGTTAGAGAATGAGCTGAGATGAAAGCCAAATAAGAGTTTGCAGTCAATATTCCGTCTGGAAACCATTTCTGTCCTATCTCTCTAAAGCAGCAGCCTTTTGAACTAGTCTATCTTTAGCTTTTACCAGCCTCATAGTCCTTGCGAGTTACCCTGCTCACCAGAGGCTCCAGAAACTTGCAGCATTTCAAAGTCCATTGTTCCTGAGACCTCTGCCTTCTGTGGAATTGTATGTCTCATGCTTATGCTTGGAGCCTTTGCAAGGTCATTGTAATCTAGTGTCCCCTGTGCTGTGAAGATTTACCAAACCAACAAACACAAAAAGGTTAAATTCTTGAGAAATTCCAGACTTCTCATAAATCAGGATGGTTTCTAACATCTTCTGATAGTAGAGTCACATACTTCACACTACATTACTCAGAATCCCAGGGCATCAATTACAGGGTAAGATTAGATGACAAGTCTGGAGTTAGCAAAAATCTTGAGGGGTGAATGCTTTTAAACTCTCATTGCTGATCGAAATGCCGTAATTTCCTAAAGCTGATTCATGAAAACCCTAACAGCTGATACTCCTGACACATTTCCTCCCTATCACCACTCCAATGAAGAAGACATTTGAAAATGAGCTGACCGCCCTGCGAGGTTTCTCGACTACACCAAGACTCAGAAGTGGCATCTGGAACTTGAAGAATCACAGTTTTGTGACATGTGATTTGCTCCACTGACAGCTACTTCATTCTTTGACCTTTTGCCTCTGGAGACAGGAGACAGCCATTAAGTCTGGTGTCACACACAAACCCATTGAGCAACCCTCCGCTGTTGCAGTCACGGCTAGGAACTAACAAAGAGGAATAAAGCCCAAGTCCTCAAATGGACACGGGACGCTTGCGCATAAAGCCTCAGAAGGAGGAAGCCTCAGAGACCTGCCCTCAGCAGTCACACAGTGGCATTCTCAGTGTACTTGCAACTTGTTCTTCTTAATCTGGTGAAGGGCTTAGAATTTCAGGTAAAAGCAAGGATTTCCTGATTCCTAACCTGTTGGCAGCAAGGAACAGCAAAGAATAAGCTGGTTTACATTTTAAAAAGAAAGCTTTCAAAGACTTCATGACCACTCTACCCATAATGATTTTGGACAGATCTCCCAAGAGATTCACTCTTGAGGAGCAGCAGCCTGGCGGGTCTCTCCTTGATAATGACGACTTCGAAGAATGTACAACTGTAGTGACCTCGCCATAAGTCTGACAAAATACACAATTTGGAGCCTGGTTTTTGTTTTGTTTTGTTTCATTTTGAGGAATGACTAGAGGAAGATGGTATCCTGTGGATGAAGACAGAAAACAGCATATTTACAGAAGGTGCTATGAATAGCTTATTTTTTCCTTAGTCTCTGTTTCGTATACCTCATAAGATCTTTGACGCTGATCTTAATGTTAACATGCAGATGTGAAAGGTTATAGGGGGTTGGAAGGGGATGGGACCAGGTACATTTGAAAGGTATCTCCAAAACCATCTCCACTTTACAAAGGAGTAAAATGAAATTTAGAGAGTTTAAGTGACTCGCCCAAGATCACACAGCTAATGTCAGCCATGACATTGGACACTCTTTAGAGTTTTTTTCATTTGGGCTTCCTTCGGCATAGTGTTGCCAAATATTATAAATAATAATGTAGTATGGGCCTGCCAGGTGGTAAAGTGAGCAGGATCGTTACAGAAAATCACAGACACGACAAAGGTAGAGAACTTGGTTAAGTGTTGGTCAAGATCTCACAAAGCTGCCAACACCTTAGCAAGGAACAAGTATTTTCAGAATGTCTGGATGTCCTTTTATGATAGAAGATGCGCAAATGTTTTAGCAGTACCATCCAACGCTAGACCATGGTACAAATGAGACTCCAGTTTACTATGATGTACACCTTAAACCTATATAATGATAATGATAAACCTATGTAATGAAAAGGTTACTTCAGTAAAATTAATTTTTAGAAAAGAAAGCGAGTAAGGTGTGGACTATTTGCTGCTGGGTCTTAAGCTCTGGGAGTCTGTTTTCGCCTTGGTCACTTTAGTTAATTCTACTGTAAGGTAAGCTTGTGTTATTACAAAGGGGGCGTGGTTGCAGCTGACCTGGAGGATCAGGAAAACTGAAGAGGAGGTGGTGTTTGAACTGAAATGTTAAGAACTGGTGTTTAGATGCTATTCCTCTTTCATGAGAACTCACGTTTATGGAATACCGATTTTGTGCTACCAGCTTTTCAGTGTTCTTTTATTTAACCCTCATCACAGCCCTGTCAGAAAGACATACTTATTACAGCGGTAACTTGTTGAAGCGGATGCTGCTGTGGCCAGCTGGTTCACATCAATCTTTCTCTTGAGGCCTTCTCTTGATTGATGAGATGGCATACCTGGAGATGTCATCGGGAAGGCCAAGTCAAGGAAACTTCCTGACAAAGAGACAGAAAATAGGAAAGCAGGCTAAGAGACACAAACATTGGTTTTCTGGATAGATCATCCATCTAATAGACATTTCAGACAGAGACAATACTTTTTTTAATGAAGACTAGAAAAAGGTTCATTTTTAAATCAAATATTTCTTGAAGTGCTCTTAGGTAGTGAGAAGCAATAGTGGAAAGAATCACTCATAGACATCACCTAGTGATGTAAATCTTTTCAAGAGGCCAAGGATACATGGCTAAAGATAAGGAGCAAATTCTCTGGGTTTTCAGAGTGAGATATTGTTATGTTTCCCCGAAGATTTGGGGGATTTTGGTTTGGTTTGGGAGCGTGGAAAGGAGTGACCCAGAGAAATGCTTCTAATATCTGAAAGGAGTTTATTTTGGAATTCGAAGCTGGCTGACTCAGGAAAGGAATAAGCCAGCACTGGGGGAAAGGATTCTCAGCTGTTTTATAGGGGGTCGGGAGCTGTATCTTTGAGGCAGGATGGGCTTTCAGATTCAGGGCGCTGTGCTGCTGCAATTCACTCGGGAGTCCGGAGAAGTTGCCTGTGACTCTTGGGACAAAGAGCGTGTCAAGAAATTCATTAAAGTGTTAATACAAGACAGTCCATTAAGAAATCCAGGTAACAGGTTAATATAAGACATTAGCCAAAACAATGAGGATTCTGGCTGAGAACTGAGAAAAGAACTTAAGACTTGTCTCTGCAGCCACCAGGCAACAGAGGCAAAAACCACCGGAGATGCCCACCGAAGTGTCACACCCATAGATCTCAGGACAAACTGCATCACCTAGTCCTTGGGTGGGGGGTGAGGGGTGGGCGTTTGTCCTACCAAATATAAACACAGTTTCAACAAACATACTAGTATCCAATTGCTGATCTTCAAAATAGGAACTATCAAAATTCTGAAGGAAAAAAAATTTGAATCTAGGATTCTCTTTTTTTTAAGGGAAAGGGAAAGTTTAATGCAAAGAGTCCCGAGGTCCTAGGGACTAGTGAAAAACCCTAGTGAAAAACCCACATGCTGAGCAGGGCATCAGGTTTACATAAAATTCAGAGTTACAGAGGTAGGAATAAGGGTGGTTAAAGGTGAAGTTATGCTAATGTTTTCCAGGAATAGGCAGAGATTTCAGGGCTTGGGGGAAGTGCACCACCTCTTTCCACAGCTTTTATGGTCAGTGTGATGGTCCCAAGGGATGTGAAAGTTACCACGCTAAGGACATTTTACTGAAGAAGGGAGACTCCAAGGACAAAGCTGGATGTCTGAGCTAGTGATATAAATCAGCTTAAGCCCGATTGGACTTTGAACCCCTTTTGGGGGAAGTTTTAACGCTTAAAGAATATTCTTGTCAGCGTCGTTGGTTGACTATTCAAGCTCCGCCCATAACGGGCCGCCCTGAAAAATAACTGACAGATGGAAGATTTCTGTGTTGCTTTTGTTTAGTCCCACCTTGTCAGGACTTTACTGCGGCCTGTGGCGTTGCTGGATTCTAACCCCCACCCCCCACCCCTGAGAGAAAAGGAGAGGAGTAGACTAAGGTCTCTTCTTCCGTAGCTACCTCCTGCTTGTTAGGGCCACTGACTGGCCTGGCCTATTCTGGAGTGAAGTTCTGTCTCAGCCAGGGAGAGCCAGGTGCCTGTGAACCTAGAAACCTATATCCAATTTACTGTCATTAAGAGTGAGAGCAAAATGAAAATGCAAAACTAAGCCAGGACTAGATTTTTATTTGTGGGGCTTAGTGCTAAAAGGAAGTGTAAGGACCTTGGTTAAAAATATATATTAAGAATTTTTAAATGACAATAGCAGAACATGAAACCCAGTGTAGGCTCTTCTGAATTGCAACTACACAGGTTGCATGCCCCTATGGTGCCCTGATCCAGAAAGCTTACCAACTCATGGGCTCTGGAAATAAATAAGATTTAATTTTAAAAAGAGGTGAATAAGAAAGACAAAATACCAAAATACCTTCCTAGTAAAACATTAAAAATTGTCTTCATTATAATATTCTCTGTGAAGCATAAAGATTAAAAAAAATACACTGAATACAAAAATCATTATTTTAAAATCATACATTAAAATTTCCAAACATTAAAAAAAGGAGTTGGCAAAATGGGTGAGGGATATGAGAAAAATGAAAGCATGGTTGATGTCTTGTTCATTTCCAGGCAGGAAATGACATTTTACTGTGTTCGATACTGATTTAGTTTTGCTTTGTGAGAACAAAATATTTTAATTAATTTAAAATATTTAAAGGTACACACTAAATAAAAATAGGATTTTAAACTTTAAAGACACTAGAAAGGAAGAAAGGAACAAAAATTCAACAAAGAAAGATAAGAAAATAGAAAAGTCATAATAAATATAAAATATAGAATAAATTAGTCCAAGCATATCAATTATAACAACAAATATGAATGGATTAAATCCTGTGTTAGCCCCCAAAATTGATTACTCTTAAACCCTGGAGTCTGTGATTATGTTATGGGACAGACAACAAGGAATTAAGGTAGTAGAGTAGATGGAATTAGGATTAGGAAACAACTGATCTCAAAATAGGGAGATCGTCCTAGATAATTAGGTAGGCCCTGTAGTCACAAACCCTTAAATGTGGAAAAGGAGGCAGAAAGAAGGAGAGTCATTATGATGTAATGAGAGAAAGACAGGCTCAAGGTTGATGGTGTTGACGATGGAAGGGAACCATCAGTGAAGGAGTATGGCTGCTGCTGGATCCTGGAAATGGCAAAGAAGTGAATTTTCCCCTAGAGCACACAGACAGAACTTAGCAATGCTGACACCTTCCTTCTAGCTCAGGGAGACCCATCTTAAACTTGGACCTTCAGAAATGTAACATAATAAATGTATGTTATTTTAAGCCACTGCCTTTTTGCTTATTTGTTGCAGCAACGATAGGAAATTACTGTTCCCTCAGTTAAAAAGACAGATTCTCTAATATTATTAAGCTCTTGAGCCTGCCTCCTCCCTACACACATAAAAATTGCAACCATTTAAGAAATATGGCCTTGAAAATGAATGAACAATCAAGGCACCAGCAGCTCTGTAAGTGGAAGGGATAGAAGACATGAGAAAGCGTTCAAAAAAGCCAAGATAGCTTCTCCGCATGAACAGCAGACACTGAAACCTTTGAGTCAGGAGGGAAACCGCCTGCTGGCTCTAGTGCTCCAGTCATTCTAACTGGTGCAGAAGCTTCAGCTTGTTGGAGAAAAACTAGGTTGGGATGTTGCATATTTAAAATTGTCTCAGCATTTCTGCAAGCTTCCAAAATCAGCAGACAAAGAAGGGAGAGCTGACAAGATGGAACAGCAAAAGGGTATGGAATTCCCTTGGCAGCAGAGGCTTTTAGAACTAAACTGAGAAAGCGCTCAGTATGTTCCCTTCCTATCTCACTGGCAACTGTCCGCAGAGAAGGCTTGGTCTTTGATGGTTAAAAGTACTCTCATCAATAATCATTCCTCTGGCTGAAAGAGGGGTAGAAATTTACTAACATCGTAGCAATCATTGCAGCTTTTTCTGCCCATGAGCACTCTAGCTCATGCTTTTGCTTTTACTTCCTTTCTCTCGTCAATCTATGAACGAATTGCACTTCTTAACAGTTCAAGAATTCTTTCTTGAATTGTGTTGTCGCTGGACCCCAAGCTGCCTCAGTAACATAATTTGGCGCCCCACTTGGGGCAAGAAGTCAGTGATTCTGTGCGGTTGGGTTTGAGCTTCATGCTTTCTCCTAATTTCCAGGGGCC
Organism: Solenodon paradoxus; assembly: GCA_004363575.1. Taxonomy (NCBI): domain Eukaryota; kingdom Metazoa; phylum Chordata; class Mammalia; order Eulipotyphla; family Solenodontidae; genus Solenodon; species Solenodon paradoxus. The sequence continues at coordinate 375,524 of RJWH01000987.1, forward strand.
TCAGCCAGCAAGCATATCTTTTTGGAAGGGGCTTTTGACAGACAGTTGCGCCGCTGCAGGCCCAGCAAGCAAGGAAACGGGACACTAAGGCTTCATCTGGAAGCAAGGTTTATTCTTTCCGCCACCCAGGGCTCAGCGGATTCGCATCCAAAGGCTGAGCCCGCGTTGCACTGAGGCTCTCGCTTTTATACCTTCCAATTAGGGCGGCACGACACACTTCCAGTTAAACACTTCTCTGTATACGTTACAAAGGATTTCATTGGTTACATTGCCTGTAGAATAGTAGACTGTCAAGTCCCTCCTCCTTGCCACGTCACCTCTGTACATTTCCAAATTTCTCCTATCACAGTGCAGGAAAGTCAGGGCACTGATGGGGGCGCTCTCCCGCATGCCCTGCACCCTGCCTCCTGTCAGGGCATCTAGTACCATGGTTGATTGGTGTCTAGACTGCATGCTGCTGAGCCTCCACTTTCTGTCCTTTCCTTTAAGTGTGTATGAAACTTTGACTAGCTACACTAAGGCCCTGGCATCTCTGCTTCCAACTCTCTGGGCTCCTGTGCCAGGCAGCGTAAGTCCCTCTCCCCTCTGCCACGTGAGATTGAGCACTAGGATCCAGAGGGGCCAACATGGCCAGCCCGCAGGCAGCAAATTTTAACCGAGTAACTAGGCAGCAAAACCATGTCCTCTGGCCACTGCATGGCTCTTGACAGGATGCCTGTAACTCCTTGGCTCTGGCAGCGAGTGAGTAGCCGAAGAACCCAGCTAATAGTAAAGAACCAGGAGCAGGCATGGGCTTATGAAGGTGGGAACAAAAAAAGAAGCCAGGTCACCCTAGCCTCTAGGAGCATCTCTTTCAAAAGTCACTTTTCTGTTGCCCCAGCACCTCCTTGAATCTGGATTGCAGAAAGGTAACTGAGGGTAGCTAGCAGCACTTTGGGGACCAGAGTCCTTTAGCCCTGGGTAGGGTAGAGCTATGTTCTTTAGCCCTAGGGTGGTCTTCTGGCCCCCAGGTGGTACAGGACAGAAAGGGGAGGGATGCCACCACATCACCTGCTCGGGGAGTCCCTTAGTCTAAGTTCTCAACTCAGGATGCTTTACTGAGGCACCTTGGTGAAGAAGGGGGTCATAGACATTTTTTTCCAAATAGCAAACTAATAAAAATTGGTTTTAAATTCTCACAACCGTTTTTTTTTTTCTCTCCACACTAATGAGACACTGCAGACCCTAGACCCTATTTGCATTTTAACAGAGCCAAGCCTTTGTAATGTAAATCTGACTTGGAAACTAGCCTGGGTTAGTCAACTCATTTTGGTTTAAAAACATAGACTTTAAGTAATTCTATAATTAAAAAGTGGAATTCCTTTGGTCAATTCATGTCTTTCTCTGTGTTCTGATGTTTTTAACAAGCTTTCATCTTAAAAGGTTTTTTGGACTTCATGACTCTCTTTCCCTCTTTGTGAATCTCAGGGTTTTTCAGAGCTGGATTTTTCCTCTCCAAAAACAAACACAAGTATGGTCTTAAATCAAAAGATGGGACTCTGTTTATATGTAAACAAAACTCTTGCCCAGGAACCAAATCAGATTATTATAAACATTAGTTGTAAAGGAGAAAGTGAAGTAAACACTTTTAAAATTACAAGCAGCCAAGACTGGTTTCTGGCTTTCTTTGAAAATCTCATCCTCTGAAGAATATAAAAGAATAAGGGTTTTTTTTATGCCTCTGCAGAAAACTTGTGGAAGCTGGCATGGTGGATGTATATGACTCGTTTTGGTCTGGGGATATTTTTCTTGATTTTAGGTAATTTTGTGATTGAGAAGGGGAGTTTCTCTGGTGGATCCCTGTTTCTTTCTGTGTCTTGCTGTTTCTGTTTGACAGACTTTCATCCTGATTGGACGTATTGTTTGTTGCTGGGAGTAGATTTCTTTTGGCTCCGTCCTTAGTCTAAAGTGCATGCTGATTTGAATGGAATTAAATGTACGAATTGGAAAAAAATCTGAGGTCTCAGTTTGGATTATTGGCATACATACACAGTAATCCTGGAAAAATACATTAAAGTTTATATATGTGCATGTGTGTGTATGTATATACAAGCATGTGTATGTGAATCTCAGTTGGTCTTTTAAGAAGTAAAGTTTTTTAAAGTTACCTATGCAAAATTATTTTGCCTGGAATGTAATTATGGTTTTAAATGAGAAGTGTGGCTTTTGTGTTTGTCTGTATATACATAGTAAAAGTACATGTTGCTAAGATTTATTCATGTATCATTGCATCATGAAAGACTCCTTATTGTGCTGCTAAATTTAGGGTATAACAAATTAACCTGGATGTTTCTTTGGGTTAAATGATATGGGAAGTTTTTGTTACAAAAGACTGGTTTTGATTAAATTGTTTTGTTTCAAATGTCACCTTTGACCTTTCTGATCAGAAAGAAATTAATTAGGAAATCTTTAGTAATATACTTTATAAGTCTCTAGAATGTGTTTCATAACTTGTAAAGGTGAAAAGCTTTGCTAAGTTGTACAAAATAATATGAATTAACTGTTGATTAGAAAGACCTCACAAGTCGCAGCCACAGGAAGGAAAAGGGGTTCTCAGGAGCATCAACCCCACAAAGCAGAGGTTGTTGAGACCCTCCTAGAGTCTTCACATCCTGTGCATTCATGATTCTGTCACATATGGGAGATTTGCTGACACGCTTGGTTTATATGAAGCCTCGCCTAGTCTCCCCATGGCTGGCAGAGTGAACGTGTCCTCAGAAATATCAGTACCTCCTTTCAAGTGCAATCATAATCGCTGTCTGTCGAATGAATATATCAATTTGCTGCAAATGAAAGCAGTTTGAAAAGACAATGTCTGGCACCATTAATAGATTGTTTTATTTTTACATTATAAAGCTGATTAGGCAGCTTTTCATAATAAAAGGTCAATAATTCCGGCCATGCAAGATGAGAAAAGAGTTTCAACCTTGCAGAACAAAATTTCTTCAGCACACCCTTGTGTTTGCCTTTGGTTCTGGGCTGTTGTCATAATCCAGCCATTCATAGACATTTACTTTTGAATAATGTTTCGCTCTTGAAGAAACTCAAATATAGTATTTCCCTTTAACTGTCCTTTACTCAAGGAGAAAAACATATTTGAGGTACATACATATTTTTCACAGCAATAGCCCCATGTTTTAAAATACTGTTTATAAATCATCAGTGATTGTGTTACGTTACCTCCCTCTGTTAATGCTTTGAAGATGATATCATTGATAGCTGAGTCATTAACACTGTGATAATTGTGACTTGTCATAACTAAATTTGGTCACTCAGATGACCAAAATATATATCTCCTGTATATTTGGTCTTCATTCAGTTTCTGGTCCACACTTCCCAAAAGGTTAGGAATTTTGAAGCACTGAGAGTGTCTCTTATGATGTTAATGAGTGACATTTGGAAACACCTAAGGATGGGGGCTGATTGGTTCGAGGAGAGCCAGCCATGTGATTAGAGAATTAGAATGTCTGTCAGGTCCCACCTCAAACCTCAGAGGAAGCCAGAGGAGATAGAGATTAAATTCAGTTGCCAATGGCTGATGAGTCAACCAAGCCTAAATAATGAAGCCTCCACAAAAAACACAAAAGAGGAGCTTCCCGTTTGAGGAGCAGAGATTTGGGAAGAATGGCGGACCCGGAGAGAACATGCTGCCTTTCCCCATACGTTGTCCTATACATCTGTTCCTGAATAATAGCCTTTGTAATAAATCGGTGATCTAGTGAGTAATGAGTTCCTGATTTCTGTGAGTTGTTTCAGCAAATTAATCAAACCTGAGGAAGGTGTCCTGGGAACCCCTGGTCTATAGACAGTCGGAAGCATGGGTAATAATTGGGGCTTGCAAATGGCATCTGAAAATCTGCAGCCACTTGGTCAGAAGTATAGGTAACAGGCTGAATGGCTCCTGAAGTGAATTGTGGACTTGGGAGACTGAGCCTTGAACCTGGAGTATCTGATCTTATCTTCGGGTATAGAATTCTGAATTGTGCTAAATTCTTAGACATCCTGCTGGTGTCTGAGAATTTCTTGTTGGCGTGGGGAGGCCTCTATACACTCTCACATTGAAATTGGTCTCAGAACACAAAATTCACACCATTAGCATTTTTTTCTTGGCATTAATGCTCATCCTGTGAAGCCACATCCAAGAGTCAGAAAGTCTGGCTCCTTGTCCCTGCTCTACCACAGATGAGCTGGATGACGGTTACATGTCACCGTTCCTGTCCACACCACTTTCTTGTCTGTGGAAGGATAGGTTTGGATGAACAATCTCGATGTCTTATTCAGAGATCTTTCCCTCTGCGGTGAACTCGGGGTGGGGTTTGAGTGTGATTAGCTGCAGTGGTACTCACCAGTCTCCTCAACCATCCCCAGCTGTTGGGCGAATGGCCACCAACGGCTGTCTCCCCTGGAGAATTCTTTTGGCCAAGCATGCTTCCTTGCTCTGGGGGTTACACCCCTGCTCTCAAAGACTGACTGATGTGGGGGTACAAGAAATCCTGCCCCCTTGCTTCCAGGTAGGACAGAGTCTGTGGTTCAACTCATCCTGCCGAGTGCCCTGTAGGATCAGGCCGATGTTAGTCTCCAGCTGAAACCACATGCAGTGTGGCCTTTGCCCCAACTCCGTCCCGCCTTCCCCTCTCTCCTCCTGAGCACCCCACAAAACCAAATCCATAAGAATTCTTGTCTCAGGCCCTACTACCAGGAACCCGGATCCAAGAAAGTTACCTTATGGGGGAGGCTCATGTGGATTCCAGAATCTGCCTGAGAGTATACACCATGAAAATGGGAAATGGGTAGAAGGAGGCCTTTAAAGCACAAAATGTATTTACATAGATGCACAATCTTTTGTATAGACAATTTAGTTTCATCTGTGGTGATAATGGGACCTGGAAGTAGAGACATCTGTTCTTCCCTTGCTCAATTATAATTGAGTTTCTAAAAGGGGATCTAGAATTCTTGTAAGAGGGCAGAGTTTGGGGGCACTAAGGAGAAAGAAGAAAGTACAAGGAAACATCTAGAGTCTCCTGGACTGAGGGACCTATTCTGTCACCACAACTCTAGGAAGCATGACAGAGGTCAGGGCCAGGGGAGGGCAATAATCTGAGGGCGTGTCAAGATTGCAGGTGCCAGTTCTTGGGGGACATTCCCAGGAGATTTCAGTCTCCCTCTTTCTACCACCAGTCACCTCCTACTGTATCAGTAAATGCTGGAGGAGGCAACAATGGCCAAGTGAATGAAAGGATAACGATACTTTATGAGCACCTTCCAGTTTATTGCAGGGGTTGGCTCACATATCTATAAAGGGCCAGAGAGTACATTTTTTCTTCTGTGGGCCATACCATCTCTGCCAGAAATACTCAACTCTGCCATTGAAGTTCGATAGTAGACATAAACATGTGTCCATGAATGGGCGTGGCCATGTGTAACAACTTTTAAAACCAGGCAGCTGGTCTGTGGGCCAACCTCTGATTTAGAGTCACATGACACAGATGGCTCAGGAGGGGTCAGGGTGACTCAAGAAGTGTGGAGGATTAGTAGTAGCTAAGTATTCCCACATTCAGTATGCATAAATGACATTCTGTGGAGTTGTGCAGTGCACATACTGCACAACCATACATGTCAGTCTGAGGCTAGGAGGGGGAAAAATATAAAAGGTCTTACAGTCTTACCTGGTAATAGCTAACAATCTGCCATCCCCTGCTTCTTGGTGGGTAACAGATTGTGAAATGGCTTTGGGGAAGAAAATGGAAAGGCCACATGCCTGTTTTCAAAGGTACAGCATTTCCTGAGGTAGCCAGGTTCTCAGCAGTTGTCAGGAGGGTGCCATGTCTTATTTCCCACAGGGCAAGGAAGACTAATCAGCCATGACCTGGCCTCCTGGAATTTGGCCACCCTGTTTTGTAAAGCTTATCAGGCTCTGTTCCACGTGGTAGAAGGGTGTGGCTATAGCATTACCGAATGAAAACCCTCCTGGGGCAGAGTCACACATCTAAGAATGAGCTAGGAAGTCAGGTCTCATGTCCTTGGAACTTCATTCCTGGGACACGTAGTTGTGCAGTAAAGCCGAGCTCACCTTTGGTCACTTTTAATATTGGGTGTCCTAGCTGATTGAAAGCTAGAGTACAGGAGAAAGATTTAAATAGGTGCAACTTTGAGCAAATTCGACCAGGCAGAGTAGGAAGATGGAAAACCTATTTCTCTGACAAGCTCCAGGCTGTTGGGAAAGACCATCCTGGGGAGTTCTGTTCTGCAGAGGGGAGTTTGCTCAGTGAATGCTGAAATGGGGGACCATGCTCAGAGTTGGGGGTAAATGGGACCAGGCTGGAGAAAAGGAGAGATGACTGAGAGAAAGAGAGGTTCTGGTGGGAGATGGTGGCCCTGCACTTCTTACCAGAGATACTCAGGCCTGGTGCTGGTGAAAACAGCAGCGTCTCCACCACCTACATTCTACTTTGTTGTTGTTTTTTTAAAGAGAGGAAGGAAAGGAGAGGAGAAAGAAGCATTTAAGCAAAGAAGGAAGAGAAGGAAGAAACATTTCTACTTAGTTGTTTAGTTTGGTTTTTCACCCTGGTCTCAGGTCTTAAACTCATATCCTTGGGTTGTGTGTGGTTCACACAGGAGCATCTCATCTGCCTGAGCCACAAGGGTGCACCCATCACCTTCTTTTAAAATTCCCAATCTTGGCTGTGGAGCTGGGGACCCATTATGCATTTACTTCGTCCGCCCAGAAATTCATTAACTCAAGCAAACTCACCATCTCATGCTTTGATTCAAGACCCGATGAGGAGCTGGCCTATGTATTCACGGATTGAATGAGTTGTTCAGGAAAGTTTGTAAGAATTGACCACCACTAGGAAGGGGGGAAACCAAAAGTATTTTTCTAAAATAGATCTCCAGAGAAAGAAGCCCTATGGCAGAAGGATGCTTTAGATTGATGCTTTCCCCAGACTATCAGAGCAGAGTGACTTTGGGGTCTTGTGCAAACGTCTCAGACTCTCTTGGTGTGAAGGCCAGGAATCTGTATCCGGCGAATGCTTTGGGTCTACCACCTGGTTTGGGAATCCTGGCCAGGGGAGCTCCCAAGATCTCTGCTGGCCTGAGAGCAGAGCTGAAGTGACTGCCCCATCCTGTGCCCACACTGCTGCATGACTCCTGACCTGTTTGCAGCCCAGAAGAGGGAGACTCACACCTGGAACCTGCCTCCAAAAGCCCCCAGTATAGTTTTTCAGTCATGGCCCCAGCGATATGCCTAGCATAGCCGCAGAATTTTCGGGAAACCAACCCTTGGGTGGAGAAAATATGGTCAAGCAGGAAAGCGATTGGGTGATTGATGGACCCACCACATTGTCCTGGTGGGTGTACACTCACGCACTGAGTGTACTGAGTTCAGGCACTGAGTCTGTGGTCGCAACTTTGGTGTCATCCATGAAGAGCCCAAGGGCCCAGGTTGGTGACTAGGGGTCAGCAGGGGGAACCATGAAAATGAACAACTAAATAAATTTTAAAATGCTTCTTACGCCCCTCTTTTCCTGCCTACTTACCTTCATGCCTGTCTGCTTCCTTCCTCTTTAAAAAAATAAATAAATAAAAGTTGTCCTGGTGTGTGTTCTTTTCTTTTCTTTCTTTCTTTTTATTTTTCTGTGCTCCTTCAGAGGTAACTGACCTAACTGCTTCTCCGCCAGGATGTGCCGACCTTTCCTTTTTTTTTTAACTGATGCTGGTGAAATCCGAATTGCTATGTCATGCCACCATTTGTTTCTATTTGTGCATGTTTAAAAATTCTATCAGCAAAGTCACAAAATACATCGAGAAGGAAAGGAAAAGCAATTAAAGCTCAAATGGAAGAATAGGAAAATATGCAAAACATGAAGTGAATATGGTGATTCACTAAGAAGTGTGCAAGGCTAGAACAACTGCAATCCAATATTCTAGTGAGCAGTACTGGAGATGAAGAAACACATACATACCACACATACCAAATGGAAATACCTGGAGGCTAAAATGAAAATTTGTGGCAATGAAAGAAAGGATTCGATTTAGAAAATCACACACGAAGGGTATTTCAAAAAAAAAAAAAAAAAAAAAAAAATCAAAGTACCAGGACTAGTCAATATGTGGAAGATTTGCCTGTGAAACCATCTGAGTCTGGAGATGTCTTTTGGGGGGAAGTTTATAATCACAGATTGAACTTCTTCAATGGTCTTGTCGTGGTGGAATGTGGCTGGGGTCCTTGGCTTCATTTGAGAAAGAATTCAACAACGTGGCCAATAACAGCACACACACGTTTGTCAGGTAAGAGTAAGCAGGCCTAGGAAAGACACTCTACAGAGAGAGTGTGCGGCTGTCTTCGAGAACCTAGTCTGTCCAGAAGGGGAAGTGAGAAGGGAGAGGGAGGCGAGGGGCCCATGCGGAGAGAGCAATTCCAGGGCAGCTTCGCCAAAGCTGCCACAGTTTTTAAACTGTTCTTCAGCAACCTGAGCACCTTGGAAAGGAAGGGGCTTTCTGTGAAGTCAACAACTGATGGGGCTAAGGACCTGGAGTCTCAGGAGCTGCACTTGTTTTCAGAAACTTTGTTGTTTCCAAAATGCCCAGGGGAAAGCCGGAGATAGAAGTTACTCATTGTCATTCCCCTTTTCTCAGGTCTGGCAGAATAGAAATTTGAAAATTCCAAGGGGCTCTAAGAAGGATGTGTACATGGCTAAGTTATAGGCGATGATGATAGGATTCCCAGTCTGAGCTGCGGGCATCTCCAGATCCCCCAGGTCAAAGGCCAGGAGGCCCCTGGTGTGTCGTTAACAGCAGATATTGTTTGGGAAGGCCTAGTGAAGACAGCCTGCAGCTAGTTTTATTATTCCCTGAAGAGCACATTTCTCACCCATCTTGTTTTCTTTTGGGAACTTACTTTTTCTTAACTAAATCGGGGAACTGCAAAGTGGGAGCACAGTGATCAGGGAACACATTCCAGAGGAGGTGAGAAAGTGAGGCGACTAGAACAGAAGCACCCATAATAAGGTGATTGATAATTCTCTAATGCTGGTGGCCCTAAGGAGGCGGGTAGCTTTTTGCTCCCAGGTCTTGTTTTACCCCATGAGTTTTATAACCATTAGATAAACTGAATTCAGAATTTAAAAGCTCCTTGAAAAATAGATCCTTTCTGGCTTCAGCTCTGATATGTAAAGAACTTGGAAGTCATTACTCTCATCCTTAATCAAGAAAAAGCTGAAAACATGGAAAATCAATGACTTCTTTTTCACTCAGTACAGAACTAAGGTCACAGGGCAGATTGCCACCCCCCAAAATCTGGAGAGATAAGCAAATCTGTGGGCAGAAGCAAATGGTAAGTGGGCAAAATAGTTTTTGAAAGTAATAGATAGAGGGATGCTGTCCCTTGTGTAAGGTTTTTCTGGGCTCCACGAGGAGAAACTTGCAGTGGAAGGGCTCACATACAGGCTCTGGAGACGGAGTGGGCAAACACTATACATAGACAAAAGTGGACAAAAATACTCAAAACAGTGGGGAAAATATTCAAGTTTGTCAATGATCAAAGAAAAACAAACTAATGAGGTAAGGTTCCTAAATTCTTACTACGATGATTGGAGTGCCAGGCACTCTCTGGCGGCCACATGACATTGTTAAATTCTTTCTAGAAGGAATTTGGCAACTCTTATCAAGAAATTTAGGCACTTGTATACTCTTTCACCCTGTATCTCTGATTCTAGGAAATTGCCCTGAGAAAATAAACATAGTGGAGGTCAAAGATTCTCACACAAAGATGATTGCCTCAGCATGTAGCAACAGTGAAACAGCAGGGCAGACATCACGGCTGAGGAGCGGTGTCTGAACAGCTCATGGTACAAATAAGGAATGCTGAGGAGCCACTGAGATGATGCTCAGAAGGAGTTCTTAATGACATAATAAAATGGTTTACAGTGCAAGGTGAAGAGGAAAGAAAGAACAGGTTTTTACAAATCACATGTTTTTCACCTGTCCTTTAAACAGAAAAGCAAACCAAAAGGAAAGTATTAAAAGGGATTATGTCTGATTGGTGGCTGGTAGGGTGATTGGAAAATACAGATAACCATTTTTAGAACTAGAGCTTCAATAATAAATGTGCATTTTTATATTGTTGACTTCTAAAAAATCTTTTTAAATTGAGTTTGAAAACCTTTTTGTGAGACTAAAAGTAAATCAACTCAGTAAAGTTAATTAACTTGAACAATGTGTTGAAATAATTAAATTGATAAGAAAATCTTGAATTTTGAAAAGCACTAAGTCTACTTACTGTGATTATATAAATTCTTTTACAATACAGAGAAAAATATTTTAGTGATGGGAGGAAAAAGGGGAACACGATGTAGGAGCCAGTGTGTGTGTGTGTCTGCATGTGTGTGTGTGTGTGTGATAGAAAGTTAGTGTGATTCCTTTAAGAATATATGTCACAGAGTAGTAACTACCTCCATGTTTTCTTTTAAAAAGTGAGAGAAAAATATATCCATTCTTAGAGTCAATAAATTTTCTTTTATTTTTAAGGAAGTAGTCATTGAAAACACATTTGAATGTCTTCCGCCTCTCCCTTCACCTCCAGTAAATTCTCTCCATCACCCTCTCTTGCCACACTCACGTATCCTTTGCTGGTTCACTGATTTCCTAACATGAGAGAAGCTGTCACAACGTGGCTGTGAGCATCATTCATTTGTGCACCATTTGTGCAGGAGAGTGGGGGTTCAGGACTGCCCCAGCCTGTCCTTGCAGCATCCGTCTGGCTGAGTGCTTCCCTGCAAAAGGAACTGCGCCCTGTATACTTCAGAGGGGTGTGTCCCACCCAGTCAGAGGCCCAGGGAGTTCTCCCTGCCCTTCCCCCATGGCTGTGTGACCTGAACAGTCTTCAGGCACAGGAAAGCCTCTTCCTTGCTACCAGAAGCATCTGAACTTCAAGTTGTGGTACCTTAAGGCTCGAGAACAGTAGGATAGATTGCAGATCCTTCCCAACACTGCAGCTTGGTTTTCTAACCTTCCTCTTTTTTTTTTGTTTCTGAGAAGTGGCCGTTGGTGTTTCTTCCTGTGGGAACTGAAAGTGCTGAGAAAGCACACAGATGAAGCGCAGTGAGGACCTGGGGATTTTTAGGGTTTTGCTGCCACTGTTTTATACACTAGTGCCTGCTGAGTTCATTTATTCATTCATCAAAGACTTACTGAGTCTATACTATGGAGAAGGCACTTTCCTGGGCTTAGACAGTGCTGTGTTGAACTGCCTCTGTCTGTACTAGTTGCCCAATCCTGCTGTAATAAATTATCAGAGACGGTGGCTTAAAATAATGCACGCTTACTGTTTTATGTTTCTGGAGGTCAAAGTCTAAAATGAAAGTGTTGGGAGGACAAGGTCTTTTTGGAAGTCTCAGGGAAGAATCTGTTCTTGGCCTCTTCCAGTTTCTAGAAGTTGCCTTTATTCCTTGGTTTATGGCCCCACCTTCCATCTTCAAACTTTATTATTCCAATTGCTGATTCTGTCCTCACATCTCCTTGTTCTGATCTCTGATTCCCCTGCGTCTTTTGTATCAGGATTCTTCTGATTACACTGGATTATCCAGGATCCACCTAGTCAACCCAGCATCATCTTCCCACCTTTGAATTCTTGATCATATCTACAAAGCCCCCCCTTCTGCCATTAAGGTAACATGGACACAAATCCTAAGGTTTTGAATGTGGATAACTTTGGGGAAGGGACTCATTCTGTAGTCGTTAAAATACATTATAGTGAATGCAAGGCAGGAGAGACGGACAACCTTACCTGGGAGGTCAAAACTGTCTCTGAGGAGCCACACTTGGGCCAAGACCTGGAGGCTGAGGAAATCTCAGCAGATGGAGAAGAAAGAGAAGGGTAGTTGGCCCAGAGGGAATAACCACTGCAGAAGCCAGGCAGCAGGACGGAGCCGGGGGTGAATGAGGGACTATCTGAAGCTTGTAAGTCAGGGAGATGAGGCTAGTAGGTGGAGAGACAGTCCAGGTCTGAAGGATGTGGTTAAGGACTTTTTTCTTACTATCAATGGAAGGATGTGAATAGGGATGACTGATTGACTTGCTTGAAAATGCTTTCTGGGTGCATTGTTCAGAGAAGACCCCAGGGAGGCAGCTAACCTTGGTCTGTGTGATACACGGGCTCCCCGAGAGATGTCTGAGTCTTCGTCCCTGGAAGCTGTGAATATACTGTGTTACACGGCAAGGGAGGAATTAAGGCAGCAGATGGGACTAGGCTGCTAATCAACTGACCTTAAAATTAGGGATGGTACCATGGATGACCCAGGTGGGACCAATGGCATCACAAAGGTCTTTAAATGAGAAAGAGGGAGGCAGCAAAGTCAGCATCATAGTGATATGAGAAAGACTCAAGCAGGCATTGGTGGCTTTGAAGGTGGAAGGACATGGGCCAAGGAAAGCAGGTGATTCCTTGAAGCTGGAAAAGCAAGGAGACAGACTTTTCCTTTAGCCTTCAAAAGGGAGCGTAGCTTTGTGGACACCTTGATCTTAGTCCAGAGAGATCCACTGTGGATTTCAGAACGCTAGAACCAGCAGGTAATGATTTTCTCTTGTTTTAAGCCACTAACATTGTGGACCTCTTTACAACAGTGATAGGAAGCTGCTGCAAGCTGACTACTCTGGGATCCATGGGAGACTGAAGTGTGGGAGCAGGGAGAAGCAGGGGTGGAGGACGTGGTCTAGTGTTCTTTCAAAGATCTTAAACTTGGGATGTGGGGAGTAGACAGATGCTCTGAAAAGAGGACCCTCCACTAAACAGCCCTGGTAAGTGCCTCGATCCTGAGGAAGTATAAGAAATGAGGGTGAAGAATATGTGTGTGTGTATAGAAGTGGGGGGACATGGCTTCTTCAGGGCGGGTGCAGGCAGGCTGGAGGCAGGAGAAAGGCACACACATTTGCCCACAGCCTCCTAAGTCCTGAGCTCCAATGACTTCATGCCTCCTTTTACAAATACGGAGCTAGAGGCTGAGTCAGGAAAATAGCAACTTGCTCAGGTCACACAGCTGAAAACTTGGTGAAGGGAGGATTCAAGTTGTGTCCATTAGGAGAGGCAAGTAAAACCCCACACATCAACCCCAATGAGGCATCAGAGCATGACTGGTTTGAGTGGCCGCACGGAGGGAAGCTGTCACATCTCCCTTTAAGGGAGGACTTGGTGGTCAGCGGTGGGGCGTACGGTCAGCAGCCTCTGACTGAACTCCTTGCAGCTTTCTCATCCCAGATCACACCCGAGCGTGGCCACATGCAGCACCTGAGCCAGCCAGGGGTATAAAGCCTAGCCCTTGCACCAGTGTGCACACTGCCAGGCCAACCTTGCTGCAGAGTCCTTTACAGAAGCAGAATAGCAGACAGTCTTTGGAGAGAAGGAGGCTGCCACTTGGGGATTGAGGAGTTCAGCTTTTCATTCTAGGTAATGTTTTCTCCATACTGCTTTTACTTTTTAGCACAGAAAAATGAGACAGGGTCCACTTCATCCTTAATGATTGTTTTTGTTTTTGTTTTCGCTTTTGGAGGTGAGACATAGGTATTCACATATGCACGTCTGTGCTTGTGTGTGCGTGTATGTGTGTGCATGTGCAGTGAGAAGCAGAGCTCTCACACCTGATGACTGTGGATTCCTGGGGAACTAGCATCCTCCCCGCCAGCTGAGTCATGCTCAGGTGCACCTGCAGCCTCTGGCTTGCTGGACATCTCTTCCTGACCCTCCAACCACCAGCTGCCTGTAGACCATAGGATGAATCCGGGGCTGGGCAGGGGACACTGCATTATCAGCGCGTTCGCTGTCCAGGGGAGACTGGCGTTAGCCATTCAGAGGGTAGAGGGAGCCATTGCTTAGAGGAAACCTTTCATCCCCACCCACCAGCCTTCCTCCAGGCTCCAGCGATTTGTGGGGTGGGGGAGGGACAAAGCGGGGAGGGCGCCCCGGATCCCCTCAGCAGTTAGTAATGAGAATAGTAGAGGTGGGTGTGAACCCAGGCAGTCATGAATAGGGACTGGGAAAGCTACAAGAGTCCTGTGACAATAGGAAGATACGTAGATACCAGCCTCAATCACTTTTCTATTCAACCTCTGAGTACTTTAGCAGAAATTCTATCTTAAGATGCTGGGATTTCGGGTTTCTCTTTCACACGGGAGGAGCTTGGAAGCTGCCATTTTATCCTGACAACTATGCAACTGAATGAACTGAAAGCAACACGTCTTCCTGGGTCTGTCAAGGAGGGAAGGATGCAGGCAGACCACTGCTCTGGGGGTGGAGTCAGGGACGGGGAGCACCGCAGTCCTGGTGCAGGTGAGCGGAGGCTCAGGTGTGGAAGCCAATGCCCCCAGGACAGGAACACTGCACCTGTAGCTGGAAGCTCAGAGTTAAAAAAAAAATCCAAGGGGATCCAATGGAGGAGGGGTGTCCTAGCAATATTGTGAGTTTTACCTCCAGGAGGCCCCCCTGCCCCCAACAGTTTCCTACAATCAATGTATGAGAAAAATCTCAGGCTTTTGGCAGGGGGAGGGAAAATGAAGGATTTCGAAGTACACCAGAACACAGCTCTTAGCAAGGTCTGCCCTCAGGGGAAACTAGTCCACCTGAGTCTGGCCTGTGATCACAGTCTCACCCACCTAAGGGAAGGCAAGCAACCAGCTCCGGGTCACTCTAATCACCCTGTCCCACCCGAGTGAGGTCGGGGGAGGACTAAGGCAATCTTGGGAAGCTCACAGTTCACGAGAGACCCTATTACAGGACTAGAGTATCACAGTCTTGATCATTGCACTGTAACATACTTGACCACCACTTTAGCAAAGGCCAATTGGCAGCAGTTCTTTCCCCCTGTACCTGTTGTCTGCTTACCAGGAATAAAGCACAAGGCATACAAAACTCCATAGAGCAGCACAACTTGAAGAGGCAGAGCAAGTGTTAACATCAAACATGGCGGGGGTGTTGGAATGGTCAGGCCGGCAATTTAAAGCACCTAGGATTTCTATGCAGAGGACATCAATGGATAAAATGCTGGAGGTCAAAAGTGCTGTAACAGAAATAAAAAATGCCTTTGATGGGCTTATTAGTAGACTGGGCATGACTAAGAAAAGAATATATGTGTTAAAGGACATAGCAACAGAGTCCTTTAAAACTGAAAAGCAAAGCCTGAAAAAAAAATTGAGACTATCCAAGGGCTGTGGGAAAACTACAAAAGGTATAACATACCTTGGGAATACCAATGGGACCACCAGAAGGAGGGGAAACTGAGTAAATATATGAAGAAATCATGACTGAAAACTTACAAAAATTAAGCATAGACACCAGACTATAGATCTAGGAAGATTTCAGAACAGCACGCAGGATAAATACCAAAACAAACTACAGATATGTATGTCATTTTCAAACTACAGAAAAAGAAAACATTCTGAAAGAAACTGGAGGGGGAAAATATATTACCTATGAAATAACAAAGGCAAGAGTTACATCTAACTCCTCAGAAACCATGCATGCTAGAATGAAATAGATGGAAACATTTAAAGTGTTGAGAGAAAAACCCACCAAGCTAGAATTCTTTACCTTGTCAATTAGCCTTCAAAAGTGAAGGGGAAAGAGACACAGTGACATATTACTACACACGTTAGAATGGCCAAACTTCAGAACACTGAGAGCACTAAATGCAGAACTCTCATTCACTGATGATGGGAATGCAAAATGACAAGTAATTCATTAACTCTTATCCTCAGTTTCTTCATCTTTTTAAAAAATTTTATTTTATTTTGAAAGGAAAAGTGCAGGCAGTAATGAAGGTGAACAGATGCAGGCAGGCGGGAAGAGGATGAAGGAAGAAGCATTCCATTTTATCTTTATTTGGTTGTTCATATGGGTTGTTCCCCAGCCTGGGATGTGAACCTGGGTCCTTGGGATGTATGTGGACTATGCTCCTTTGGAGGTGGTGTACCAAACCTCTATTCCACCAGGGCATTCCCTCTTTGTTTTTAAAGTGGGGATAATAGCAATTACTTTCCTGGGTTGGTGTAGCTTTTGACAGGGATTTCTAATTATACCCAACTTGTTCTTCTCCCTCTTTTCCACAGTAGTAGTATTTTTAGCTGGACACACACTGCTTTTGATGAAAGACAAATATATTTCTCAGCTTTTCTTGCAGTGGGATAAATGCATTCTGATTATTGGGAGAGAGGTAGAAGTGATGTGTGCAACAGTCAGGCTACACTCCCATGGGGCAGGAACACACCTCCCTTTTCTATGTGTTTTCTTGCTGACTGGAATGCAGATGCGATGGCAGGAATGGAAGCAGGCATCCCGATCATGACAGGGAAGACTCATGTTGAGGGCAACAGAGAATCCAGGAAGGAGTTTTGATCTGACAACAACAGGGTCACCTTGTCAACCATGGGCCACTTATTTATACTTGTATAATACATAAATGGCTTTTAAGCCTTTATTATTTTGAGCTTTCTGAATTTTTTATTTAAAAATATACATACATCGATATTTACCATTTATGCACGTTTAAGTGTATACATCAGCGGTGTGTGTACATTCACAATGCTGTACAGCCATCTCCACTGTCCATTTCTAGAACTTGTTCATCCCCCTAAACAGAAACAGTGTACCCACCAAGCAGCAGCTCCCCAGTTCCCCTTCCCCTGGCCCCTGGTTCCGCCTGCTCTGCTTTCTGTCTCTCTGACTCTGACCAGTTCAGGCGCTTTACAGGTGAGATGTCTGGCTGCTTCACGTGGCCTAGTGTTTCCGAATTTCATCCTGAGCATGTAACAACTTCGTTCCCTGCGCGGTCCAGCCGCAGCAGGATCCAGGGGGTCCCGAAGGTGGGTAAGGCGTCGGCGAGTGGGAGACAAAGAGACTCAGACTCGAGGCAAAGTGAATCTTTGTTCCGTCTTTATTGCAAGCAAGCAGGTTTTTTATACTTTCTTTTTGCAGCTTTCAGTCTTAAGGTTACGCGTAAACCGAAAGCACAGACCCACATAGTGTTTTTGTTTTTTCAGTAAATGAGTTACCTGTCCTTTTGATAGGATCTTGCTTAAGGCAAAGTGTGAGACAAAAGAGAATTCGACAGACTTGCGAAAGGTTAGAAAGTTATTATCAAATTCCTAAATGCATACCAAGCTGAATTGAATCTGGCAGGCCCTTTTGAAATCTGGCAAGTTCTTGTTGCCCAGTTTTTGTGTTGGTCCTGTTTTTATGAACCTTTATAAGTTGTTCTAATAGTTTTACTTTTTGTTTCCTATTGTGCATTCTGATTCCATTTTCGTCATAGGTGCCTGTACACGGTAATGGGGGAGCAGGCAGTCGTCCTGCATTATTTTTTCCTCTTGGTGGGTACCATAATTTTCCTTTAATCTTATAAGCTATTGTAAGGTGAGGACAATGCTGTGGGAGGGGATTGGAATAGTTTTTCTTTGTTTTTAGATATAACCTACATCATTAATGGGCCTACTGTGGAAGTGGGCGGAGGCTGAAATAATTTCCCTTGCTATAGTTGATTTACTATATCTCCCACAGAGACCGTTGGGGATATTTTCTGAGTCAATTTCTTGGGTAATTTATAAGTATATTGTTGGCCTTGGATAGAGAGAGTGGTATAGGTGGGTTTAGTTTTTTCAGTATCACTTTGCCTGGTTGTAATAGTCCCATTTTTCAGAGAAATTCCCAGTCCCTCTCCCAGTAGGGAATTTGTTATTTTCATTATTATTTTGAATTAATCCCACATATATGAATAAGCCAATACAGCAAATCATGATTCCACAAATCATGATTCCCAGGAAAGCTCGGTTAGAGGCACCACGTCCTGTTCCAGGAAGAAGTTTTCTTTGAAGCCCTTCTTCTTCCCAGCCGTTGACTTTGTCATTTAGCCAGGTTGGACATGGTTGTGGCAGTTCCCTTTCAAGAATAAGGAGTATTTCATTGCAGATGAATATCACATTTTGTCAGTGGACACTTTGATTATTTCCACCTTTTGGCTATTGCGAATAACATTGCTAAGGACATTGGCATAGGAGTTATTTTAAGTCTTTCAGTTAAAGCAGTGGAACCAATAAATCAACTCACACCAATGTGAAATAACATGTAAAGTGCCTCACCCTACTCATTCCTCTTCATAGGTGGGTCAAGAGGTATGCCCATGATCCATACGCAATATGTTTGCATACTGGTTGTGAGAATCCTGTGTCTTGAAATGAGCCACAGCGAGGGTATTTACACCTTGATAATTGGCAAATAGTACAAATCAGGGATTTTTGTTTTGTGAGAAAGCTGGTCTCCATTGGGGAAGACCCTTCCTTGCTGGAGGCCCAATCTTCTACTGCCCACAATATTGTTAGAACTTCATCTTAGGTGAGAAGGTTGTCAAAATGTGAACGTCATGCTGTGTGGATTGTCGATAGTGAAGTGGACATTTTTTGTGTAAGTGCTCATTTATACACTTTCTTAAAATTGCTCGTGCTAATAGAGAGGGCACCGCTAGTCACTCTAGAAGCTGGGAACTACGCCTGTGCGTGCTCTTGCGTGCTGCCTGCTCGATCCCCGAGATGGCACACCTGGAGGCCTTGTGTCAACATGGGTGCCCCACGAGAGGGTGGCGCCCCCGCGGGTGGAAGGGCTGTGTCCCTGAACACTGAGAATACCTAAGAATACGTAGGCGCCCAGGGTGCTCTGTGGTAGACAGGTAGCTCGAGCAAGAAATAAGCCTTCATTGTTTCAAGCTACTGAGCTGCTGGAGTTGTTCTGCTGTATAACCTAGTTTATTCTGATGGATAAACATCCAGGTGGGGATGTCTGGTAGGTAGCTGCATATACAGGGAAAGAGAGTTGCATGTAAATGGCTTCTTCTTCTTCTTCTTCTTCTTTTTTTTTTTTTTTAGGAAAGGTGCAGACAGGAATGAAAGCGAGTAGGCAGGCAGGCAGGGAGAGACAAGGAAGAAGACCTTTATTTCTTTTATTTAATTGTTCATCTTGGTTGTTCCTGCCAGTCAGGGTTGTGACCCCAGGTCCTTGGGATGTACATGGACTGCATCCAGCAGGCTCAACCATTAAGCGCCAGGGCGCATCTTAAAAGGCATTTAAATGTGTGGGACTAGATGAGGTCACCAAGGAAGTGAGCATAAACAGAAAATAAAACCCCAAAGACTGGCCCTCGGGGTTCACCAATGTGTGGCTGTCAGAGAGGTGAGGAGGCACTGGTTAGGCAGAAGGAAGCCTAGAGGTTGTGGGGTCCTGGAAGCCAGCGAAGAGAAGTGTGTGGACAGGAGCGGGCACACAGGGCAGGACGAGGACTGAGGCTGTAAAGCGGGTCAGGCCAGAGAGCTGTGGTGGCACCAGCAAGTGGGAGCTCTGCTGACCTGGGAGGGTGGGGCGGGAAGGCCTGGGATCACAGCAGGCGCAGGGGGGACTGGAGCAGATCCAAGCATTTCACGCAGCATTCCAAGGATTTTGCTGCAAAGGAAATGAGAGAGATGTGCAGGCCTGGAGAGGGAAGAGGGGAGAGCTTTGTGTATTTAAAGGTAGAAGTAGTGCATCTAGTGGTGAAAAGGTTGCAGTTGAGAGGGGAGAATTACTGGAGCGGTTGAGCAGTGACAGAGGCGTGGGGTGTGGAGCAGAAGGCCCAGCTTAATTGGCAAGTTCCATCTCTAGTAACGGGAGAGGGGGAAACTGAGGCATAGAGGCAGGTGCAGTGGAGTTCGCCCCTGGCTCCTGCTTTCTCCTTGCAGTTTGGAAGCTGGTTGTGAGTGGCAAGCAGGTAAGGGAGGGGAGATGGAGGTTTGAGGGCTGAGAGAAGAGAAGAGGCCACAGAAGCTGAATAAGGCCAAGACAGAGGAGGCCACGTGAGGTGGGGGCAGAGCGGTTCGATTATTGTTGTGGAACTTAGGTTGCAAAGTATGTGAGATGACAATGCCAGGCTTGACTGAGCGTAAGAGAGAAACAGACATCCCAGGAGGTCGTGAACTCTGGGAAGTCATCTCTGGCTGTAGCTGTTTGCCTGTGACTTTGGTGTCTCACTGGCAAGTGGCAAGCACAGAAGGGTTCCCAAGTTTGCATTAGACCTCTAAGCGGAGGCCCCTTGAGAAGTCTGGTTTGGGAAGAGAGGCCCGGTTGCCTGGCAGGCAAACAGGTGGATGCAGAGGACAGGTCTCCTGACCTGCGCTGCCTTGGCCACTGCCCAAGAAGCCAGCTCGCCCACTGAAGAAACCAGCTTTTACTTCTCAAGCATTCAAATAAGAGCCACAGACATTGTCATAGTGGCCGTGTCACAGGGGCTGGGGCAAGGTGAGCCTGTTTGCAAGGGCAGGAGGAGGAAAGGAGGGTGCCAGCTCAGTGCATTTTCCTCTGGGACCCCATAGGGTCACCTCTACGGTTTTCCTAGTCCCCAGTTCCCTGGGTTCCTCCTCTGTTCCCTGCCATCATCTGAATCTGTGACTCCTGCCCCTGACCCCTCCCCAACCCCCTGCCTGGGGCAGACACAGGGCAGCCTGACTTCTCACCAAAGGCATTTCCACAGTCCCCCGAAGCTGCTGTGGGGGATGGACAGACTGTGACTCCCTCTAGCCACACCACTCTTCCTGTAAATCAGCTGCCACTTGATCAGGGCCCAGAACAGTCATCGCTCACACCATCCTGAACCATCCTGTATTCACACAGTGAGCCATCACTGTGTGGAGGAATTTAATCCCTTGTTTGGTGAGTTGAATTCTGGCCTCTGTCCAGTGTGTGATGACACGGCCATCTTCAAACGCTTGCTCCCAAGTACGAAGGCATGGTTTCCCTACACAACCAGACAAGCCCTCCTAGGGGTGTCACAGGCTTAGAACCAGCAATCTGCGGTGAGCTCTGAGGACTAAGCACCTTGGATCACAGGGGGCCTGGTGGACATGCACATGCTCAGCACCCCTGCCCCAGGATCTCCGGGATCAGAGCATGTGCGTTTTAATAAGATCTGCCCACCTTCCACCCTGGTCATACTGAGAAACACACTCAGCTTCATAAACACAAGCTTTCTCTGGTTTCAGATTCTTTTCTGGGATGAAAGTTGGAGTTGTCAAACTTTAAGTTCACAGAGGAGGAAGAATGCCACATGGTGGTTGAGTGTGAGCCTGGCTGCAGACCCCACCGCCTGACCTAGGCAGCTTCCTCCCCTCTCCAGACTCAACTTGCCTGTCTGCAAAATGGGAATAATAGCAGCATCTGCTTAAGAAAACTACTGTGGGGATTAAATGAGAATACAAGCATAAAAAGCTTGAGGCAGAATGGAAAGCACATATGATCCTATCATCCCTCTTGGGAGTGTTTACCAAAAAAACACAAAACACGAATTCACAGAGATAGGTGCAACTTCTTGTTTATTGCAGCATTATTTACAGTGGTCAAGGATTGGAAATTACCTAACTGCCCATCACTGGATGAGTGGATAAAGATGTGAGGGGGGTGTGTGTGTGTATGTGGACTATCACACAGCCCTAAAAAAGATGATGTCATTTGCAACATGGATGGAACTAGAGGGATTATACTGAGTGAAATAACTCAGAAGCAGAGCGACAACTACCAGATGATCTCCCTCATATGTGGAATATAAAGAAACAGAAAAAACAAACACCAACGGTTGGGCATTAACAATAGAACTGAGGTTAGCAGTGGGAAGAGGGCTTCGAGGCAGGGTAAGGGTGGTGGGGTCCCATGGCACTCGCGAAGGATTTTTGATAACTTGATAGTAGGTGTGGTGTGTTGTCACACATTTGACAAATGGTAAGCCTATGCATATGGACTTATATTATTGTGTAAAGTAAAGTTAACTTAAAAGCTTGGGGCCAGGTCTTTATTACCCATGAGCAGGAATGACTTTGCATTATCAAAGTATTAAAGATCTATTTCTAAAGACTGTGTGTTAAATTTTGGCACTTCACATTTGGATGTGTTATCAGCCTACCAAAGAAGACATGGAAAATTGGAGTGGGTAAGGATTCTGGCCCCCAAGGCTCTGACTAAGCCACGTTACCTGCTGAGACTTAGGCAGAATTATGAAATCCTGACCAAGGAGGGAACGACACTTCTGTGCGCTGTGATACTAACACAAAGTCACACACAGTAGCCTGCGGATGGCCTGTGCAATTTGCCTTTGCCATGAATTGTCTGTGCTCATTTTTATTGTTCTTATTGCTTTATCTTTAATCCATCCATGTGAAGTGCTTAGAACAGTGCCTGCTACGTTGTATGTATTCTTTAGTATTCAATGCCCATGAGTCATTATTGGAGACATCCATATATTCTCTATACCAATCCATTTTTGGTCACATGCATTCCAAGCATCTTCTCTTAGCCTGTAGTTTGTCTTTTCATTTCTTATGTATGGTGCTTACAAAAGTTTCTAATTCTAGTATTGCCGAATTATCAGTCTTTTCCTTTAAGTTTGCATGTCTAGTTAAGAAATCTGCGCCCCCCCCACCCCATTGCCCCCTCCTGCCTTTCATGGTCATGAAAACACTCTGCTATGCTATCCTCTGATATTTCCAAAGTTTAATCTTACTTAATCCATTTTTTGACTCCTTGGTGCTCACTCTCCATCCCGCCTCACACTCAACCAGTGGTTCAAGTGTGTGTGTGTGTGTGTGTGTGTGTGTGTGTGTGTATGTATGTAAGGGCAGGTACAGGCAGGAATGGAGGCAGGGGGCAGGTAGGCAGGAAGAGAGAAGGGGAAGAGGCACCTAATTTTATTTCGTTGCTCATCTTGGTTGTCCCCACCCCCACCACTTCTGGCCCCGAGTCTTGAAAGAGGGACACTGGGATGCGTGTGGACTGCACCCGGTGGACTAAACCCTGGGTCACCAGGGCACACCTCCCATGTGTTTGGTACATGTCCTGGCCCATGTATGTCACCTTGTAAAGCATACAGGCCTGTCTTGGGCTGGTTTTTCATTTACCTAATGGAATTTTGCTGTAACGCTCACCCTGATTGCTATTTCTCACTCTACATGTTGCTCTGTGGATGTATGTTTTGCTTTGGAGTGTGGGACATTATTCTAAATTCTGCATTGTCACAGTTACAGAGCCCTGTCCCTAGTGAATGACACCTGCCTGCCGCCAACTCCCCAACGTAGACACTGCCAAAAGCCACCTGGTGCTTATGAGGAATCCTGTGTGACTTGTGTGCCCAGGTGTGAGGTTGGGTGTTGGAATCAGTGGTTCCGGATTTGACTAAATGCTGTCAGAATGCTCTCCAGAGAGGTGGTTCCAGTTTATACGTCCCCGCAGAAGAGGGTTCCCAGCCCCACACTGCTCACTCGGCCCTTCTGGTGGGGGCGAGAGGACATCTTTTTGCCTTTGAACTCCTCTGATCACTACTGACTTGGAACTTTTCTTCTCATCCATGATGGCTCTTTGGTCTTCCATCTTGTGTGTTGTCTGTTTGCTTTCACTTGAAATTGTTGGTTCATAGCAGACTTGGATATTTGACAGTCTGAATAAGTATCCTTGGATACTTGATATTGTAAATACCTCCTCGCAGTTTGTTATCAGCTAGTCATTTTCTCTTGTGTTCTTTAACTAGCCAGACACACGATATTTACAACAGTCGGAAACATAGCTGAGCACCTGCTATGTGTTGGCACAGTGTGTCTTTGTTTGGCTACCCCTGGAGTAGACCCTGAGAAAGGGTGTAGGGGCATCAGTGCACTTGGCAGTGAAGTCAACAGTGGAGTGGACAGGCATGCAGCTGGGGAGGAGGAGGCAACCATCCAGGTCGGGGTGAAACACTACCTGCCAGGTCCTTTCCTGGTTTTATTTCGGCTTTTGAGAAGGATCATTTTTTCATCGCCGTTGTACAGATAAGAAAAGGGATGTTAAGGGAAGTCATTTTCCAGGGTCACCCAGCTGACCCATGAGGCACCTGGAAATAGCTGATGTTCTTAATCACCTTGGGGTTCAAAGGCAAGACTGAACCATTTGTAATTCCACTAAACAGGAACCTATTCATTCAGCAACAAATGATTGTTCTGGTAACACCAAACATGGCCCTTTGCCCAAGCGAGGGGGAGCCTCTGTTAAAACCACTTGTCAAATGTGACCACTTGATCTTTTTCTGAAAGCCAGGGCAGGCTCAGGGTAGGGGATGAACTGTTAATTGATAACACTATAATTAAGTAGGGAGGCCTCCATTTAAACCAGCAGGATTGTAGTTGACCATGAAAGTGTGAAAATGACCATGATTAATGAACTAGCTAATAGTGTTTCCCTGTTAATGACATTCTTTTATGTTTTAGTAGACGCACATGTGGTGATTGCAAATCAGTGAGTGAGCAAACCAATTCTTTTTCTAACTGAACTTTTTCTTGAACAGAATTTATTTCTATCCCAAAGTCCCATTTAGCCTGGTGGTGAAAAACTTTAATTTTAGTCAATTTAAGACTTTTTCTCTTCCCCTTTGTCCATAGGCATAATGCCAAGGATAAGAGTATTTGGTGTCCAGCTCTTAGTGGTGGGTGGAGGAGTGTCTGGTTCCCAGTTATCAACTGTCTGCACTGGTGTCCCTGCCTTGACACCCTCTGGATGTCACAGTGCACATTGACATTTGTCCTGTCATAAACTACTGTTTTCCTACTGCTAGTTCTCGGTTTTGGCCACAAGGCTCTGCCATTGACTCCTCTTGACAATTCAATGTCTTCTCAGAGGGAATTAGGAATTTTTGACTCTACGTATTATCCTGGACACTGTGGGTGGCCCTCTCAGATCCCTTTTCCTGTCCTGTTGCTTTCGTCCCCCAGATGCTTGAGCTGTGGAAGCTAAGAGTTCAAAGCTGCCCTGCTTAAAATTGCCCTCAGTCAATGTGAGACACCTCACCTGAGTTAGGTCTTCTTCCCCAGGGCAGCCCTAGCCGTGACTGATGACACCCTACCCTCATTTGCTTGAAGAAAGTTTGACATTCTTTCTTCTGATACCAAACACATTGTGTCTTTTCCAACACCAGTGCTGCAAATCTCCAACACTAACTGGTTGTCCAATAATTCAATTCAATTTGGACACTATGTGGATTAAAATTCCATCGGTTTAAGAGTACAGTTCCACAAGTCTGCCCTAATTTCAGAAGCCAACATCACATGGTGCATCCAGACCATGGGCCCTTCTGCCTGTTTCCTACAAATTTAGGGGTTCCCACTATCCCTCCCGAGTTTCAATAATTCACCAGAATAACCCATTGCACTTAGGAGAGTGCTTTATTTATTATCACTCTTTATTGTCTAATACTGTTTATTATCAGGAATAGTCAAATTAAAGAGTGATACAGAACACAGAAAAGGGGCCTGAGGCGTTGGATGATCTGCAGACTGGTTATACAAATTTATGCTCTAACATGATGACTTGACAGATCTCATTTTTTAACACTGTCTCAGCACTTGGTATTGTCTACCTTTCTAATTTTTGCAGATCTCATGAACATAAAAAAGAATCTCAATATTGTTTCATCTGTGATCTTGAATTCTGGTGAGATTGCTCATTTTATCATAGTCAGTCCCTTTCTTCTTAGATTTGGTTTCCAAGATGGTAGACTAATAAGACCTTGAGCTTACTTCCTCCCCAGGGACACACCAAAACAGCATCCATTGAAAAAGAACAGAGCATTCAGGGATAGAAGGATAGAAGACAGTAGAAGACATTGGAAAGGGTAGGAAAAGCCAAGCTACTATCTCAGTATGAATGCGGGGCACTGAGATCCTTGGGTCATGAGGAACCAGAGATGTATGAGCTGACCGGACTTACTACCATATCAGGTGCCTTACACATGGGCACTGTACCTGAGAGCGGAGCACATTTACCCTTGTATGGAAAACAGAGGGACTTTCCCTCAGAAAACACCAGGACTTGGGGAGCAGAAATTCCAGGACAGAACATGGACAGTGATAGGTGAACTATGCCCAGACCTAACTGTAGCATGATGATTTGTTGAACAGAAAACCAGCAGGAAGCGTTAGAGTGACAGCCTCCCTGTGAACAGAGCCACTGCTGGACACCCTCTCCAGGTGCTCCTCTATGCGGCACTGGCACAGCTGGCTATCATTGTAGCCAGGACCAGAGGGCGAGAAGCTTCGCCCTCTCCACCACCATCATCCTCGTGGTACTGGGTAGTCTCTTCTGTCAGCTGTGTTATCATGGCTGCCAAGCCACCAGTTGCCTGGGGTAGTGATGAGCTGCTGTGCGCACGTCCCACTGCACAGGTTGCTACTGAGCCCTGTGATGCAAGCTTCAAATTGTGGAGATTTCACTAGTTCTTCAGGGAGGAGCACTAGAGAGGCACCAGTGTTCCCTGAAATAGCTGCCTGCCCCCCAATCTCAGGCTGCAGCTAAACAGCAATTGCACCTCTGCCTGCCACCCTAACCCTAAAACCTCCAGGCCTGGGCAGCCAGAGCTCCGACTTCCTGGGCCCCGGGGCTGTGGGATATGGCTCCCTGCTGAGGCTGCAGGCCAGCTAGAGAACTGAGGCATTCACGGGAGTAAGGAGTGTGCTTTGCCACAACCTGCTTACAAGGTCCTTGGGAGGCTTCCAACCCCTTTTCGCCAGAGGCTGTTGTTAGGACTGTGGCCTGAGCCCATGCTTTCCAGGACTCTCTCCTAGTACTTGCGACTCTTGGGGTCGGGGGCAGGGGGGCATGGCTGGGATTTTCATGAATAACAGAGTAAGGTCACAACTAGATTGCAGCGGAGGCAATGGTCACAGCCCAAGACTACTAGCAAAGCTTGGGCATAACTTCTTTGCATCCTGTGATCAAACTTCCACCCTGAAGGCTGGGCTCTTGGCGCTCCCCTCAGTGTTGGCTCCAGAACTCTTCATTCTGACTGGTGCAGAGGCTTCAGCCTACACAGCAATAGAAAGCCCGGCATCCTCCAGGGCCATCATCCTAGGCCTTTACTCTGCAGACTGCTATCCTGACACAAGGCCATTGCATCAAGGCAGGGAAAGAAAGTCATTTAGCCTCACCCATACAAATAAACACAGGGTACTGAACAAAATGAAGAGATAGAGACTTATAACCCAGATGATGGATCATTTCCTCTCCAGTGAGTTATCTATTCATAGAATGTTGCAAATTTTCCTGCTCATTCTCAATATAGCCTAGATCAGGCACTGACAAACTTTTGCTATAAAGGGTGCAATATTAAATACGCCAGATTTTGAGGACTGTATACTTTGTCACAATTGCATGACTCTGCTGATAGAGTATAAATGCAGTCAGACAACTCGTAAATGAATGCGGTGACTGTGTTCCAATAAAACTTTATTTAAAAAATAGGCAACCAGCTGCATTGGTCCCTATGGGCTAGGGTTTGCCAAACCTTATTCTAAATATTAGCCCCAAGTCTGCCCAACTGTGAGTTGCGTCTAACATGTTCTTTGTTGAACAAATCTTTAATTTTGATTTCATCAAATTTCATCTGAAGGTTCTGTTTTGGGGATTATGTTAAGATTCCCTTTCTCACCCTAACAACTGAGAGCTACTCTGCTCTTCCCTTCTGATTAGTTCCTTTATTCTGTTGGCTTTCCCACTGATGAGACCTTGGATATGTTAGGTGTCACCATCTATGTGGGATGTGGGATGCTGTTCCCTGGGGGAAGCCTCTCTCCTTATACCAGTAGCCAAATCAGTCATCTTTTCCCCGTCGATTTGTAGCAGACAGAACCTTTCATTGGTGCAAAGAGTAAGTTGGAAGGCTTCTCTCTCCTACCAAATGTTTGGTCCTCAGGACTTGCCCTGCTCTCCAGATCTCAGCTCACCTCCTCCCTCTGTTCCAGGCCCATCCAGGGCCTCAGGAGTATGGGAGGCTGTTTCTCCTCCTGCAGAAGGCCTTTCCTCATGCTTCCCGTCTCCCCTCAACAATGAACTCTTCACAATTCATACCTGAACACACTCTCAGTTACTCTGTTTCTTAACCTGAGTGGAAATTATTGCCTTCATTTGTTTCCCTGTTTATTGTCCATCTCTCCTTATTAGATTGTGAGTTCCAGGGATAGAGTCCCAAACTGCATTATTCATCAGCCACCACCTCCCTTGTGCTTGACACATAACCGGCCCGAATTCAAGTTCCCAGAAAAACAGAACAAATGAGCAAGTTTAATTGATTTTTCAAAGGCAATGGGTCATTAGCTTGCCTAGGCATTGTCCAATAAATTCTCATACCATCTTTGACAATGTGCAGAATTAGAATTAAGATTTGTCCTTCAACCCTACCCCACTTTCTGCCTTTATCATTTGATAAAACATCTCAGTAACTTGAGTGTATTTATCACACCTGCATTTATTCACAGTTCGATCTGAGAGCCCTTGTTAACTCCCTTAAAATATCTGATTGAATTTCATGTGGAAGTGAATGCCACAGATTAAATATATGTTGTGTTAAGAAGCTTCCCATTTTATCACAGCCTGCGCACTGCCAGAAAAGCATTCTGCATGTTAATTAAGATAGCTGGGGGATTTTTAAAAGACTTCTTTTTCTCCCTTTAACTTTAAAATGCATTTAGAGGAAGGAAACTAAGGCAACTGTTTGCAAAGCTGTAAAAATCAGTGTCAAGTCAAACGGCTCATGGGGTCCCAGTGAGCTTGGTGACAGGCCAGGGTGCTGTCTCTGTATGTCAGCAGAAGGCAGATTCTGTGAGCAGGCTGTAAAGTTGCTGGAGGAGACTGCAGGGAGGCGGTTCTGACTTCTGCTTCAATAGGAACAGTGCCCTTTTGGCTAAGACAGAAATTTCACCCAGGGAACAGTTAAGCAAGAGGTGGGGGTGAGAAGTGACCAAATCTGAGAATCAAAGTGGACAAAATGAACTGGGATACTAAAAATGTGGAAAAATATGACCTTCCTCCCAATTAGAATGTCAGTATACTCAGCACAGTGTGGCAAGACCAGGAGGGCCCAGCAGAGCTGCTGCCTGCTTTGCTGTGCAAGGTAACACCACGCTGGTCTCCCTCATGGGCCCCCAGTCAGAGGTTGCATTCGCCTGGGAATCAGTAATGGGATTTGAACTTCTTCAGACCTGGGTTACAATCAGCCACTTGCTTGGACTGTCACTTATTGGACCTCAGTTCCCTCATCTGTGAAATGGGCACAGGGTCACTGCTGGATTTGGGGTATCTGGGTGTAGCAGGCTCACAGCATCTGGAGTACGTGACACTTACCGCTGTTAGAGCAACTCCTGCCAGGGGCTCGCCTCCTGCCGTGCTTTTGTTTTTCAGAGGAAAGGCGCAAGCAGGAATGAAAGTGGGAGCAGAGGTAGGCAGGCCTGACGGCAGAGAGGAAGGAACACTTTTATTCGTTTTTATCTCGTTGTTCATCCTGATCATTTCCCCCTGTCCCCAGGACACAAGCTTGGGTCCTTGGGATGAGTGTGGACCATGCTGGCCAGAGGTGGATGAACCACTACTCCATCAGGGTCCACCCTGCCTTGCTGTTTTCCCCTTTGCTCCAGCCTTGTCTCACCTTTGAAACACAGCTTTAGAGTATGGAAAAGATGTCCAATGACATGGGCAGTCGTTTCAGCCACTTACACAATCCCAGTAGAGAAAACCCCCCGCACACAAGTATTTCCCAAGCAAAACTTCTGCTTGTTTCGGAATCCCTAACCCGGAGCCTAGGAGCTAAGCATTATCAAAATAGTGTTGTCACTGGGTGACACAGAAATCTGCAAGCAGGTGTCTAAAGCAATTGTCTTCCCGCCTCCACTGACATCCTGCCGGTCTGGTTGATTGTGAGGTCTTTCCCACATGTCGCCAGCAGGGGGAGGCACCTCTCTCTAGTGTACACGTCCAAACTCCCTGTCTGGTGCCTTCCCTTCCAGGAACTCAGGTCTCCTCCCATTCTCTGCCTCCAAGGCCCCTTGAGACACAGCGGGGCTCCTTCCTCCTCTGCTTGGTAGAGGCTGGGGACCTGCAGGGAGGGGCGCTGCAGAGAGTGGAGCAGGGATCTACCCCCAGGCTGGGATCAGAGGCCCTGGTGTCCTTGGCTCAGGGTTCACTGGTTCCTCTCTTTCTTGGCTTCCTTCCAAGGAAAACAGGCCCCAGGAGAGACCCAGGCGAGTCCTGTCTCCATGAAACACCCACCAGAGGTGAGACAGCCCTCTGAAGATGTTTCACATACACCTACCCTGAGGGTGTATTAGGTGCTGAAGAAGGGACTCCTCTTACCCTATAGAGATGATACACCTCTCAGAGGTGACATGGCTCATAGAGGTGACTTGACCTACAAGGTGACAGGCCTCACAGAGGTGACGCATCCATTGTAGCTCTGTCTCATCCAGCCACATCAAGCATCAGAACCATGTCCATGACTCAGCAGGCCCTGCCATGACCACCTTGCAAGCCCTGCCACTGGGTTCCAAGATCTTGTACCCAGCGAGCAATCCAGAGCCAGCAGAGGCCTGGGGCAGCACAGCGCTGTGACCGATTAGAAGGGGAACCTGGCCTGAGGTCCCGCATAAGGAATGGGGCTGCCTGAGTCCCTGCCCTCCCACCTGTAGGAGGTTGTTGCTATTTCACTCCAGCAGACAAGAGATTGAGACAAGAATCAGAGGAAGAGTCATTTATGATTTATGAATAATGAACTAATTTAATCCTGGGTTTCTCTTGTGCTTCCCATTTAGTAATTTGTTCCATTTCTTAATGGCTCGAGTTCTTTATCAGACTGTGACAGAGGGGAGAAGTGAGTCATCACACCAGGGACTTGAAGGGTGACCTATATACCAGGCGCTGGGAAAGCAGGCCCTGAAAGATGGGCATGGGCTCCACCCACCGGGCCCTCTGGGAGCAGCTCCAAAGGGCACAGGCCATCTCTGCCATGAAGCAGAGGGAAGGGAGCAGGTGGTAGGCCCTGCGCACTGCGTACGGGGTTTGTAGTAAGCTGTGTCCCGGTGAGTCCTCTACTTGTGCTGAGACTGGATGTCTGGGGGAGGAAGGAGAGGATGGCATTCTAGCCCCCATGCATAGGCCATTTCCAACCACACTGAGAGTGAGACAAGACCTTGGGATCAGGCTGCCCCGAAGACCCTGGGTACATCTGTGACAGCTCCATCAGGAAAGGACACACAAGGACACACCCAATGGCAAAGGCTCTTGTCTCTCCTTGCACTGTTGCCTGTATCTATGAATTGAATCCAAATCTGTTATCTTGAGACCGTTCTCTCTCTCTCTCTCTCTCTCTCTCTCTCTCTCTCTCTCTCTCTCTCTCTCTCTCTCTCTCTCTCTCTTTTAAACACTTTATGCTTATTTATTTGTTCACCTTGGCTGCTCCCCTGGGACCTGGGTCGTGAACCCAGGTCCCTGGGATGTATGTGAACTGTGGTATCTTATCCACTAGGCCAGCAGGCCATGCCTAGACCTCATTTCTTTTGTGTTACACACAAGGATACTGAGGCCTGGGGAGGTCACACACCTTGGTGAAAACGGAAGAGGATAATGTTTAATGAGAGAAGGGAAAACAGCTGGAGAAGGCCTGGAATCGGACACCAGGTGGACCCAGAGGGCAGGCCCCTTAGGCGGGATCCCCATCATCTTGCTCCTCATCTGGCCCCAAATGTGTCCTCAGGATAAGCAGACAGGGCTTGCAGGGGGCGCTGGGCAGACTGAGAGCACAAGGAAACTAAAGCCGGCCTTCTGGTTGTTTGCACCTGAGGCAGGAGGGGAGAAGAAAGGGGCGTTGCGCACGCGTGCATAGTTCACACACTCGGCATTTAGCCTGTGAAGAGTGATCAGGAGACAGAGAAGTTCAGTGATCTGATGTGAGTGGAATGTGTCTTCTCCAGCCTCTTCTCTTGCCAGCCAAGATCTGAGGTGGGGTAAGGGCTGCGAACCCCTGCTCTGTGACAATGGTTATCCTCCTCCCCTGGGTGGGCTAGAGGCCCCTGGTCGTTGCCATGTGCGCTGCCCCTTCATTCCCCACTATTCCAGGGAGGCAGGTATGAACAAGGCTGTTTATGTAGTCAGTGCTTTATTAAAGTACAATACACAAACAGTGCATATTGGAGGGCACAGCGCTCTAGCTAATCCTCAGGACGATCATTTTAACCACATTCTGCCTAAAGAAAACAGGGGGTGGGGGGTTAGAAAGGCCAAGTGATACTCCCAGATCTGTTCATGCACCGAACAATGAGACAACTTCTTAGCCCACAGCTTTTCATATCCATGGTTTGCATGCATTTTTATATTTCAAGTTTGGATTCTGATTTTTTTTTTTGAGAGCAACACCATTTAATAGGAAGTGGCAGCCCTTTTATAAACTTCATTACCACCAGCGGTGATAAGAGAAGGAAGTGGGCGCTGCTAGTCATCCACTCTTCATAATAAAACTCTTTATTTGGGGGGATGAGAGTTCTGCTGAAGTATCTTAAGTAGAATTTGTTGAAAACTTGCAGGAGGAACTTTATGGTGAAATTTGATGTTTCCAGGCTCGAGGAAGGAACAGTGTCCTTGAATCATTTATTTTTGCAACATTTAATTTAGCACTCATTATTTACATCAACACTTTGGAATATTTTGGAGAATCAACAAAGCCTTCATAAGAGCAGCCTGATCCTCTGCTTGCAAGTCTGGCTTTTAGCTGTGAAATGGCTTTTTTAATCCTGCATTCCAAAAAGAGGAAAGCATTTCTGTTCAGTTAAGTGAAGGGAGTGTCTTCCAATTGTCTTCCTTGCCAGGAAGAACAGAGCACCCCCCACCCCCCGCCCTTCCCCCATGGTCTGCTCCCTCCCCTTAGAGGAAGGCGGCTGTGGGGAGGCATCCCCCACCCCAGGTTTGAAACATCTGGCTGGAGTCCCACTTCTCTGGATGTTTTCATGGGTCCTGTGGGTGAAAGCAGGGGAGGGAGGTACAAGAGAAGGGCCCTTCCAATTCCACAGTTTAAGATTTTTACAGATTTAGAGCACGATTTAGGTCAATCGTTCCCTATCATCTTGGTCGTCGTTCCCTTTCAAACACAAGTCTGGAGACTTTCCTGACTGCCTTTGGTGCAGAAGTGACAACATCGCAATCAATTAGCCCATGTCTACACATTGAGACTCAGTCTGGGAACGGCTAGGGAGGCTGAGCCTGACACGGAGCCCTCTGGCAGGAGCGGGAGGGAGAATCCTAAGGTCTGGGAGGCTGGGACTGGCCAGAACTCACTGGGCTTTGCAGAAGGGGGTCCCAGAGGGGCTCGGGTGGGCAGCGGATTGCCACTCCTGCTCTGAGATCTGGCAGCCTCTGGCAGTGGCAGAGAGGAGGCTTTGCCAGCAAAACCTGCAAGTCATTCTGCTGCAGCCCTGGCCTGTGAGATGGGCCTGGCGGTGGGAGGAGTTTCGGGAAAGTGGGAGCCTCTGTTTGTTTTTAGTGCGAACTCCCCAACATGTTTGTGAGCTGGCTGATTCCTGGCTGCCTTTTTTTTCGCTGCGCTCTACCCTCAGGGGCACACAGCAGATTCTCCGGTGGTGGTGGTGGTGGGAGGGGGTGGTTGATTCTCTCCTCCCAACTGGAGGGTGGGAGGGTGGGGGGCTCTAAACCCATCCTTGGACTCCCAGCACCCCGAGGTAAACTTGCCTGCCTTCAAAAGCACTTAGAATCAGTTTGGTCTGGTCTGTGAAGAGCTGGCTGGATGATTTTGCTATTTTAATGAAAGTATTTGCCAACTTTGAAAAATAAGGAAATTGCACAAAGAAGCCCAGACTTCCTGCTTTTCTTGAAAGCTGGGGATTCTGGCGACATTGGGCTATTTGAAGGGAGCATATCATCTCAAGTGAGCACAGTCCCCACCTCTCCCATTTCTGTGAACATGCACAGAGGTGGGGACAATTGCATCCCTGGGCCACCTCTCTAGCTGTTGGGCCCCTCCTCAGCCTCCAGCTATCCTGACCCTTCTCACCCTCTACTGACATGGCCTGTTTACCCCACAAAGTTACAGCCATTTATGGGCATTAGTTTAAATTTCCTTCCTCTTGTCTAGGATAAGAGGATTTCATCACCTATGGAGGTGACTCTGACATGTGATTTTTCACCTCCATGACCCAAGGAAGGCTGAGTGGATCCAGGAATTTAATGCTATTTTGAAGATGAAGAAACTGAGTCTCATGTGGTCTCCCCGTGTGACATAGCAACATGGGAGTTGAAACCTTTTGAGTACAGCCTCTCTCCAGAGCACTGTCTTCTGCAGGAAGAGACAAAGGAAGAGCCTCGGGCAGGGATCCTGGTGGTGGAGCTGTGGGGGAAGCAACCTTGTGTCATCTGTCCCCATTCCCACACCGAGTCTGCCAGACCCAGGGTGTTCTTCTGTGTGGCCCAAGTGCAGGATGCTACTCTGCCACCCACAGGCCAGCAAGCGGTCAGCCCACGCCCTGCTCTCTGTTTGTGATCAGAGTCACTCTCCTGGGGACAGAGCTCTGCTGGAGAATCAATTACATGCACCCTCATTTCCAGTTCAGACACCCGCCCTCTGCAGGAGGGAAGTGGGAAGTGGGCCAGAAGAGAGTAAAGGGAGGCATGTGTGTTCAGAATGCTGTCTTCAGTGTCCTATAGCCAGAAGGCAGGCCCTCCAGATGAGGGTGTGGCAGAGGTTCTCAGTGGTACACAGGTCACCTTTGGAAGGGGATCAGGGAGGGCTTCCTGGAGATTTTGATCTTGAAGCACAAGTTTGTAAGCCCACGGGGTAGTGTGTGTGTGTGTGTGTGTGTGTGTGTGTGTGTGTGTGTGTGTGTGTGTGTTGGGTCAGAGTATAGATACCCCCTCAGTAGGGCCAGGGGATTGAGTTATCACCAAGTGACTGTCACATGTGTCTCTGCAAGTAGAATTCTTGCTATGAGTAGTGCTGGTTGACCAACTGTCCTGCTAATAGGAAGTTTATGTACTGGAAGGATTAGAAAAGGTTTTTCGCTCTGCCTCTATTGTTCTAGTTGCCGAGCTTCAGGTAGCCCAGAATCTCTTGGTAAAATGGGGATAAATCTTGCCCTTCCATGTCATTGGGACCCCAAGTCAGAAGGTATCTTTCAGGAAGGTATCTTGCAAATTGTTGAGGACTTTGCCAGAGAATGAGGTACAAGTCAAGGCCCAAATCTTCCTCACAACCGTCTCATGCTCCACTATTTGGGTGGGGAGGTAACCTCCTTGACATGTCTGTCCAGTCCTAGTCACGTTCCCAACAACTGGAATGTCAGCCTTAGACCCCACATGTGGGGCCGGGAGGAATTGCACAGCTTCCCAGGGTATCAGGTGGACGAGAAGAATGGGAAAGAATAAGCCATGATTTTGTTTTTTAATATTAAAGCAAATATTATATGTGTCCTGTGAAACGTGAAAGTTCATGAATTTTAATGTTAAAATAGGAGTAAGCACGAGGCTTTCTAACATGCTGGCTCCTCAGAGCCAGGCTGTGCTGTGCTGGGGGAGGTCATGTATGAACATACCTCCATGTACTCCCAGACTCCTGACCCTGACCAGGAGTGGAGATAATGCCAGTACACAGAAATGAAATCCTGCAGTGTTAACACTTCTGGAGTTTTTTCTGTACCCTAAGCTTGGTGTCAAGTGCTGTGGTGGATTATTACAACTGTTAGGCTGGCCCAGAAGGACAAAATGGCGGCCCAGAAGGACAAAATGGCGGCCATACCCGGGAAAAAGGAAGCTGACGAAACCACACCTGGAATCACAGGACCAATCCCCAATCGCCACGTATGAAGCCCGCGAAATTCTTCTTCTTAAAGATCGCGCTTCCCTTTGTTCCGGCGCGACTTCCCCGGCCCTCGTTCTGTGGACCAGAGAACCTCACCAGGGTGCGCAAACCCCAATAAAGCCCTGGCTATTCGACTTTTTGTCTAATTGGCTTTCTTTCCTCGCGGAGCTCAGAAAAAAACCTTTCAACAACCACGATCCCACAGCTCACCTACTTTCATCCTTGAGAAATCTCCTACAGGCACTCTGGACTTGGCCATGACATTTGCTTTGACTATGGGACATCAGCAGAGGAGATAAAAACAGAGATTGAAGAAGCTCTGGTGCATCAGGCTTTACCCTCTTGCAACACAAAGCCACGTAGAGAACTCTGGCCTATACCTCCAGAGCCATTCTGCCCCGCTAGACAGCCTGCCAGATGCCAGCCTGTGAGCGAGAACCTCTGGGGTTACTCAGCCTGGCCGAGCCTCATATGACTAAAGTGTCAGCTGTGACCCTGGTCATGACCAGCAGAAGAACCACCCAGCAGAGCACAGCTCAAACTATAGAACTGGAGCCAAAAATGATCGCTGTTTTAAGCAACCACATTCTCAGGTGGCTTGTTACACTGCTGGATACAGTACCTAACACACATCCATGATCTCATTTAATGGACACAGCACTCCCAAGAAAAAAGCATTTGCTACCTCTTCTGCGGAACCGGATGCAGAGGAGATGACTAACCGGGTCACACAGGAGCAAGCAGCTGGGTCTGTCTGCACTGCTTCTATCCCGGCTCTTTCTAGCACCTGAGAATGAGGTAGCAATGTCAGTCAGAGGCATCCAGAAAGGAGGGGACAGCAGCCTGCATGTGTCCTCCATTGCTTGTTCAAGCCCCAAGGTCAGCTGAAATGACCCAGCTTTGCCCCACTGTGGGCTAGTCTTGGGGGCCTGGTTCAAGATTTCTGAAATCCCTGTCTTTATGAGTCTTCCACTACCTTCACCCAGATTTTTACCCATCATGGAGCACAGTTCCTTCTTGACTTCGCTCCCAAAGCAATCGCAAGCATATGGCGGTTGCCAGTAACAGAGCCTTTCTACCGATTGCTGCATGGTGGAGAGTCCTGTCAAACACTGCTCTCAGACAACCTAGAACATACCAGACATCCTCTCTTTCACCAACAATGTCACCCCACCTGGCACACAGGCCTCATTGCCAGCTCTCCTGTCTCCCTCCTGTTCCCAAGCCTCACCCTCCTCCTGAGAGCACCAGAGCTTTCTCTCTCCCTGCCTCTCTGCTCTGACTCCCAAATATAGCTCCTGATCCAGTCAGAAGTCCTTGGTTTAAGTGGAGGATTCCCTGCTTAGAAGACAGTTGTGGCTCTAAGCTGTCCTCTCACCCAGCCCACGGCACATATGCAGGCTTGGAGCTCTGAGAAGGACTTCAGAGGGTATCTCCCCAGATGAGTTGCTTTGCAACCCAGGTCCAGAGTAAGGGGATGACTTTCCCTGGGCTCCCAGCTGTGGTCGGAGCAACAGCTGGATGGCCAGGTCCTCTCCGTGGTGTGGGAATGTGTAGGGCGTGTGTAGCACTGAGACAGAGAAGCTGGGACTCTCGTCCCCAACTTGGCATGAACCCCCAAGGCAAGGAAGGGCCAGCAGACATGCTGACCTGCACTGTTTGTCTCCCCAGCCCCTCGGTCCCTGCGGTAATGCACACGTGCCCAGCCCATAAATATCTTATTTTGTGTTCCTGCCAGCCCCCACTAATAGGGCTAATGCTTCCTGAGGAGCAGCCCAAAGCTGCATTAGTCGCAGATGTTTGATTGATTTAAAATAAAGAGCCTGACCACCAACCTCTCTCTCTGATTTCTCTTCCTGCCACTTTGCTTGCAGAGTTATCTCTGAAATGCAATTAAGGGGCTTAAAAGTACATTTTCAGGAAGATGCAGAATTGATGAGGGGAGCCAGCCCCTGTGGGTGCCTTCAGACTGTTTTAGCTCTAGGGAAGGGAGCTGGACCCTGCCTGGAGCTTCATCCACACCCACCCAAGTCCTGGGCCTCTGGGCACAGACTACCCCTCAGGATCCCAGGAAGACGGATGGGAGGAGCTGCCTTCCACTGGGGCTGCTGCCTCCTTGTGCCTGTGCTTCTGAAGGCCCAGCACCTTTAGTGAGGCCTCTGGGAGGGTGCTAGGGCTGCAGATGGGGCAGGTGGCCCTGAAGTTTCCCACGTACTTCCCCGAGAGGGCTAGTTCAGGACCACTCCTGGTGCGCACAGAGACTCAAGTGTTGTGCCGCTGAAGAGAGTGCATCTGGACAGAGCCCTGTTCCCCAGAGCCCAGGTGCTGGTGTCCTAAAATAGCTGCTTTCCGGAACACATTCCACCATGGAGAAGCCTGTTTCTAACTCCACCCCTAGAGCTGTCTTTGGCTCACCATTGCCGAGCGAGCAGATACTGAGATCCTCCGCCGCGTGTCTCCACGCTCCCTTCTCGCTCACCACTGTGCTTCAGCAAATCAAGTGTGTGCTGTGGCCCACACCCACTCCTCGACTTCTCCCTTTCTGAATGCCTGTGACTGACATTGCTACCCCATTCTCAGATGCTGGAAAGAGCCGGTGTAGAAGCAGTGGAGACAGACTCAGCTGGTTACATGACTTGCTTAATTAGCTCCTCTGCATCAGGATCCACAGAAGACATAGAAAACGCTTGCTTCCCAGGACTGCTGTGTCCATGACATGAAATTTATCTCAAAGTATAGAACGTGTTGCTTTGAGATTCAGTGAGGCAAGTCCCTCGGCCAACTCATCTGCCTCAAACATCCCACACCCTGTCTGCTTCGCTGCCCCTCCCTGCGGTTACTGCCTGGGTATGCAGCCCTGCTTCTCTGCCGCGATCTGCTGAACTTTCAGCCCATCCTCTCGTTCATCCAAGGCTTTGGCAACTGGGATACATTGTTGACTGGTCAACACCCAACTTTCTGGCCTTTCAGCACCTCGGCCTCCAGCAGGGGTCTCCTTCACTCCTCTCAGCCACCTCCCCGCTCCACCTGGGCCTCCTTCTCACCATATCTGCACCATTTCAAGTCACCAAATGGGTCCCTCCTCTTTATCTTGATCCAGGGCTCAGCAGCCTGGCCAGGGACCCTGTCCAATGTCTGGTTGGGTAAAAGGGTTTTATTGGCACACAGCCCTGTCACTTCGTGTACAATCATTGGCTGCTTTTGCGGAGCTGAGTAGTGTGATGGAGACTCTGGGGTCCACTGAGCCTAAAACATTTATGACCTGGCCCTTTACAGACAGGGCCGTCATTATCGGAATGTTCTGCCCCAGCAGCTCTCTTCCTTCCCTACGCTCCCCATCCAGCTTAGGTTCAGACTCTCCAGGATTCATTCTGCCATTTTCCCTACATGTGGCCCCTCCGGATAAGCACAGCTGCCCACTTTCCCTTCACCTGTCTGTGAGCAGCTGAGCGCTGCTGGAGAAAGTTCCACAGCAGAGCTGACTGACCCAGACCCCATCATAATTATTTTTTTAAAAAAAGGAAAGGTGCAGGTGGGAATGAAGGTAAGTAGGCAGACAGGCAGGAAGAAGGAGGAGGAAGAAGAAGAATTTTGTTTTATTTTTATTTCGTTGTTCCCATTGGTTGTTCACCCCATACTTGGGGGTAATGTGGACTGTGCTCCTTCAGAGCGGGCTGACTTAACCGCTACTCACCAGGGTGCGCCTCCATCAATTCCTGATCACCACTCTGAAGTGGGCCCTCAGCATTCCTGGAAACCCTCCGATATCCTCTTGTCAGCTCTCTCTCACTCAGAAGTACTTGAGCCTCCTGTGGATGCTTTGCATTTTGACCTCCCTCTTCCCAGGCTTTTTCAGCACATGTGGTGGCCTCTCATGGTACAGGGAGCATAGGGCATCGGAGAGGACTCAGCCGCAAAGAAGCCTTCCTCTCACGCCTGCTCTGCTGCTGTGCTTCCCACACTGTGTTGCCACTGAGAGACCCCTTTGCCTCCATGGCACCCCAAGCCCTCCTGCCTTCCTAGGAAATTAACCCTAAACTTACTACTCGGGTCCTCCCTGCAGCAGCCCCCGAGAAAGCAGCTTGGGAGAGTGTATTTATTTGCCTGGTGACCCCAGGAAGCCCAGGGTGAGTGTGAGGGTGGGGCAGGGAAGGCAGCAAAATGGGGCCAGTGTCTTGCAGGGACCCTCTGGGGGCCAGTGTGGAGCACAGCTTGGAATCCTCCTCCTTAGGGCAGGGAGCTGAGACGGCGCTCACGGCTGTCCACGCCCTTCGCGGAGCGTGGCCCCAGGCGTGGACTCTGGGCTGTGGCACCTGTGTGTGCACCTCACAGACACAGTCGCCCCTGACGTGCCAGAGGACGCCCCAGGGAGGCCCAAAGACACCCCGGCTCGCATCGGTGTCCACAGGAACTGACCGCAGCTGCAGGGCCCTCCTGCCTGAGGTCTGGGGCTGCTGCGCCATCTCCGCGCTCTGAATGCCGCTGGATCCTCTCCCCTCGCGCTTAAACGCTGTCGCGGTTCTCTCGTTTAAACCATCCTGTCTCGGACCCTCACGCTCCACAGCCCCCTTCCTTCTGTCTTCTCCCCGTCAGTGTCAAACCAGTTAGAAGTAAAATCTGTGGTTCTCATTCCCGCGGGTTCTCCGCCCAGTTCCATCCGACTTCACCCCTTCACTCTCACAGAGCTGCTCTGAAGGTCGCGTCCTCATTGTTTGTCCGGTGGACAGTCCATGCTCTTCATGGCCGGTCACTTCCATAGCATCGGCCACCTTCACCTTCTAGATACGCCCTCCTCTTGGATTCCCTGACAAGGCCTACCCTACTTCTAGGCCGTCTCCTGCCTCTGAAGAAGTCTTTTCTGGCAGTTGGGGGTCTTCTGGCTGGGCACATAGGCCTGCGAAGGAGACAAGTTCCCTCTAAACCTCCTCTTCATCCAGTCCCACAGCCTAAAGTCTCACCTCTAAGGGGATGACTCACACTTGTTTTCTGTCACTTAGATCTTTGCGATTGGCCCAAACCGGACGTGTGGTTCCCTGAAGCCCCCACAGAAACCATTCCTGGACGTTTCTTCTACGTCAGTTAATTGCAGTTTGTCTTTCCAGTTGCAAAGGTCGGAGATATCGCTGATACCTTATTCTCCTCCCCAGACTCTGGCATCGTCCAAGCCTTCCCTGAACCGGGATGATTTTATCTCCTAAATCTTCCTTATGTTGGCTCTGGTTCTCCATCTGTCACCCTCCCTTGCTGCCATTTACCCTGTCTTGGATTCTTGCTACCGCCTCATGACTGGTGAGCTTATATCTTGTCTGACTCTCTTCCAATCCTCTTTTCCTTGATTTTCACATTGCAATCAGGGAGTTTTGAATGCAAGCCCAATTATGCCCCATCTTTGCTTATCACCCTGTTATCTCCCCACTGCTGTCCTTAACTTGGATGCCAGAACTTGCAGACCTGACCTTCCCTGTTCTCCCACCATCTCCTCCTATGGCCCCTTCCTTCAGCAGCCTCCCTGTTCTGCTTTCAGCCCTACTTCTCCACCATTGGGCTTTTGCCTATGTCACATCTTCTGCTTGGATGCTCCATTTTCTTCTCTTTCCTTCTTAGCTTTAGCTTCATTTTCAGATCAGAATTCAACTACCATTTCCTGAGGACATCATTTCCTGAGATCAACTCCTGTGGCTTTGTGAAGGTGATTTTTATAGTTGTTTATCCCTGCAGTGGACTGGGAGTGAGGGCCATGTCTGGTTTGATTCCCATTGGATCCTGGTGTCCAGCACATTGGACACTGTGGGCCCTAAGTAACTATCTAATAAGTGAGTGACTCCGTGTGGGAATAATAAAAAACAATAACGTGGGAATTGGGTCAGTTTATTGAGCATAAAATTAATGGTTCTAATAAACGAGTGGGGACAGGTGTCAGTCTCTCCTTGAGAGGATTTTTTCCAAGTAGACATTGCAATTGCTTTACCTCCACCTTCAACAATCCTTGTTGGAGTGGAGAATATTTTCTCTTTCCTCGCAGAAAGATGAATGATGTATGAATTTTAAAACCATATAATTGACAGTGAAAAGTCCTTGGATGACCAAGGTCAAAGTTGTCCCAACATCCTGAGTTCAACCCTTAGCGTCGACATTTGCCAGGCTTCTTTAAATCTGTGTTCTACTCTTCTAATTAGGGGTCAGAATACTTGTCCCTTCAGGTTACTCTGAGGAAAATGCTGAGTACCAGATGGTACTTGAGGGCAATTCTGTGGGGCTGCGCTTCCCTTCTTGACTCAAATTCTGCAGTAAGAAAGTTCTTTGTCTCCGTGCACTTTCCCCAGAGTTTCAGCCTTGTCATTATTCCCTGAACAAGTTCGTTGAAGACCAACCTGAGAAGTTTTCTTGCAACTTCCCCTCTCACCTTCCTTGGTTTTACTTTGGTCTGTGTCATTCTGCAGGGATTCCGGAGAGCAAGGTGGAAATGATGAAGCTGTTTTATTGTCACAGGTTTTTTGCTAACCATACAATTGAGTTTCGGTAGAGTGATTCATGGACATGCATTTACAGCTGAAGTCGTGGATCTGTTTTTAGAAATTATTAGCAGGCATTAAACAAAAACAGGCTTTATTAATTATTCACCAGGAAAAAAAAAAGATATGGCGCAATATCCCGCCATAGTAATCTTTAATGCCGGAATATGTATTCCATTTGTTTTCCTTCCTTTGACATAACAAAGACACAAATTCTCTATAAACTGAAAGAACAATGGATCTTATGGATCTTAAAGCGCATATTTATCAGGGGAGCAGAATATGATTTTGTCTCTAGAAAACTCAGGAACGCAGAACATGTTTTTAATGCCAATGTTACAAAAGAGTCACCTGAAGCAAAGACAGGGCCTGGGGTCTATGTGAAGGGTGTAATGTAGGCCCCTGCTTTGCTTTAGCTTCAGCGCCTCATTACTTCATGGGTGTAGCATCCCCGGTGGCACTGCACTCACACCCCTCGGGCCACTCTGGGGTCACTGTAGACAGCGCCTGTGCACGCTGAAGGCTTTCAGCGTCATCCTGTCTGAAGGCTTTCTCTAGTGAAGGCATGTGCCTGGCTTAGAAATACTGGGAGTTTAACACTCCTTCCCAGGGGCAACTCTCAACCAACGAGGGAGAAGATTGGGTACAATGATCCCTGATCCTCAGTGGGACAGTGCCAGGCTGTGTTCTGTGTACAATTTCATGCATTTCCCTGGGAGCAATCTGTTCATGAACGCATTCTGGTTTTTTTTTTTTGGGGGGGTCTCCTTGTCCCCACTTTCTCACCATGTTTCCTAGAATCGCTTCATATGTCACCTGCCTGCACCCAAGTCCTAAACTCGGGTTTCTCTCGGACAATGCAGACGTGGCACAGGGCGAGGCAGAAATGTCATGAGTGAGGCCAGGAGCAGGTTCCCATGAGGAGCACCAAGGATTCCACGCCTCTGGGGCCCCTCAGCCACACTGAGGAGGCGGGAAGGCAGGAGCCTCTGTATCCGAAATCCCATCCTCTACTGGTCGAGGGTTAACCTTGCAGCTGATAAGCCTTCCAGCACCTCTAATCCCATTGCTCTGACCACGCTCCCCATGCTGGAAAAAGTCCCATGGCAGAGCAGAAAGACCCAATTCCAGCAGCGGGGAAGTGTCAGCATGAGCGAAACTGTCCACTGCAGCTGCTGAGAATTCCTGTGGCCAAATATAGGGGGTAGGGCATTGACTGTGTCTGCTCTGGGGGTTCTCCCCAATCAATGTGCTCAGAGAGACAGGGCCTGGAAGTAGGATGGAAATGCAATGTGGTCACCAGTGCTTAAGGAGTTGGTTAGGGCTGTTTCCCTGCAGAGACAGGTAGGGAGGGATCCAACAAGAACCTTAGTCCCTTGTCATAATGTAGGCAGAAACCTCCAGAACATGGAAGGTAAGATGAG
This sequence comes from Solenodon paradoxus, assembly GCA_004363575.1. Lineage (NCBI taxonomy): Eukaryota > Metazoa > Chordata > Mammalia > Eulipotyphla > Solenodontidae > Solenodon > Solenodon paradoxus. The sequence continues at coordinate 419,195 of RJWH01000987.1, forward strand.
GCATAGAGCAGCCAGCAGCACACAGGAAAGAATGCCCAGGCTGAATACTAGGCCTCTTTCAGTGGCTCATGCCTCCCTGCGTATTTGGTGCTCCTTTCTCATCTCAAGATCCCTCTTTGTCTGTGATAGTACCTCTTCCTCAGCCTCCCGAAGCCCTCTGCATGACCTCCGCCAGAGGCTTGCATCCGAGAGCCCTGCAGTGGCCTTTTCCACAGTTAGCCTCTCTCTGAATGGACAATCCCTGGTCTTTAAAATTCACTCCCCTTCCCCAGACCTGATGTCCAGAGAAAAGCCATTGGCTACAGGAAGCGAGCTAGGTATTGATTCATACTGAAGTGTGAGGAGCTGGCGACTTCAAACGCTCTTAGAGTTACCACAGCCAAAGAAGGGAGGGTCGCTTGCACACTTGTTACAGTGAAGTACATAAACACAAAAGCACATGAACAACGACGACAAAAAAGCATAAGTTATTGTAAAACTTGATTCAAAAAAAGACATAATGGGGGCAACTGTGAGCTCTGAGGGAAGAAATCTTGGGTTCAAAGAGACATACAAGAGAATACTCTCAACACTGGTGAGCACTTGAACAAGTTTCTTAACTTCTGTATGCCTCAGTTTTTCTAATGTATATATTGAAATTTAATACCCAGAACGAGTAGTATTTAGATTGAAAAAGAAAATGATGCTTTATTGGTTAACTTAGAATGACATAACTGGTTATCCATCAGTAAGATTATCCATCACACAAAAAGAAATTTTAGATAGAGTAAAGACTTAAATGTAAAGAATAAAATGAAACTTCCATGTCCAACCAAGATGAAAGATTCCCACTTCTCCCAGGTCCTCCGCCTCTGCTGAAAAACACAACACATGAGCACAGGAACACTCTGGAAGGTAGACAAAAGGCAAACTGCCTAAGAAGCTCTGTATTCTGATACCCCTACAGTGGCCTCTGGTGGTGACCGTGGATGGGACCAACAGGAAACTAATTTTTCATCTCCCACCAGGTGGAAGCAGAATGGGGCACTCCAGTTTCCTTGACAGGAGATGAACTCATCTATTCTGCACTGAGTGGAAGTTGGTTGCAGACTCCAGTTCTCCTGGGAGTGAGATTGCGGGGCCTGACAGGGACACTGATCTTCATCCAGCTCACTCAAGGCAGGCAGTGCTCTGATTCCCCTGCCTAGGGAATAACACGGGGGTTTGGTGTGAGCTGTCCTCTTTCCCCATCCAGCAGGACAAGGTTTAATGGTGATGCCAGGCAAGGTGGGTCTTCACCACATTTCATCTCTCCGCTGGTGTTAGCAGGCCCCAGTGGGGAGCTGAATTATGGATCCACTTAGAGCAGTGCTGCGATGCAGTGGGTATCCCACTTTCACATGGAAGCCCTAGCAGGGTTGAGGGAGAGTTGAGCGTTCACTCTGTCACTACAATGAGGGAATGAGCATGATGTTCTACTTTTTCAGGGAAGAGAATGACATGCCACCCCTCCATGGGGCTGCCTGCTTAAAAAAATGGGATTAAATAGGGTCTAGAATTTCATAATAAAATATTTTAAATGTCCAGGGTACAAGAAAAAAAAGCACTCATCACCCTAAGCAGCAGGAATATCACCACTTGAATGAGAAAAGACAATCAACAGACAATAATATTGATAGGAATTAGATGCTGGAATTATCTAGTAAAGGTTTCAAAGCAGATAGCATGAAAATACATCAACAAGTCTTGAAAAATTCTCATGAATGAAATTTTAAAAAACACAGAAAAACCTCATCAGAGAAAAAGAAGCTAATAAGTAGAACCAAAAAGGAATTATAGAATTGAAAAATACAATGCATACAATTTAAAATAAAATTATAAAAATTCTAGAGAAAATTTTAGGTGAAACTATGTATGTTTAGTTTGGAGAAATTTGTTTTGAGAGGCCAGAAACTTCAAATGTTTTTGTTTCGTTTCTGTGGAACCCACAGGTAACATCATACTGAATAGTCAAAGACTGAACGCTTTTCTCCTGAAGATCAGGACTGAGACCAGGATGCCTGCTATCGCTACTTCTCTTTACTGTTACACTGGAGGTTCTCGAAGGGCAATTAGACAAGTAAAATAATTAAAAGGCGCCCCTAGTAGAAGAAGTAAAATGATCTCTATCTAGACAATATGACTTTATATATAGAAAATCCTCAACAACTGAAAAATTAGGACTAATAAATGGCCACACTAAGGTTATGGTCATCATACAAAAATTTATTGTATTTCTATGCGCTGTCAATGACCAGCTCCAAAATGAAATCAATTAAGACAATTAAAAAGAATTAATTGTATTAAAAAGAAAACGTACTACTTTATTAAAAAGTACTAAGAAGAATATATTCTACTTTTGAATAAATTTAGCAAATGTAAAAGACTTGTAAAAAATTACAAAATGTTATTGAAATAAATGAAAGAAAAACTAAATAAATGGAAAGCCCCCCCCCCACCATATTCATGGACTTAATATTAGTAAATCGGTTGTAGTGACCAAATGAATCTACAGATTCAATACAATCATGATCAAAATTCCTACTATTTTATTCAAAGAGATTGCAATCATATCATTTATGTGGAAATTCGAAGGACCCAAAATAGCCAAAGCATTCCTGAAAAAGATCAAAGTTTTCACTTTAAAAACATACTACAGTGTAAGAGTAATCAAGGCAGTGTAAGACTGGCATAAGGGTAGACATAGAGATCAATGAAATTGACTTGAAAGTCAAGAAATAAGTTCTTGCATTATGGTCAATTGATTTTCCACACCACTACCTCTCATCCTCTCACTTTTCCCTTCATCCCATTCCCCTGCCCAGTGGGGATCTGAGCCTCTATCACTACCTGGCATCAATGAGGCAGAAATGCAAGACAATTCAATAAGGGAAAGAATGTTTTCCACAACTGGTGCAGGAATAACTAAATATCCACATGCAAAAGAATGCATTTAGACCCCCTTTCTCGTCCCATAAATAAAACTTTCACTTAAAATGGCTCAGCTACCTAAATCTAAGCAATAAAAACAAAGAAAACCCAATTCATATAATATAGAACCTTCGTGACCTTGGATTAGGCAATGGTTTCTTAAATATGACATCAAAAATCACAAATGGCAAAAGAAGAAATTATATAAATTGGACTTAATTAGAATTAAAAACTTCAAAGGGCATCACCAAGGAAGTGAAAGACAACCCACAGAGTGGGGCTAAATTTTGTAACTCATCTATCTGATAAGAGACTTGTATGCAGCTGTACAAAGAACTCTTACAACCGAACAATAAATAAACAACCCCATTTAAAAATGCACACAGGATTTGAATAGGCATTTCTCCAAAGAAGATATACAAAGGGCCCATAAGCACAGGAAGAGATACTCAGCATCATTAATCATTAGGGAAATGCAAATCCAAACTTTAATGAGATACCACCTCATGACCCCTAGGATGGCTATAATAAAAAAGGCATAATAACAAGTATTGGTGAAGATATAGAGAAACTGGAACTCTCATATGCTGGGAATATAAAACTGTGCTTTGGAAAATTATCAGTTCCTTAAAATGCTAAATAAGTTATGACCACATAGCCTAACAATTTCACTCCTAGTTATATACCCTAGAGAAATGAAACATATGTCCATAGAATTTTCATACCAGTATTGTTCATCATTACTAAAATGTATAAACATGCTAAGTGTTTATCAACAGATGAGTGGATAAACAAAATGTGTTCTGTCTATACAGTGGAGTAGTTATTTAGACACCGAATGGGAAAGTGCCGTTACATTTTACTACATGAAAGAACCTTGAAAATGTTATGGTAACTGAAAGAAGTCAAAAACAGAGGACCACATGTCATGATTCCATTTGTATGAAGTGTCCAGAATAGATAAATGGAGACAGAACGTACACGAGTGTTTGCTGGGACTGGGGGTGACTGCTAACGGGTGTGGGTTTTCTTTTGAGGTGGCAGGAATGTTCTGGAATTAGACAGCAATGATTTTTGGACAACTAACATACCCCAAATCACTCATGAAACTTTAAAATGTTCTATCTCAGTGAAGTTGCTATTGAAATATTTGTTTGATAAAAGATCCCATAAATAAAGCTAACTGACAAATGATAGATTGGAAAATCAATATATGTAATGCATAGAGTTACCAATGGCTATATCAATAATATACAAAGAACTCTGACAAAATAATAACAAAAATTCAACAAAAAGACAAAAGGATTAGGTACCAGAGATGAATAAGCAACATACAAGAAAAAGAAATGTGTATCTTCAATAAATACATGAGATGCCAACCTCGGTGACTATAAGAGAAATGCCAAAGAGTTTTTCTCCTTCATCTGAGACATACCTCATCGGGAGACTTCACTGGCTGAAGGGGGCGTGTGGCTGTTATTTTAGAGAGCAATATGGGAATGTTATTAAAATATAAAATACATATACCATCTGACTCCTAAAATCTTTCTGGAGACTCTATTCCATAAGAATAAAAGCACCAGTTTGAAGCATAGAAACAAGGATATTTCTATGCTTCAAAATTTATGTGCAAATAAAGAAAATTAGTAACAACACCTGTCAATAAGGAAATGATTGAATAAAGATATCACAGAATATTGTACAATCAGTACCAACGAGACATATTTACTTGAGAAATTTCCATATTTTGTTGTTAGGTAATAAAGAAGACTAAAAACGTACATGTGAACACATTTTATAAAACAATTATGATCCCCAAGTCCTTGCATGGGCTAATGTTATACAAGATGAGTACAAAGAAGTAGAATTGTGGGATATCAATTCTGGCTTTGATAATGGCCCATAATACCAGATTATCGACCCTGACTCCTGGGGATGCCCCACACTTTCCCTTAAATCAACTGGCTCCTTTGATTGCCTAAATTGCAAATTGATAATTTGTATCATTGGTCCAACTGGCTGTGGGATTAATTCTATGGTTTTTAATTCATGTCCTTTCAGCAACAGAAAGTCCAGTCAGGCAGGGAGAAACCTGGTCCCACCCAAATCACCCTGGGTCCTCCATGCTGGAGGCTTCACTTACACTGGAGCATGAACTATTCAGAGATCTCCTCATGACATTCAGGGGCCCGCACAGCCCATCCTTGGCTCACTTTTCTAGTCCTTTCTCTCATCACTCTCTCTACCCCTAACCTTTATCCAAGAGAAGTACATTCTTGTCTCAAACACTGGTCCAGAGTTGCTCATTCATTCTTTTACTCCAGCTGTCTCCTCCATCAGGAATGCCTGCCCGTCCCTTCTCAGTGCTCCCTGTCCAAGTACGGCTCCGTGACAGGAATAATTTACTGCCTTTATGACAGCACATGCTTCTTGCTCCTGCCAGACTGTCATGTATTTAGGGAGAAATAAATACAAACTTGTGTCCTGTTCTTAAGCTGTTTACAAAAGACTTTATGCAGAGTGGGAATTTGGTAAGAATTTGACAAGAATTTGTGTCCCTGTTCTCTGGAACAGAGGTGGCATCAGGAGTAGGGAGATCAATGACCTCATTGCCCAGAAGCTGGGAGGAAGCAGAACTTAGCAGGAGAACTGGCCAAGGGGTTGCTCTACTCTAGGATGAGAACTCCCATCAGACAGTAGTGACTAGGAGGAGAAGGCTGAGAAGGAGAGGCAAATTGGACTGGAGTGAGCTGGAGGCCTGGCAAGCTGGATCTTAGATGACATTTAGTCTAGTTTCTCCCCTAAAGTCCTGGAAGTCTGAGCCCCTAATGAAGCCACCGCTCACCTCCTACTTTAGACTTAGTCAAGATGATCAAAGCCATGTGTGTGGGTCCACGCTGTAGCATATGGTTTTCTGAAGAAGCCGAGTGCTTTTCAACAGAAGAGAATGCCAGGAGCCAGTGTCATAGATTCAACCCCCTTCAGTGCATGCCCATGGCCTTCCCGTCATAATAACAGCAATAGGTCTTTGTCCTCTGAAAGAGTTTATGCTGGGACCCCACTTAACTGAGCACTGTGTCAGATGCTCACATTTTGTTTGTCCCTTACACATGATCCAGTGAGTTCATTATTAGCCCAGTTCCACAGATGAGAAAATTGAGTCTTGCTGGACACTGGACACTGTGTGACCAGAGGAGTTGGACAGAGAGGTGAGAGATAGTTGGCTTGTTGTTCATTCTAGAAGCAGTGCGAGTAATACAGATTCCCTTTATTGGATCCCTTTTCTACCAGTATTTGCACAGAAATTGTGTTGGCTTTTATTATCACTTGTCATCTGCATTTTATTAAAGAGAAAAAAACCTCCACAACATAATTCCTTAGGGTGTTGGGAGTTTGTAAAAGCAGGAATTTGCTTAATTTTGCTGAAGTAATCAGCAAATAGACCAAGTGTCCATCTAAGATGATGATAAGGCATTTTTGCATGAACTTGATGACAAGCTCCCTAAAAATAATCTTGTAAGATGCTCAACAATGGACTTATCTGATGACCGATTATTGGACATTTGGATTTCCACTATTTGTCTAATTATTTTAAATAAACTTATAATGAACATTTTCATGTGTATGATTTTTCAAAATATTTTAGATTTCCTTAGGACTCATTCCCAGAGGTAGATTTAATGGGTCAAAGCATCTTGGTTGATATTGAAAAAGTATATTCCAAAAAGCTTCCACCATGTATGTGGCCACCAGGTAGGCCTTCCAGGTAGGTGATTCCTGGGGAGAAATCCTCCAGAATCAGTCAAGTGTGACTACGAGGGGAGGGATACTGCTGCTGCAGTGAGTCGGGCACTGAAACGAATGTTCTGGACGGACTCTGTCTCTCCTAGCTAGCCTGGGTGGAAACAGGAGTTTGAGAAGGAGAAAATCAGCCTGTATTCCTGGATTTTACCTGGTGCTGTCAGCCCAGCTGTGGTGTCCTCCTCTGAAGATAGAAATGTTCACATCAAAGGAAGTCAAGACCACTTTGACCAAAATAAAAATGTGATCACTCCCAAGTCTTGTCTGAAACCAGACAAAATAAGAGCATTGTTCAAACCACAAAAATGACCAAGCAGCCTTCTATCCTGTCTGGTACGAGTGATGACCTCTTCTTTTTCAGTTATACCTGGAGCCTCACTCTAGTCTGCAACCCCTCTTGATAGGATTTATTAAGAAACCCAGTCACAGACTGGCCCTGCTTCCTGACAGCATCTACCCTGTTTCCCTAAGTCCTCCCCAGATCCATCATGGGTCCTGCCAAACACCTTCTTACTGAGTCTCCCACGGTAAGCCTGCTGTGCATTCTCCCGGTAATTACAGTGAGGTCAGCCTGTTCAACTACAGGTGACCCCAATGGTCTTTGGCTGAGCCCACTGAACAGCCATCACCTTGCTCTAAGCCTCCAGCTGTGCTTCCCGCCAGGACGCCGCCAGGGCCCAACGTGTGTCCCTCTGTAACCATGCCAGCCTTCAACTAAGTTTCTAAGAAAAAAATTCACTTTGTGTTCCTTATGAAATTTAATTTTGATTCCAAGCCTACATTCCACTAGGCTGGAGAGAAACTTCTAGTCTTCCCTGGTATTCTCTCCACATCCCAATGGTGGGTGATCACTGTTTCTGTATTTCATGGAGTAGGGGCATCTGGGTCTTATCCATGGCTCCACACAGATTTCCCAAACCCTGGGCCCTGTCCATGACTTCTGCAGAAGTTCTGTGCTTTCCAGGTCCATTAGAAATGGTAGCCACCACCAAAAGCACAGCTTAGTGGTCAGTTCATTCTACTCCCCACTCTCCATAGGAACTATCTAAGTAAGGCTGAATTTGGAGTGAGTCTGAGGTTTTGTATCTGTCTTTCCAGCAGCATGTCAAAGAAAGGTCAGGGAGACACGATCTTAGTGAGACCATGAAAAACCAGAGTTCAAGTGACTCCCTCAGGCCAAAGAGCAGGCAAGGATTTTACAGAGTTGAAAGAAAAGAACTAGTCTTGAAAATTTGCATGTGTGAGATCAGAAGCAATTTGAGGAATTAGCTGACAGCAAACACCACATGTGACTAGTGGCCTTCCCCAGGGGATAAGGTGTTGGGTGAGTTTAATTTTCTTCTTTGTTTCTCCCTTTCTTTCAGACATCTTTCCTTCCATCTGTTTTTTCTTCCTCTCTGTTTTTTCTTATGCTTTGTCAGTATTTGATACACTTTCAACAATGTAACTTTCCTTACGATATTTAAAAAAGACCTTATTTTAAAGACAAAGACACATGGAATTTGAGGCTGAAGTTTAGGCCAAAAGTTAACTCTACAATGGGCCCCCATTTCTCCCCAAGTCTCCCCTGTTCTCCCAGCACGTGCTCATTTTTAGACCATCAGAGTTAGAGGAACTGCCTTCTTAACTAAGAGCAATTTTAATATCTCTTTCCTAAAATTGTTTTGGACCCAGCTGCATCCTCTTACCATTATTCCCTTTTTGCAGAGACACAAAGACACTTCTCTTGAGAATGAAATGATTAGGAAACCCAGAAGGCACCCTGACCCATGATTGATAGGACTTTTTGTTTGTTTTAATGAAACTTCCCCTTAATAATGTGTCAGTGACCCAAATAAAAAAATTGCGGCCTGGTAAATTATTGCATCTCATTCAGGGAAGCACCCAAGACTTGGTGATAAGGGCATCCACGACCAGTCTATGTAGTAGAAATATCTCCCCAAAGAGATCATAAAAGCAATATTGTCTCTCTTTGTTTACAACAAAATATAAATGAAGAAGCTGACAGTTCCAGGTGTTCAATCGAGCGGAGCATCAGGAAGTAAGGATTGTGTTTGTTGTTTGCTTGACATCTGAAGGTTTGGGGTTTGTGCCCTGAGCTAGCACTTTTCCAATTTTAGACCACAACCCGTTAGCTAGAAAATCCATTTAGGGGGTTGAGAACACCATTTTTTGAAAAAAAGAAAATAAAGAAAGGGGCAGGAGGGCAGGCAGGAAGAGAGAGGACGAAGAAGCATTTTATTTAGTGGTTCACATTGGCTGTTTCCCTCGGCCCTGGGACATGAACCCAGGACCTTGGGATGTATGTGGACTGCTCAGTGCTGCTCCACCAGGGTGTTTTTATGATGAGTCCCATGCAGCAGAAGTAAGCTTTGCTTCAGGGACTTGTGTATGCATGAGTGCTTACGTGTGTGAGTAGCTGGATGGCATGTAAATGTATTCTCATTGGGAATTGTGATTGAAAGTCTGAGAATCACTGAACTATACAGACTTATGGGAGGGGGGCAAGATTTTTTAAGGAGGTTATGTACACAAATGATCAAAATCATGGTCCTGTGATGAGTCCTGTGGTGACTCAGGATTCCTCTTCTCCCAGGTGTCTTGAGGTCATCACAGGGGATATTAATATATTTTCCGAGTTGAATGAATCCTGTTAAATCCCTTCTATGTCATTGCAGTGTGGCTGCTTCTTTGTAGGACTCGAACCCTGGCATGGGTGGGTCAATCCCTTCATGTCACTCAGCCCATGCCCACCAGCAGTGGGTGTGGGAGGGAGTGGACAGGACAGAAATGGGACAATCCTTTCTTTGGAAGAGTGTATCCTGGTGCCTTGGAGGAGAACTTGTTGGCTTCCAGGAAGAGGAAGAAAGCTTTCCTCTCTTCTTCAGTCCTTTAGTCTTCCCACTTTCAGGAAAGATGGAGATCAAGAAATCATCTTCTCGGCTTTTCCCTTCCAGCAGCCAAGCCTTCCCCAGGTCCCACCCACTCTTCTTCAGACAAGAACCCTAGTTTACCCATTTCTTTCCTTTTCACCTTAGGCCACGTCACCGTCATCTCTTGCCTTGATGACCAAAGTCTGGTCTCCTTACTTCTCGAGCTCCTCTCTTAATTTGTGCTCTATGACCTGAGGAATTTTTGTGTGTTTGTTTTTAAGGCAGTTCAGATCATACTGCTCTCTCCAGAATCTACCAGTGGTTTTCTGGAGCACTCAGCATCACCTCCAGACTCCTGATTACTACACATCAGATTCTACACACCCTCCCCCACCTGAGTTAGCCCTTCTCCTTCCCCCAAGTCCCACTGCACTCACCTGTTCGAACTCCTCAAAAGCAACAAGCTCAGACACCTCCCAAACACGTGGAAAGTTGTTCCTCAGTTCACTCTACAACATTCTTATTGTTGGATCTGGGGGGGTTTCTCTGATCCTGGGCCCATCCCCACTGATTGAGCCTCTGAGGCTTCTCTCTTGTAGAACTTAGTTTTCTTTCTTAAAAAGTTAGGACACAACACCTGTGTACTGGAATTAATTCATTTAATACTGATTTATTTTCTTCTTACTTCTAGTCCGTAAGCTCCAGAAAAACCAGCAGTCTGCTCATAATAGCTGATCAAAATGTCTGTGAGTAAATGAATGAAAGACTGGTCCTATTTCCTTCTGCCAGGTTGTTAACACGAATTTTATCCACTAAGACATTCCCAACAATTTCTTCTTCTGGTCTCACCATCTCAGTTTCTTTAGCCTGTCATTCCTAGTTCATGTCCCTTTGATCATCTCCCAGAATGCTGCTGTCCCCTCCAAAATCACCCACCTGTTTACTAAGAAACCTAGTCTGATAACCTGGTATTGATACATAGCTAAGTATTATTTGTTTCTGAAGTTGGGGAAGATTTAGTTCCCTTTCAAACTTGTTTTTTGCAGACTAGAGCCGCCTAACCTGGTTTGAAAGGCAGTTAACTAGTCATTCAGAAATGACTCTCCAGTACTCAGTGTAGGTGTTGATGGCAGAAGCTTGTTTCCCTCGATGACCTCCGAAGATTGAAGATTGTGGCCAGCAGACTCTAATAAAAAGTGGCAGGTGCCCTAGATTCCTGCAGCCTGAACCTATAACAAGATTGAACCTCACTTAAGCCAGAGCCAGCCAATCACCAAATGCCCTACCTGCCACTTTCCCATCCCAAAGTCCTTAAAAAGCTTGCTCTGACCCCAGGTCTGTCAGAGGGACAGATTTGAGAAGTTCTGTTGGTCTTTCGTCTTCTTGCTGGTTGATTTCACAACAGAACCTTTTCTTTTCCTTAAACCCAATGCCATGTGATTGATTTTCTGTGGTTTGGGAAGTGGACGCTTCTCCTGTAAACAAAGCTTAAGTTGGCCAGTCTCAGTTGATGGGAAGACAGCCTCATGATTTTGACAGTCTCCTCAAATTCTTCCACAAGAAAGCCTAATCTCCAATTAATGCTGCAGTTGGCAGACAATTCAATCTATTCAAGGCCCTGGTTCACCTGAATTTGACAGTGCTTTTGCTGGATTGATAATTTTCTTTATTTTTTTTTTAAAGGAAAGGTACAAGCAGGAAGAGAGAAGGGAGAAGCATTTTTGTTTACTTTGAGTTGCTCATCTTGGTTGTTCTCTGCTTGCCCTAGGCCCCAAACCCAGATCTTTGGGATATATGTGGACTGTGCCCAAACCCTACTCCACCAGGGCGGGCACTTGATGGTTTTTTCTCTACCCTCCCTTCCTTTCCCCTTTGTTTTTGTCTGCCCTTTCTCTGTTGCTCCATCTCTCATTAATTCCTTGATTCACTCGTTCTGTCTTGTTTCCAATCTTGAAAGTAGTATTTCCTGGACTGAGAGGGGGAAAGGAGATAGTAAATATACTTGAACAAAGATCCATTTTCCACAGTGGCTTTGAGTCTCACAACAAGCGTTGAATGAATTCCTTGTGACCCTGTTTGGGTTCTTGGCCTTAAATGCACAGGCCATGCCCATCCAGAAGAATGAGGGCCTGTGACATGAACCTCTGATGTGGCCTGTGAGCACATCAGAGTGCAGGATCAGACTGACGGCATCGATGAAGTGTGAAGTGCTGAGACTTTCTCTCAGGCTCCATTTAGCACCTCAGTCCTGGGCTTCAGCAAAAAGAAAATATTTTTGGAATCGATACTGCTATCATTTCACAAAATTACAGTGTTATGTCCTGAAAATGAGCCATAAATCAACTTCAGGCTTCGCTTGCTGGATAACACAGATTTGCTGGGAAGATGCTGGCACCCTGCAACTGGTTTCAGACACTCAGAGGGGCTCAGGTCTCCACCTGGTTATTGCCCCACCAAGGAAGGTGGGCGATCTGGAGTGATGGTCCCCAGCAGACGGCAAGGCCAGGAGGCATGCTGGTGGTGGTTGATGTACTAGAAAAGCAGTGTAACTGAAATCAGACAAAATTTCAGAAACCCAGTCCAGCAGAAACTGCTGCAGAAGCAGCAGAGATCCTGGCCTCTCGAGCAATCCTGGCCCGCTCATTGGTCAGCTTGTGTTGGCAAGCTGGAGATGTGTCACCTGTGGATTTCAATTCCAGACGCTGGCTGGGAGGTTGGTAGAAGCGAATCCTTTGCTGCTGGGAAAGTGCCAAGCTGTGGAGTTCTTCAGGTCTCCCTTTCTTATTTGTATTTACAAAGGACCAGAATTCTGGGTGCGGCTGTCCTGGATATACTTACCAGGTCACCCTGACTCTATGGAAATAGTGGGCAAGAGGGTTAGGGCTTACCAGAAACCTCAATCCAAGAACCGTGACATCAGCCAACGTGGCCAGCTGTGTGAGGCCCCAACGTGACTTCCACTGGATGAAGCTTGGGCCGTCGCTTTGCTGCCCCACAGTAAAGAAGTGTGATTGCTGATGGTCAGAGACTCTGCCTCCACTTTCCATGGTCTTCCTTAGTCCTAGGATCGTGCAAAATACCTGCCTGAGATCAAGAGCTAAATATAGATCTGCTCATCCTCTGAGTGCCAAGACAAAAAGGAAAAATAAATCCAGGTCATGTAATTCAAACTCAGTTATTTGCCACTAAATTCTAAAAGGAATTTATTTTGAAGGGTATTTATCTAAGGGACATTGGAAAACAATGAAAAATAGCTTCAACACAGCTTTTATGAAAGATTAAGACAGCATTTTTTTAATACATTTATTTATTTATTCGATATTTATTGAACATGATCACATCCCAGGCATTGATTAGGCACTGAGGCCGTATCAGGGGAACAGGCACCAAAAACGATTAATACATGGTTTTGATAGTTATGCCAGTTACCTTATGGGGTACAAGTTCTGCTTCTTTGTAAGTAGGAACAGTCGTAGACAATTTATCATTAGGGTCGGAGAGCACAGCATTGTTGTGAATTTCAAAAAATTAATGGAGCAGTGCCCTGGTGGAGTAGCAATTGGGAACAGTCCACATACATCCCAAGGATGTGGGTTTGCATTCTGGGGCCGGGAGGTGGGGAACAACTAAATAAAAATAAATACAAAATGTTTTTTTCTCCTCTCTTCCTGCTTGCCTGCCGGCTTGCTCACCTTCATTCCTGCCTACAGCTTTCCTTTGAAAAAAAAAAAATTAATAATATAGATATGCTAGGTGAGTATATCACGTCAACTTGATACCAGGATATTTACGACCACACACCTGTGTGCAGGAAACTTAGCTCTTCTCTAAAGCACTGGGATCCCCATCCACCTCACCCCACACACGAAGGGCCAGGAAGCCACCCTTCAAATACCCAGAAGGGTCTCTTGTAGGAGAACCTGGTTCCCCCTAAGTTAAATTGCCTTCAGTTCTGCTTTCTGTGGAAGCAAAAATAATGATGAAGTTTCTCATTTCTTGAGAGTTCACCATGCGACAAGCATGTTTTTCTTGCATTATCTCAGTTAACGCCAATGTGACGGAGACAGTGCTATTCTCTCTCCTTATTTCACATAAGAAAACTGAAGCTTAGAAAGGTTAAGTAACTGGCTCAAACTGGACCCAGGTTGGTTTATCTAGAAACCACACACTGCTAACAACCAGGCTGTCCTTCCTCAAAGTGGGGGCTGAGACAGCACAGCAGAAGGAAGGGAAACAGTGCCAGGAAGTTTGGGTTTGCTCCCTGACTGCTGGAAGTGTGACCTCTGTCCGAATGCTGAAATCCTCTGAGTCCCAGTGTCCCCATCTGTCACTGGACAGAATACAATTTCAATATAGTCACCTTATATTTATGTGACACTCCACAGCCTGCAAACTTTCTCTCAATTTAATCTCCATAGCAAGTGTGGGAAGCAGAAATAATCATTACTCCCGTTTGTACAGATGAAGAAACTAGTCTCAAGCAGCATTGTTGCAAATTTCAAAAAGTTACCAGAGATGAATATTCTCCTAAAATGGTCAAGTGACAAGCCAGCACCACCACTGCATCACTACCCTGATATGGATATCACCTGTGTGGCAGGGGCTCCCGCTGGCACGGAAACCCAGCTCCACATTCCAGCTCCTTCAGGCTACCTTCCCGTGCCTCCTGTTCTTGTCCACCCTCCCCGCTTTTCTTGGACACACCTGCCTGCATCTCAGCCCATAGGGCTCATTCCCAGCCCGCCTATGCCAGGACATGTTCCCTGTGAAGGTCCAGCTGAAATTTCTAAGGACCGCCTACAATTTCATCTTTGCTTTCATATCTGGGAACACGGGCTTATGTGGAGTCAAACAGGAGTCATTTGCAAACACTTCTCCTTATTTCCCAACAGAAATTTCTTGCGGGGTGATAGATTTTTGTTCCCTTACAATAACAATATTTTGTGTGTGTGTGTGTATTATTTCTTCTTTAGTTTACATTGCTCTATGATTTAACAAGAATTTTTAATCCTAATTAATTTTTTATGTAAGACCTCAACATATACAACAGATTAAAAGAGCTGCTGTGTCAGTCAAGGCCAAGAAAACAGGATCAACTCCAGGAATTTTATATTTTTTTAAAGGAAAGGTGCAGGCAGGAGTGAAAGTGAGTAGGCAGATAGGCAGGAAGAGAGAGAAGGAAGAAGCACTTCAGTGATATGCCTGGTGTTCCCCCATCCCCTAGCTTGAACAGGGGACCTTGGGATGTGTGGACTGCACTGCAGTGGACTAAACCACTGAGCCACCAGGGTGTACACCCACTCCAGGAATTTTAAACAGGGAATTTAACAGAGGTAATTGGATACAAAATGAGTCTATGGAAGGGCTGAGGTGCCAAATGGGAGGGTGAGTCAACCCAAAGATTAACCAAACAGAAGCTGCTACCACCCAAGTGAGCTGTGGCCATGTGGTAGATGCAGCCTCTGCTGGAGAGGCCGCTGGGCAAAGAGGCGGCTCCTCTCTGCCTCCTGCCACCCAGGCCCCTGCCAATTCCTGCCATTGACAGCAGCGTCCAGAAGCCTGAGAGACAGGGGTTAAGCAGTGCAGAGCAGGCGCAGGACAGGGAAGGCTGCCAGGCACATGACCAGCACACAGGCCCTGGTTGATGGAGCCCTGCCTCCCTGCAGCTGTCTTGTAGGCATCTCGGCTAAAGCCTAGGCTTCCTTGGAGCACAATTTCAGTGCTAGAAGCTCTTTATGATCCCACAGTTCCATGGTTTACTTGCCCTTTGAGAACCAAACGTCATCAGCATGCTGCTTAGTGACGCTGGTGTTTGTGCAAAGCCAGACCTGAAGGCCCAGGGAAATGGGAAAGCTGGTTTCTAATGCCTTTCCACTTTTAATGGAATGTCCCTCTCTTGGCTTCTTTTTTTTCCATTCCTTCTAGAAGCTCCTTCTTACCTCCGGGTGCCTACTACTCCACCAACACTCGGCCACCCAGGCAGGAGCCCTATTTGCCAAATGATCTCTCTCCCCACCCCCACCCTGCTGAATTAAAACCCATCTGCCCAGGGACTGATCTCGGGCTTTGTGGAGCAGTGAGAGCCTGGTTTGGTCTTCAAGACTGGGGGGCTGTGTGCAGCAGCTGGCCTGTGCACCTGCACCTCAAGGCTGGCTTTGCCCATCCACACACCTCTGGCACAGCACCGCCTCTGTTCTGGGCCTTGACTCACAGGGTTCTGGTCAGGGGATATTTGAGGAGATTCCAGTGGCTCTGGGGGCCCAGGCTCTCTGTGCCATAACCTTATGCACCATTAAAAGCCTGGTGTTCTGCCTCACAATTAGGACTCAGCCGACACTTTGCACTTCTTCCAACCAAACCAAGCAGGTAGGAAGAGTTACTGAGTCCTCATGTTGCCCCCTGGGGCCGGGTCTTGCTGTGTCACGGTTTATACCCAGCATTGTGACTTTTCTCTGCTTCCCTCCTCCAAGACTGCAGAGCATTCTGGAAAAGTTCCCAGTCCCCCCGGTGGAAACATCTGCCCTGGAAACCAGGTTAAGGGCATATTGGAACTTCTGCACATTTCTGCTCTGGAATTTGGCCACGTTGAGTTACCTGAAGTCTTTTGAACCTAAACGTGATGATTCTATGACTCCACATGCTTGCTTGCTTCCTTCCACTCCTGATCTACTCTTCAGCTTTCACTTACACCCCCAGCCTGCGGAAGGCCCTCCTGACCTCTCGGGGCTGGGATTGATCCCTGCTCTGTTCTCCCACCATGTCTCAAATGTCCATCTGTCAGAACTGAGACCTTGTCCTGGTCAGGACGTCTCCACCATTTCTCGTCATGGCCGACTTCCCTGACTGCCATTTCCTTGCTGCCTATCTAGACAGCCGGTTCCCTCTACCCAGGGTCCCCTGGGGACCCAAGGTTCAACACAAGAGAGAAAGCTGGAAGCATTTAGCCTGTGTCAATTACCCACAATCTGTCATTTCTCCCCTTTTTCCTAAAGATAGTACCCCCTATGCTGTGTTTCTACCCCACAGTTCTGCAGGCCTGACGCCTCCCCATTGTTGATCCCTGGTAAAGTCTCTACAGGAAATCCCACGCATGCTTGGTGACTTATTTTCCTTCTTTTGGCTTCCCAAGGCATCCTAGAACGTGCCAGCATCATCACAAGCGTCTCCTACTCCTGAATATAGCCTGCATATTTTCTGACTTGGCTGTGATTTTTTTTTTTTTAAAGCAAAGGTATAGACAGGACTGAAGGCAAATAGGCAGACAGGCAGAGAGAGAAGGAAGAAGCACTTTATTTTACTTAGTTGTTCATCTAGGTCGTTCCCCCAGTTCTGACTCTTGAACGGGACCTTGGGATGTATGTGGACTATGCCCAGTGTACTAAGCTACTAGGTCACCTAGTACCTTGGGCTGCGATTTTTCACGCCAGCAGGATAGACAAATCTTGCTCCACTGTCAATGGAAATAATCAATATTCTGATGCTAGACAGTTACTTTTTTCTCCTCCTCTTGCCCTCACTGCAGATCACCATCTTTGAGATGAGTGGAGAGAAGAAGCAGTCATACCAGGCTCCAAGAATCATTCCTGAGCCATTGTCAGAGCCCAAGGGCCCAGATAGGTGGGGAGGAACATCTATTCACTGATGGCTTACTCTAGAGGTCACCCCTAAAGTACTGCCTTGACTCGTCCCCCACATACACCCAGGTGTTTGGGCGTCTTCCTTGTCATGGAAGTCTGGCTAAGGGCAGCCAGAGGATATAAAGGTGGAGATGGCTGGAATATGGGGTGCTTTCCATTCTGATGCTCTACTGGGCTCCATGGGAATAATGACAAGAGTCCCCTTCTAGTCCTTTCAGTTTCTAGCTTTCCGAGGCCAGGGACAGAGCCTTCTGTCCCAGAGCTTCCTCTCTTCACCCTTAGAGAGGGTGTGTCCTAGGAGTACTCATCTCAAAAGCTTCTGTGAGGGCCAGAAAAGATATTTATAATTTGTAAACTGTAAATCACTGCATCTTAAAGTATAGTCTGTGGGTCCCAGGGGTCTCTGAAATCTTTCCAAAGGGTCTGAGAGATCAAAACAATTTTCGTAAAAATCACCAAAACTTCACTTGCCTTTTCCATTGGGTCAACATTTGCACTGATGTGCAAAAGCAGTGGTGGAGAAAACCCCAGCACCTTGGCATGAATCAAGGCAGTGGCACCAGACTGCACTAGAGGTTGTGGAATACTCCCTCTCCTTGAACTTGAAGAGATAAAATACTAGTTTCCATTAAGGGCATATTTGATGAACTAGCATGTGGGGTGGGGGGAGTATTTATATATGTATATATAAAATAATTACATACATACATACATGTATGTATATATATTTACATGTAATAATTTTGAAGGAAAGGTGCAGGCAGGAATGAAGGTGAGTAGGCAGGCAGGCAGGAAGAGAGAGGAGGAAGAAACCCTTTATTTATGTAGCTGTTCATCTTGGTGTTCCCCCTGGCTGACCCCTGGGTCCCTGGGATGTCTGTGGACTGCGCCTGGCGGCTTGATCTGCTAAGCCATCAGGGTGTACAAAAAATATATTTGTTTTATTTCCCTGAAACCCTCAAGTGCACACCTTTTTAATACCCTGTGTTTTGAGATGGGACATACACACAAAGCACTAACACTACATGCTGAAATGCAGGTTGGTCTTGAGGGGCGTGCAATTTTGGAGGTATGTGGCCAACAATTTGCTTTTTCCATGAAATGCCATTTTCACTTAAATGAATGACTTGCAGGTTTAACTTGTTGACAGACATTTTCTCAAAAATAATGACCTGTCACTTCAAGGAAAATAACTGACAGTATTTCCAAGAGTCCAGTGATAACATCTGAGCTTCGAGGCAAAAATTAGAATTTTGAAAAACTTGTATTTGCCTTTTTGATCTTGACAGTGTCCCGATGCTTAGTCTCTTTTCTTATGAGATTGGCGTTGGGATTACCACCTGTGGTTTTCAGTATTACATCGCCAAACGTTTCAATGTTTGAAGATCTGCACAACTCATTGAAACACGATTTTTCTTCAAGGGACCTGTACTTGATGCTGCATAATTAAGTCTGGCTGAAAGATACATCCAAAATGGAAGATTTTATTGCAATGGTGTATGATTTTAATATGAAAGTATAGGAACGTCGATTTGGCTTTTGATTCCACATGCAATGAATTTTAAAGAAATTATCAAGTGTTAAGTTTTAGTGCTGTATCAGAGAATAACTACAATCTTCTGAAAAGGCTGTTTTAATGCTCCTCCTTTCCCAACTACATAGCTACTCCAAATAAAGCATTTTGCCGCAGATTGAATGCAGAAGCAGACAGGAGAATTGAGCTGTCGTCTATGAAATCAGACAATAAAACGCTTTGCAAAACTTAAAAGAATGCCACATTTCCTGTTTTCAAAAATAGTCTTTTGTAAAAAATATTCTTCTGTGCCTACATGGAGTGGTTTTAATAGTTATTTTAAGATGAACTAGTAAAATAAAGATTTTGTTTTAATTTTGAATATGATAAATATCATATAAAACTGTTCGAGTGCCTTCAGAAAATTTCAGAGTGTAATGCTCCTGACATGAAACGTCTGAGAAGAGAATACATTTCAGGGGTCTGGTTTTTTTTCTTAAATCATTTATCTTCCAATTCCTAAGGTGGAGTTCTAATGGAGACCTCAGACTGCAGCTCATGAATCTTAGAGAGAAGAGAGGCTCCTTGCTCAGTTTCCCTTTTCCAGAGCAAGGCTGAGGAACTTGCCCTGAGAGCGAGGGTTAAAAATAGAGTCCTTAGATGCATTAAACATTTGTTCTTAATGTCATGAGTTCCTTGTGGGGTTACCCACAAGCAGAAGACACTTTCAGTTTGTTTCGTTTTTTAAAGGAAAGATGCAGGCAAGAATGAAAGCTAGTAGGCAGGTTGGCAAGTAAGCAAGAGGAGGAAGAAGCATTTATCTATTTTATTTTGTAGTTCATGTTGCTTGTTCCCAGGCCTGGGTCTCAAACCCCAGGCCTTGGGATGTATGTGAACTGTGCCAGCCAGAGGCAGTGAACCAAACCACTACTCCACCAGGGTGCATCCACATTCAGTGGATGTCTATAGTCCCCATCCTGGGCTCCATCATCTTCAAACACAGTAAATGTGAGTGAGGCTTTTCCCAACTATGTCCTCAGTACGTGTTGGCTGGATAAATTGCATCATCTACCCATCCCTTGCCCCATTTTTCTGGAAACTGTCCCCCTAACCTCCATCTCTTCCCTCCTCTGTATCAACACCCTGGGAGCTGTGCTTTTTACATGACCCTCTTCTTCTGGCTACAGTTGATTGGCCAATCAGAGCATTTTTTCTGTGATCTTTTTGGGGATGTGGGACCCAAGAGAGTTAGGTCAGCCTCATTCTAGTTGCCTAGAGATATAACATGTAAATAAAGCGCAAGAGCTTTTATGTCCATGTTTTCTGCCACATGGATGAAGGAGCAAAAAAAGCCAGTTTGCATCAAAAAATGGAAATGACAAAGCTGTACGGAGAGAAGCAGAGACGTGAGCTTGGAAGGTCCTAGCCTGGGTGGCTGTCTTTCTGGGGTCCCAGCCACATTCCTGTGAGTCATGCACGTCCCACTCCCAGAGCCCAGCGTTTGCTGTTTGTTTTCTTAAGCAAGTCTGAGTTGCTAATCAGTACCAGAGACTACTCTCTTGGTAGCCCCAGCTCAGCCCATCCTCAGGAAATAAAGTAATTTGCTTTGCTAAATGAATGGCAGATAACTCTGCACTGAATCAGTTGTCCTTGGATTTTAACAAGCATGCTGGGGTGTGTGTGAATGTGTGTGTGGGCTCAGGCTACATGACTCCATGCAATCAAGCACGGAGGCTCTATTGGTGATTAGAAAATACAATTATCCTAGAATTTTCCAAGGTTGCTTAATGAAATTCAAGCTAATAGGCAGGCAGATAAAGGCTTGTTGTCCTGACTTGTCCTGTTATATTTTTTTATACTTTCTGAGAAAGATTGTTTTTCAAACCCAGAGTCTTTACTAAGGAACGCAAAGTTATTCCATCGTCATCCAACTGGGTAGTTCAGAACGCTTAACCTGGGATGTGAGAATAAAATTTAGGAATCTGTGAATATGAATGGGGACAAAAATGACCTCTTCATTTTTACTAATCTCTAACTGAAAATTAGTATGTACTGCAATTATTCATGTAGGCAGTAAATTAGTTGTAGTTTATAATCAAGTAGCTGTATAAGCAAGAGCTACTAATAAAAATTACAGATGTTGGCCCGCCCTGGTGGAGTAGTGTTTAGGTCGACCGCCTTTAGGTGGCACAGTCCACATGCGTCCCAAGGACCCAAGTTCATGTCCCAAGGTCGGGGGAATAACCAAGAGTTGAATGAACAACTAAATAAAATAAATAAATGCTTCTTCCTCCTCTCTCTTCCTTGCCTGCCTTCCTGCTAACCTATTTCTGCCTGCACCATTCCTTTAAAAAAAATTAAAGAAAGAAATGAAATCTTTAACATTGATAATTGAGTGGTCTTTGAAATGACATTTTATTAGGGGTATAGAGAAAACCACCTGGTGTTATGTAGGCAGCCTCCCCCTCCTTTCCCTGCACATTCCCTCTTATTTCTCCCATTTTTCTAAAATTTTTTCAACAACAGATGGTGTGAAAAAGAAAAGGAGGAAGAGAAAGAAAAGAAAAAGAATAAAAGGAAACTGAGGAAGGCAGAGGTGTCATGGTTTGTATGTGTGTGTGTGATAGGGAGAAATTGTTGGATGATTATGAACTCAAGGTGGGAGCCAAGACAGTGTTTCAGGATGCCCTTGTGAAACAGGACAGTGG
Source organism: Solenodon paradoxus (assembly GCA_004363575.1). Taxonomy (NCBI): domain Eukaryota; kingdom Metazoa; phylum Chordata; class Mammalia; order Eulipotyphla; family Solenodontidae; genus Solenodon; species Solenodon paradoxus. The sequence goes on from RJWH01000987.1 coordinate 440,676, forward strand.
CCATCAGGGACTTTTGTGGAGAAGCAAGGCTGGAGGTGTCAGGAAACATTGGAGTAGTAGAAAGCAGCTCTTTCAGCCTAATGAGCCAACACCACCCATCTGTGTGCCCGATCTATATGGGATATAAATTCTCTCCTTTCTTCTCCATCCAGATGTCGTCAGAATGGGACTGTGGTCAGAATGGCTAAGACTATCTTGTACTCAGAACGTGGAACCCTTGAAGATGGCAAGAAACAGGAAGAGCCCACGTCCTTGATGACAGTAGATTTTCTGAATCAACTAACCCTTGAGCTCAACCACATTTCTAGACTTCCTGCTGTCTCTCTGACCTGCTCTCAAACCTGCCTTTGTAGCCCAGAGCTGTGTGTATGTGTGTATATCCTTCAGGAGTGGGGTTGGAAGCACAAAAGATTTGTTCCCTATTCTTAGAGAGATCATTTTCCAGCAGGGAAAGTTAGATAACCAGCAAGAAAGTAGATAAATTAAAAGGCAATGCAGATGGTGAGAAGCTCTGCTTGGTGATGAGATAGAGGGTGGTGGGAGCCCCGTGTAGGTTGGAAAGTCAGAAAATTATCTTAATAAAAGGGTTTTGGGGGAGGGGTTTGTTTTGGGGCTTCACATGTCTGCACTTTAGCTGCCTCAGTCACCTGAGTCACAAGGGCACAGCTGTTTTAAGTTTTTTATTGATGCAACTTTGGTTTACAAAACACGTTTTAAATGTGCAGGTTCACTCTTCATCAAATACATGACAACACGTCATGCCTGCTACCAAATTTCTAATAGTCCTCCACCGCTGTCCATTGGACCCCGACCACCCTCTGTTTCCCTTCCACCCTCTCCCCACTCTAGTAACCTATGTTGTCAATGTCCAACGGTTCGTTTTTGTTGTTTTTTCTGGTTATTTGCCTTTTTCCTTTATATTCCACCTATGAATGAAATCATTCACTATTTGTCTTCTCTTTATCTCACTTAGCACAATCCCTTCTTGCTCTATGCACGTTGTCACAAATGACCGGATTTCATCTTTTTAGCAGCTGAGTAGTATTCCATTGTGTAGATATACAACATCTTCTTTATCCACCCATCTGTAGATGGGCACTTAGGCTGTTTCCAATTCTTGGCTGTTGTACATAGTGTTGCAACAAACATAGGGGTGCATATATCTCTTTCAATTAGTGTTACGTTAATAAGATCATATGAAATTTCTAGTCTCAATTTTTTGAGTAAAAGTTGCACCAATTTTACTCCCATCAGTAGTGGATAGGGCTTTCATTTAGAAGAATAGGTTTTAACAATCTTCTAATTCTGACATTCAGTGATTTGAGAGATCTGAGGAACCCCACCCCATCAAAGAGGACAATAATAATGACACTAAGAAGGTTTTCTATAAGCAAAATATATTCTCTTTTTCTAAACTCTTAATTCTGCTTGTTACTTTCAACCCTATCAGACTGGCATGAAAGATGTATCAGATTCTTTCACCTGTAAGAGAGAAAACCTAATTCAAAATGGCATAGGCATTAAGGAAACGTAGCATTTTACAAAGCTGGAAGTCCAGAAATAGGGGTGAGTTCAAGGGTTAGTTGATTCAGCAGCTCTGTGATCTTATCAAGGACTCTCTGTTTCTTGGCTCTGCCATCTGGAAGGGTTGGTTCCACTGTCTGGCTGCAAGGTGACTGCAGCCATTCTGATGGTCATTCTGTTATGACAGCATCTAGATGGAGAAGAAAGAAAATCTCTCCATGTGCGACAGGTGATATGGCTTCAGGTTCACCGGTTCTTTCTTCTGCCATCTCACATCTGTTATTGAGAAATTTTAGTGAATTTTTCTTTTTAAAAAATAATTTATTGAAGGAAAATTGCATCATAACATTATACAGATTTAAGGTGTGCATATTGTAAATTAACATCTATATATAAAATATTAAGTTCACCATTTCAGCTCTTCCTTCACCATGTGATTGATCCCTTTCTGGTTAAATTTTTCATTGCTAGTTTCCTTAATGACTTCTTCTTTGACCAGTGGGTAACTTAGAAGTGTGCTGTTTAATTTCCACATCTTTGGGGATTTCACAGGTAGCTTTTATGGTTAATTTCTAGCTTAATTCAAGCTGGTTAGAAAATATAATCTGTATTAATTGAATACTCTTCTATTTGTTGAGATTTGTTTTATGATCTTTGTGGTCTGTCTTGTGGAATGTTCCGCATGCACTTGAAAAGAATATTCTGTGATTGTTGGACAAAGTATTATACAAATATCAATGAAGTCAGGTGCATTGGTAGTTTGTTTCAAGTCTTCCCTGACCCTATGCATTCTCTGATGACTGACAGAGGAATGTTGAAGTACCCTATCATAATTGTGGATTTGTTCATTTCTCTTTCTGTTCTTATGTATTTTGAAGCTCTGTTATTGGATGGATATGTTTGAGACTTTTATTTTCCTAATGATTTGATTGTCTTATAATTAGGAGTTAACTATTTACCTTTAGTAATAATTGCTAGTGCTGAATCTTATGTTATCTAATATTAATTTAACTACCCCAGCTTTCTTGTGATTATTAGTATCTAACTGCTCCATCATTTAAATTTTAACCTGTTTGTGTGTAGGTTTTTTGTTTTTGTGTTTTTAAAAGGAAGGGTACAGGTAGGAATGAAGGCAAGCAAGCAGGTAGAGAGGAGGAAGAACTACTTCCATTCTATTTTTACTTACTTGCTCACACTGGTTGATTCCCCTGGACCTGGAGCTTGAACCCAGGGGTATGCGGGCTGAGCTCCTTTGGAGGCGACTGACCTAACCACTGCTCCACCAGCGCATGCCCTTATGTATGTGTTTTTAAGGTGAGTTTCTTGTAGCTAGCACATAGTTGGGTCCTGCCTTTAAAGGTCCAGTTTAACTATTTCTGCTATTTAATTGGAGTGAACAGATAACTTACATTTAATGTAATTATCCATACAGTTGGATTTAATCGACCATCTTACTGTTGATTTTCTGTTTGTCTCATTGTTCTTTCATTTTTTTCTCTTTTCTTTGGGATGGAATATTTTTAATGATCTATTACACTTTAATTTTAGCTTATTAGTTGTATCTATTTTTTGTTGTTATTGTTCAGGTTCATAAAACATGCCCTTAATTTATTCCAGTGTATCTTCATGCATGTCTAAGAGACTGGACACAGCGTCCCTCCATTTCCCCACCTAACCTTTATGGTGTTATTGACATGTATGTTGCTTCCATATATGCTATAAAATACGTAATACATAATTAGAAATTTTAATTTATATAGTTGATAAAAAAGGAAAAAACTACCCTTTACATGTAGCACATTTTACTATTTCTAGCACCTTTCATTACTTTGAGTAGATTCAACTTTCCATTTCATATCATTTATTTCTGCCCGAAGAGTGACTCTTGACATATTTCTGTAATGCAAGTTTGCTAGTGACGAATTGCCTTCATTTATTCTTGTTTCAAGATGTCAATTTTGCTTTTTTTTTTTTGGATGTGGAAGAAAGCACTTTATTTTTATTTAGTTGTTTGCATTGGTTGCCGCCCTCCCCCCCCGCAGCCCCAGCTCTTGAACCCTGGACCTTGGGGTGTAGGTGGGACTGCTCCCAGGGTGTGCTACATTGGTTGTGCCCTTTGCTTTAATTTCTGAAAGTCTTTGGGGTATAAAATTCTAGGTTGATAGCCTTTTTCCCTTCTAGCATTTTAATGATGCCACTTTGTTTCTGATGCATCACTTCTGGGCAGAAGCATAGTGAGTCACAGATTTGTTCCTCTATATAATTGTATTTTTTTAGCTGATTGTGTTTAAATGTTTCTTTCAATCATGGATTTTTAGAAATTTTTATTGTAATGTGTCTTGATGTGGTTTTCTTTGTGTTTAGTCTCCTTGGCATTCACTGAACTTCTCATTTGTATGGATTTATAATTTTATAATACCTCCAATTCGGAACATTTAGCTATTTCTTAAAATATGTTTTCTTGCATCTTATTTCTTCTGGGATTCCTCATACACCTATGTTAGATCATTTGATAGCCATAAGTCACTAGTCTATTTTTTGCTTTTTTCCCCTCTGCTTTATCTTGAATAGTTTCTATCACTAAGTCTTCAAGATCAGTGAACACTTTTTCTTTAATATCTAACCTACAACTAATCCCAGTGAATTTTTCACTTCAGTTATTTTATTTTTCATCTCTAGAGTCTTATTTTTTTTAGATCTTTAATTTCAATGCTTGTATGCTCTGAATCATTGAAAACATTTGTAATATTAAAACAACAAACATCTTGCCTGTCAATTTCATCATCTGTATCTTCCCATGTCTGTTTCCACTGTCTGAATTTTATCTTGGCTTTGGGTTACATTGTCCTGTTTCTATATACATTTGGTCAGTTTTTCCTGGATGCTGTACTTTTGTGAATTTTGCATTGCCGAGTGCTGGATTTGTGTCCCTATAAAGGTTTGGGACCTTTTAATGGCAGGCAGTTACATTACTTGCGATCATCTTGATCATTCCCAGGTTTAAAGCTTCCTTTGTAAGCTTTTTGTTTTGAGTGAGTAATGAGTAATGAGTGGCTTTCATTCAAAAACTCATGTGGGGTCTCCACTGAAGGCTGGATGGTCAGAATTTGATCATCAAGTATGAGTTCTAAGAACTGCTTAGCCCCCTAGTTTTTCTTTTCTCAGTTTTGTGACTCTTTAAAAAATGCCTGTGTGATTGAGTGATCATCGACAGACTCAGGGGATCTTGTACAATTATCTGGAGCTATTTACTCAAGCAGTTTCTTCCTCTCTAGTACTATACCTTAAATATTGCAACTTTTTAAATGACAACCATTGTCTCTTCAGCTTAGAGCTTTGCTCTACTTGGAATCCCCATCCCTATAGATGGTACCTCTAGACAGAGAGCCAGGGTGAAAATAACTCATCTTTTTTTGTCATTTTCTCGTCAATCAGTGTGTCACCTGATGTCTGAAAAATGTTGCCTTGTATATTTCACTCAGTTTTCCAGCTACCAACAGTGAGAAGATATACCTGGTCCCGGTATCAGGCTAGAAAGAGAATGTACTAATATCATTTTAACATCCACATCAAGTAACAAAATTCTGGTTACGCAGTTAAAAAATTCTAATAAAAAATTAACCAAACATTGATTTACTGAATGATTACTCATAAAAGTTGCATGTGTTTATGTTTTAATGACATTATACTAGGCACCCTGGTAGTTTGCAGTTTATGGAACAATCTATTCCTAAGAATTCTATCTCATTAAAATTTAAGATAGATTAAAATGTATTCACAAGAAACACAAAATAAGATGAACTGTGCATGCAAGTGTGGTTTTAAATGCATTTAAAGCAAGTCACACTTTCACTGGCATTTAAACAAGTCTGATGGGGTTCCATAGGAGGTGAGGGAAGGAAAGATAAGCAAGAAGTCATGTTGGTGGCAGAGGACAAAATGGAGTCAAAAAGTGTCACTCGTTTCCACAGAGAGTTACCTGTGGGGCTAGACAGAACCGAGTCAGAAAAATCAGTCTACTGTATTAAATATTTCTTCACAGACGCTGTCAGGATACAGCTGTATCTATTCCGAGGGTACAACCATAAATAAGACTCAGCACATTGACAAAGGAAATTGTTTACATATTCTTGGACACTTGGAAGTGTTTTAGTTTTTATTTTATTTAAGAATAAACAGACATGATGTGAGATTTTTAGGAACGTTTCAAAAATCCCTTTTCTATTGAAGGCAATCAGATGTGAAAATTTCACCTGAAATCCCAAACAACTCCCTCACATCACTGGCCCCAAACACAGCTCTGCCTTTAACAGTCCCCACTCCTTCCTGAACTCCTATTCACAGCTGGCCTCAGGGCCTTTGCATAAAATTCTTCCTCCCTTGACCTCATTTTCTTGCTCGACTATCCTCCTCCTAATCTTTGATGTGTCAACCTTACTGCTTCAAAGAGGCTTCCCATGAAGATTCAATTTAATTACACTATCCCCTGAATTCTCCACCTTGAAAGAATGAGTGGTCATTATTTCTGGCTTGCTTTCTCTCAGATCTGGCCCTCTCCCTTCCCGGGGCCCATTTGGTAACCCCAGAGGGACTGATCCCTCTGGGCAGTGTTTGGACTCTGCTTCTTGACTTCTGCAGAAACTCAGTCTTCAATGGGTGTCAGAAGAGTAGGAAGTGGGGGTGGGCGGGTGAGGTAGTTTTCTCCCTTTTCTTTTGCCTTTGATTTTACCTGCAGGAAGGCTGAAGTTCCCATGTCTGCTACTCACCCTAGTCCTTCTTGGACAACTCCTATCTTGGTTCAAACTGTCTCTCCCTGATAGTCCCAGGTCCTGGACTCTGAAAGCATCATCTCCTCTTTCAACATCACCTGTTTTATCCCTTTATCGAGTGACTTCCTGCTGCTGTTAGCCTCTGAGTTTTGTCACTACTCCAGACTTTTCAGCATTTCACCACCCATATAAGTCACAAATCCCCTGCATTCAATCCCCTTTGCTCTGTGTACTCAGAGTGGGTTCTCACATCTGGGTTGGACATTGATTGATACAGCATGTGTCTCCAGTGGTACATGTAACTTTATCAACTGCTGTGTCTTTTAATCTAATGTCTGAATACCTCCCTGTTCCACACATTCTGTAAAGAAAAAACATTGTTTTTCTTCACTACAGAATCTGACACCCAGCACAGTGCTTGACTTTTGAGAGATGTCCAACTAATATTTGTACGATACATGCTTGGAAGGGAAGGTAGCATTGAGGAGCTCAAATTTACCATCAATTCTGATGCCCCAAATATTTTATTACATCAGTTCAAATTCTATAGACGACAGAGAGCAAACCAGAGGGAGCCATCGCTCATGGTGCTACAAAGAAAACCAGTTTACTGTGGGGAGACCAGAGTGCTCAGCCTTGCTGCTATTATTGTTTTCTCTTTTCTTTCCTTTTTTTTTTTTTTTTTTTCAAATTCCACTTTAGTGGAGAGAAACTTTCTCATTTCCCATTTCAGCTCACTGAATTATTCATCAAAAATGTTTCGCTAGTATTTCCTCCTGTCGGAGTTCTGCAGTTCCAGAAACACTGTGCCCTGAGTTGCAATCAGAGCAATTAGCAGCTCTTGCGGGACCCAGCTTGTCAGTACCCACAGATTCCTGCCTGGAGCCGTGGAGAGCCAGCCCCGCCTGAAGTCTGACTTATCTGCAGGGTTGGCGTCAACCTGAGTTCATCTCCCCATTGGTCCCTGCACGCTCCCCATCGTCCAAGGCTGAGCAGCAGACCAAATAATCATCGTGCTCAGAGCTTGGGAGTTTTGCTAACATCGCCTGTTGTCTGACAAACTGATTCCTTTGGTCTCAGCGTCTCTCCCTCTAGAGTGAGAAGGACAGCGCTTGCTGTGTCATCGTGGCCCTGAGCAGTGTCCTCTACTGGGATCCCAATGGGCTCTGCCGAGTGGCAGACGACTCCCTCAGATAGCAATTTGCCTTGAAGGATGATGTCTCTCCAGAAGGCATTCCTGTTTTGATGCAAGTGTGCCACTGTTACACAACCTCCATCCCTAGAAGGGAAGACAGATTCTGAGTTCTCTCCAGCGTCTCATCCACATCTATCCTCAAATCCATCCCGTGGACCTGTGTTCTGGACACAGCAGCTATGTAGGCCAATAGTGGACAGCATGCTTCCACTGCCAAAGGTCTCTCTGGGATCTGTTGCTTGGGGGATCCTGCATGGTGCTGTCAGCAAGAGGAAATGAGGGGTCAGCATGAAGTTCTGGCTCTGCGAAGCCATTTCTCCTTTGCCCGCGTCCGTGATCGGCTCTGCCACCAGGGGGCACTCGAGAGGCGGGAAGGTCGGAGGAGGACGCGGCTGGTCCCTGTTTGCTTTCTGCGCTGGCGCTTCAGGAGCCTTCCTGTACCCGGACAGCAGCTCCTTCCCAGAGCAGCCGCTGAATCCATGTTGCAGGTTTTTCCATTTTATAGACGTACCTGTGTCACCCACTCCCCCAGGGACACTCACAACCCATCAGACATTCCCTTCTGAGTTTGGGTCTCAGCACCGGGGCATCCTCCCAGCTCAGAGACATCAGCACCAGCTGGCTGCCTCCCCCACCTCAGCCCTAGCCTTTTCTGGGTCCCTCCTCCAAGCTGCTAAATGTTTTAATAGCTCCAGTCTCTTCCCTGAGTGTCCCCAGCCCAGGGGAGGTGGCTGCTTCCTGCTGATGCTGCCAACGTGATACCTTAGCATTCCTTTACAAAATCCATTTTGCAGTTTACAATTCTTCATGTGAAATTCTCTCTGTCCAAATATTCTGGTGATCTCTGTCTCCTTGTGGACCCTCACTGATGTAGAAATGGGAGCCAGGCATGGAGGCAGGGTTGGAAGACAGGGGAGAGAGGAGGTCAGGGTGGGAGAGAAATTGTAGACCACTAGTCAGCTGTGTGTGTCACGCTGAGACACCTTCTGGGGACTGCTGGAAGCACCATGTACTCTTCAGGGAGTCAGGTCTTGAAAGCAGAGCACATACCTGGGAGCCTGGGCTCAGAGAGCCAGAGATATTTGTAGATAGGAAGCCCTACATATAGCAGTCATCTGAGCAAGTGAGGGAGCAAATGAATGAGTCCTCTGTGCACTGGACAGTGAAGACAGGAAGAGATACTTTTTCTAAGAGGACCCTAACTGGACCCATCTCCTCATGACCCGCATTTCATGCCTGCTTCTAGACTCATGGTTTGGCAGGACAGATGGTCCAGATAAGTCACTGTGGACCAACCCAAGCCATGTTTCCTTCAAGGTCAAGCTGAGTTGCTGCTATGCTCATGGAGCTTTCACTTAACCCTTATCCCACAACCACCTCTGCTCTCCCTTTATGGCAGTGATGGTCAGTACCACTTACTTGGTAGGAGAAGAGGTCCCAATGGACTAGACATTTTTCCCTGATCTCATGGGGGCATCCACAGAAAAAACAAAAAGACAACACTGACTATCATCTCTCAATGGTGCCTAGAAAGTGTTTGATAAATAATTATCAAGTGAATGAAGGGATGGTTGGGCAGATGGATGGACACATCAATGGATGGGTGGTTATGTTAGTGGGTGGGTGAAGCAGTGGGTGAAGGAATGTCTTGCTGAAGACTGAGACAGGCAGTCTGGGGCGGGGCCATCTATAACTGATGCCCCACATTCTTGCTGCCTACCGTACTTTTCGGTTTCTGGTAGTCACTTCTCCTGGGACAACGAGGAACGGTGTAGTGGAAGGAAAACTTAGAACATAGAAATGATCCGGAGACGTGAGTCTTGAACCCATGTGCTCTCTCCACCCCAGTGCTAGAAACTGCTGCAGCAGCTCAGCCCAGAGCTGATTCCCTTAGTCCAGCACCAGGCATCCAGGCCACCTGGCCTGGCTTCCCCAGGGGCTGCAACACCTGAGCGGCTCCTGGACCACATAGTTGTTCCAAAGCTCTCCCCCCTAATGGGAGGAACCTGAGACCACCAAAGTCGTGAGACCACTGACGCTCAGAGACCAGAGACCAGTCCTGGAGTGGGGTGTGCGGTTGATGAGGAGAAGGTCCACATTGGGCCACCTTTGCCAGACCAGCATGCTGCCAGGAGCCACAGAGCTCCATAATGTCCCAACACCACTCTGTACGAAAGCCACTATGGAAATAGGCCTTGAATAAAGTCAGAGAGCTGTGTGGTGTCGAGCTCTGCTCCCGGGAAGCAGACCAGGAGGCCCGTTGTCCTGCTGCAGGACTTTTATTAGGCCTGCTCCTGGGACCTAACCCATTGCAGGAGGGGAAGGGGCAGGGAAGCTGGCCAAAGCATCATCAGACTCCAGCTCCACGGGCTCTGGGATGGGGGTGGTCCCGACGAATGTTCCAGCTGTGGGAGTTGATCAGTCATCAGATGCCACTGCCCCCAAGGAGCAGCATGACCTTGGAGAGACAGTTGTGATCACCTGAGGATCTCCTAGGGGACTGACTTCTAAGTCAGCACCTGGAAAGGGGAGTTAGGGGAGGCCTAGAAGAAATTCTCATCTCTTTTCCTGTGGAAGGCAGACCCTGCACTGACCCGGGCCAGGTCAGGGAAGCCTTCCTCTCCCAGCCCTGGGCCCCCCAGCCCCCGCATCGCATTAGCAGTTGGCCGCTGCTGTCAGAGGCTCTGGGAAGATAATCTATCCGGAGAAGTGCGTGGGAATTACTAAATCAATAAACACTGCTAGCTTCTCCTCAGGATCACCTCAGCCCTGCAGCTCCTGCCTGAATACGAAGGAAGCAGCAAATGCTTAGATAACACAACTCACAGGCCTGGAAAGGAGGGGACAGTCACACTCCCAGGCACCCCCAGGATTAGGAGACACACCTCCTCTACCTTCCTTTTCCACTTTCTAGCATTGACAGAGGTAAGCAGGGAGACAGCGCAGATCCTGCTGTCTGCTCAGACTCAGCTTCAAAATCCCAGCCCCACCCACAGATCGTTGTCAAAGGCCAACCCCAGAATCCACATATGTGATGTCTTTCCCTCACCCGTTCTGGGGACAAGGGACAAGCTTTCATTTATTTACTACGGAAAAGTTAGTCTGCTGCCCCAAAGCCATTTTAAATAAGGAAGAAGCTATACCATGCAAATTCAAAATTAAGAGACTCTATTCTAATGATAAAGAATAACAATAGGTAAAACTTGCAAACTGTTGGTTGCTTATTGCATGTAGAACATGTTTTAACACTGACATATGCTAGCTCACTTTATCAACGGCTTCCTGAAGTGGTTGTGATGGTTGTTTTGTGCTCTTCGTTTTACAAATGATGAAACAGAGGCACAAGGTTAAAAAGCCAGCCCAGGGCCCACAGCCAGGACATGGAAGGGCTGGGATTTCAACCCAGGGCCCATGCTCGAATAGGTCAGCTTAACATATATGTGTCTCCCTGCCCCCACTTCAAAAGCTAACAGAGTGCTTAGTATTTCCCTCCTGGGGACTCTTCCAGCACAGAAGGGGGAAACTGCTCGGAGACAAGCATTCCTTTCTTCAGGGGTGCATGATTCCGGAGAAATGAGACCCGTGCTTTCATACTGCTCACCTTTGTGAACACTAAGGCAAGAACAAAAGGTGGAGGCGGGTATCCTGAAGTGTGGGGCTTCCAGAGAGCTCAGCCCTTCAGCCAGCTCCTGGGTCTCTGTGCCAGAGGACTGCTCTCGACACCCAGGTGTGGCCATGCATGGTGAAGGCACCTGCCCAAGACGTCCACTTTGGCACAGGATGACTTAAGGCACTGTAGACTCACACTGTATCATCTTACCACTCCCTGTACTACCTAAAAGAATGAAAATTGGGCACACACCCTGGTGGAGTAGCAGCTTGATCAGCTACCTTCTGCCAGCATAGTCCACAGACGGACCAAGGACGCAGGTTCATGTACCAGGCTTGTGGGGAACAACCAAGAAAAATAAAATAAAACAAAGTGCGTTTTCCTCCTCCTTCTTCTTGCCTGACTGCCTACCTCTGCTCACCTTCATCCCTGCTACACCTTTTCTTTAACAACAACAGAAGAGTGAAAATTAGGGATATTCCCCAAAATTAGTGTTGTTACCAGGAATAATCTTTCTACTGGAGACTGTCTCTTTGAACGTCTACTTATAAATCACCTACTCTTCATCACATGACTCACCCTCTCCTTGTCATCTGAGTCCCCTTCCCCTCCTTGAAGCCCCAGGCTCCTAGCCCACTGTTTAGCTCAGAATGAATAGCCCCATTTTGCCTCATTGGCTTTGACTCCACATCTCTATACATTACCCAGTAATACATATGTGCTTAGTAAGTAGGTGCAGAATTAAATTTTTTCCTACTAATCTGTCTGATGTTAATTTGATTATTCAACCAGAAGAAGATCCCAGAGGGGACCGCTGCTCCCAGACAATAGGAATAATCAGAAGTGTCCCCTGAGGCAGCACTTGGCCTCCCAGACCTGCTGAGCCTCCTTCTCCTCTATCCTGGTCTCATTTTCCTCTTCCTTCCTGGAGATTCCAGGGAGCACTTGCTACTGGAAGTGCATTCACACAATTTCTCATCTCTCCCTCCCCTGCCTGGCATCCCTGTTTAAGACACCACCTTCAGGCTAAGAGGCCGGAGAGGAAATGTATCTTCTGAAAGGTTTGGGAACTGAGCTTAGAGGCGGAGCAGTCAGGGCAGGGAGGGAAGGTTAGGAGCACCCCAGCCTCTCCTCTCATATCCCTGCTATCCCCCCATGTCACCTGCTGGCAGGTGTCATCCTGATTTTCGAGTGTGTGGGGAAACAGACTCCAGGGACAGGGGCAAAGTTGGGTCATTTTTATATTCTACCACATTACTCATGGCACTGCATTCCTTTGGGAAGGCTTTATGTTCCCCAGTTTCAAAATCACTGAGGTAACCAGCATTAGTAGCCCAAGGCACTGGTTAGTAAGTGGAATGCTGGGAAATGGGTCCCAAGCAGTCTGATTCTACAGCCAGAGTAGTGGCCCATCACTCAGCACTGTTTTCCTACATGAATACAGGACCTAGGATAGGCAGCTTGTAGTTAGTGTGCAGTGGTTTTAAATTTACCATCACGGATATGCTAGAAGTAACTTTTTTTTTTTTTAAGAAATAGATGAAACTATTCTCAGCTCCCGTGGAGTAGAAGGGAAATTCGATCCTCTTCCCGGAAGGCAGGCCTTGGTCCTGGTGCCGGGTGATGAGAGCACAACATTCAGGGAGGATCTTTCTGTCTTGGTCCCACTAAACTGAGCAGTGCCTGAGCTGCTGGAGCCTGACCAGGACTGGGATCCCAACCTGTGGACTGAGCATCCCTGTGCACCCCAAATGTCTTCTCTCCACACAAATGGGGTAACCTATTCCTCGAGCACTCACCAGTCCACAGCCCCTCTCCACATTGTGAGTTCTTTCTCTCTGCAAACATTTTCTCAAGCTAAGAGTCAAAAACAATGGAATTTGGATATCTGATTTTGTGTACTCTCAAATGTCGTGGTTTCAAGTTAAAGCACTCTTCATCGCAGACTTGGGGACATTTGGGGGAGGACAGATATTAACATGGAGAAGGCACTCAGGACATGCTCCTCAAAGCCACACTAATAGCTCTTCATGTCCTTTCCCCATGACCTGGAGAAGGGTGGGTAAAATGAAGCACATCGCCCTCCATGCCTCCTGTCCTTGCTTCCTGTTGTTCATGGAAAAATCTTCTTGCTCGTAAATGCCCTTCGTTCATGAGCTGGCTCTCCCCTCAAGCTAACTGGTACTCCCACCAGCCTCAAGGATGTTAGCTCTTTCAGATCTTCCACTCGTACCCAGAGTGTAACCAAATCCCACAATGTCTGGAATAGCCCTACCCCGCACTGCACCATCTGGAATGCTAGGCCAGGGACACAAGTGTTCAGGAAGAGGACAAGGGGCAATCCCTTCATTGGGCTGGGGGGGAGCAAGGTCACAGACAGCCCCAGCCAGGCCTCAACCATCCCTTCCCACATGCTCTGAGAGCTGCACAGAGGCCTGTAGCTTGACCACTGCAGATTAGGTTCTATTCCCACCCACCCTGAATGGACCTCGCTGGTCAGCTGTCTATTCAGGTCAATCTCCTCTACCTGCGGGGCCATGTGACAAAGAAGTGGCCCCACTGGGATGCCTTTCAGTGACCTCTGAGGACCCCATGGGAGGAAGTGGAACAAACTGAGGAGCTTAGATGGCCATGAACTTACCTTGCACATCCATTTATGCATTGTCCCAGGTGCCACCAACAACTGGCTCATTAAAAGGAAGTATCATCTCTGCACATCATTCTCCATTTCTCACACCACCCCTGACTCCATTCTTTGTCCTTTTGACCTTGTTCTTCATCCAGGGAATCTCCAGGCTCTCTTGCCTCCTGACCTCCAGTTGGATTCGGTCAGTTGAAGACCTTGGCAGGAGCTGGAGATACAAGGAGAGCAACTGGGATATTCCTTCTGGCCTCCTTCTCTCCTGCCCTGCTTCATGGCAGTGCTTCCCCCAAGGGCTCTTGTTCGCCCCTCCCTGCCCCCACCTCTGCACCGCCCTTCCATCTTTCAGGGTCTGCATTTCTCTGTGTTCCTCAGCATATCTCGTTCGTTCCCTTAACTCTGCCACCCCTCTGCAAGTACCCTATTTATTCAAGTCTCTTCACTGAAAACACCTGGAGCAAGTCCTATCTCCTGCCCAGCCCGGCTACCCAGCCCCTAACTGATACAATATGGCCCCTGCCCTGAGGGGAGGTAGACCACTTGGGTATGTGAGGATCTGGGCTTTCTGCAGATGCTGGGCAAGGAGAAACTGTGTCCTCTGTGGCCAGCAGGCCCACACTAGCATCTGGCCTCTCCAGGACTCTAGCACCACAGCCCCTTCCCCTCGCCTGCACTGAACCTGAATCAGCATGAAAGAAACGGGTTCCGGGTGAGAGTTCTGCTTCTCCTTCCTGCTGGTCGAGTGACCTGGATAGCCAAGCCTGATGAGTGTCAGTCTCTTCCCCAGACTCTCTCAAGGATGCAGCAGGCCAAGAGCTGACAGGACAGGCCCTAAGGAGATAGGTCCAGGTGACAAAGGAGGACTGAACAGGACAGGAAAGGGGTTCAGGCGCATAGTGGGAGAGACTCTGGAAGTGGACCCAGGCTGACAGCCAGCATGGGGCGCAGCAGGAGCCCACTGAATGGTACTGGGCTTCCTGGCAGGGCTGTGGGGTCCCAAGGGCTCAGATGGAACCCCATCTCTTCCAAACAGATGATGGCCACGTCTGGTGACATGAACTATGGCCAGTGCAGGTACCAAGTGTTGGGGACTCAGAGTGATGCAGGGACAGCATAGCTCAAAATCTATAGGGCAGTATGCAGATGCAGGAGTGAAATATCTACTAACTGGAAAATCTGAGACTTCAAAGAGCGAGGGCCCCACCTTAGCAACCTGTGCATAGAGACACACCCTAGTTACTCAGCCAAAACTCCAGGCAGCTCTCCTGAGAACTCCGACTCTCACGAGAGCTGCAGCCCTTGGGTGGGCCCAAAGGGGAGGTCCTTCCACGGTTTATAAGAGACTCTGTTTTAACAGCCAGTTCACTTTTTTCTGGAACTCCTGAAAGGCATGCGTCATTTTTGTCTAGTTGTTTCCAAAGAAACTTGCCACGTGGTGCTGGAATAGGGTGTTTCCTTGAATTCTTTCCTAGGAGGAACGCCATTTCATTATGTCTCAATCACCCGCATCAAAAGGATGACGGCAAAGAGGGCGATGCTCGAACTTGGCTTTTTCATGGGGCTGAGGAGTTGGGGAGGGTTTTCCAGTTGCTGGTGGCGGTGTTGGGGATGAAGAAGCACAAAGGGTTCGAAGATGGCAGCCATCCTAGTACCCACCATTAGGAAAGTGTCAGCCAGGTGGGCGGGAGAAGAAATGTTGCGATTACAGGGTCTCTTAGGCCAGGATCAGAAGGCGAGCTGAGAGAGGGAGCCCTGGCCGCTTTCTTGAGTGCATGCTCCCTGGAGAGGGGCAGGGGTGGAGCAGGCCCAGCATGTGATGTCAGCCTTCCCACCCAGAGCTCTGGAGCAGGGTTTAGTCTGGCCTCAAGAAAGGGGACAATGAGCAGCAGGGGCTGGTGGACAAACCCTCTGGCCTGGGGGCTCCTGTTCAGTCCGATGCTCAGAGCAGCTGTGCCAGCAGCCACACCCCTGGCAGCTAGGGTGGGGGCACGGCCTGCAGGACTGTATCGGGCGGCGTGTGGCTGGACTCCACCGGCCCCCTGTCCCACAGGATCCTCCTGGCTCTCATCTGCCGCCCTCCCAAGTGACAGTGCTGGTCTCATCCGCCAGTAAGCCAAGCCTCTGAGGCCCCACTCTAGAGGGTCAGAGTCGTTCCTTCCAGACTGGGCCTGCTGGAAGGGCTGAGCGTGGCCCCACGGGGAGGAAAGTCAGGGGAGATCGTCTCTGGCACACCTGGCAGCCCAGGCCTCCTGAATAGTGAGAATCAATGCAGGTTGTTTATAAGGGCACATTGACGACAGGCTTTTCTGGGTGTTTTGGGTCCCCTGCCTACCCCGTTGGGGTGTCCCATGTGACTGTCAGGGAAGGGACACATGGAAGGCCTCCAGGAGCATTTGTCCTGTGCATCCGTGGTGCGGTCTCTGGCCAGAGGCGACTTTGTCATCTCGTGCTTAGACCTGAAGCCAACAGCTGTCACCTGCCACAGCACCGCAGAGGGCCTCCCCACACTATTCCCTGTCCCCTCCACTCGCTCACTTCCAGACATCAGCATCTCCCACTGGTTTACCAGGAGGCCGAGTGGCGGATCAGTGGGTGTGAACCAGAAGCAGGGGCCGAGACCTGGGAAACGGAAGCGGGATTCAAACCCAGATGGCAGCGGTGCCCTGGCACGGCTCGTCCTGGTTTGCCGCCTGGGCCTCGTGGTCATGGCGGGCCTTGGTGCGCATTGTCGTGCCCAAGCGCTTTCCACCAGGCGGCCCAGAGAGGGTAAGTCGCTTGCTCAAGTCACCCGGCGAGTGAGTGATGGGCAAGGGCGGGGACTCAGGGGAGCTTACGTTTGCCGGCAGGCCCTGGGGATTCCCAGGGCCACTTGGAGGGCTGAAGTGGACGTCATATTTGAAAATTACTAGCACAGTTTCTCGTCTCTCCCCTTCTGCTGCGTCACAGTCCTGTTACAGAACCTTCAATTCTATCACTGACTGTCCAAGACCAACAGCTGCGGGTCCTGGCTCTCGCCCATCTGTCCTCTCCACGTCTCTATCCCTGTCCTCACTCCTACTCTCTGGACCCAGACACAGTCTCTCAGGCCTCTGAGTCTTTTCACCTGCGGAACTTTCCCTGGGATGCCCCTAGTTCCTGGCTGGCTAACTAACTCGCTGAGATTTTGCTATTCTGCTCCAATCTAACTGAGCCTTCCTGCTCGGCCCACCCAATGCCTCGTTCTGGGACCCCGAGCACCCAAGGGCTCACCTCTGCCACATCCACAGCATGATGGCAGCCCTGGTCCACACGTCCAGCTCCGCCACTAGACGCTAGGCTTCTCGAGGCCAGGAGGCTCCCATCCCTCCCCAGAACCAACACAGGGACTGCCTTCCATCACGCAGTAGGACCCCCCAAACAACGCTAAAACATTGAGTGAATGGGCAAGCCTCAGAGCTCTTTTCCTCACCATGGGTCTCGGTGCTGGACTCTGTGAGGGACCAGCCTCTGTCAAGGGACTTGAGGGAGAAACAACCAACCAGGAGGTGGCTGTGTCCACCACCTCAGGGGCTGTGAGAATCCAGGGCAGGAAACCTCCTCAGGGAGATGAGGCTGACCCTAGTGCTTTGGGTGCAAAGGCAGGGGAAGTGGGAGAATGCTCACCCCGGGATAGAAAACTGGACAATTCAGTGACAGCAGGCCAGTGCCATCCCTCCTGAGCCAAAGGCCGTCCCTGCCGTTTCTCTGGTTAACATTTGGAAATGTGAGTCCCCTGAAGGGTCTCCTCTCTATGTTTCACTGCTGATGTCTGAGCTGAGCTCTGTGGAAGTGCTTTTTAAAGGGATTTGTGCTGGGTGGGTTTGTTTTTGACAAGACTTTGCAAAAGTAAAATTGTTTTGGAAAGGAGGAGGATTAAGAGAAGAGAAGACGAGAGGAGAGAAGGAAGAGAGAAGGGGAAGAGTTGTAACTGCTGGATCTTCAAGAGTCTAACAAATCATCCTTTTCTCTTTGGCAAATGAAAAGCTGAGGCCCCCAAACATGAAAGAAGAAGAGACCTCTTTTCCTCAATCAGCTAATGACAGAACCAGGGCCCCCAGCCAGCCACCGGGGTGAACAGGGCGTGACACCAGTTGACCGGAAGTCTGGGTGGGTTGGTGGAGGGCAGGTTGGGACCTCATGAACCATGACCCACTCTTCCCTCTGGGGTCACTGCAGGTGTGGGTAGAAGGCATTATCACCACCCCTGCCCATCTCCATAGCCAACCCGCAGTGGAAGTCATCCTCCTTCCTCTGTGCCCTGCCTCCCCACTGTGCAGGACCCCATCACCAGAGGGTCCACCTGTGACACAGAGCCTGAGATACACCTGCTCTCTGAGGAAACAGATAAATAAGGTTAAGAACAAAGAGTTCTCAAGTTTCAGCCAAGGTGTGGGCTGTAATGGTAGCTGTTTTGTGCCAGGAGGTAATGGCTGTAAATCAGACTGCGCTGGATGGGAATTCTGCTGCGTTTGGAAGTCCATTTGGTCTTATTGCTTGTTCAGCTTCTTAATGCATTAATGATAAAACATAAGGGTGAATATGTCTTCCAAAAAAATTGCAATTAATCAATATGCACTTATTCCATTTGGCTGCAGCTAAGTGGTAAACAGGAGTTCGGCCGTCTCCGCGAGCACCATGCTCTTCGTGGTCTCAAGGCCTTTCCCAGCAGAGGCAGGGCCCCAGGGAGTTGTCCCAGGAAGGGAGCTGCAAACCCAGAGACCCTGCAGGAGCCAGCGTAGGTGCCATCTTCTGCAGAGAACTAGGGTGGGGGCTGGATCCGCACAAGTTCAGGCCCTGCTCCAGCTGCCAGCCTACTATCCTCTCCCACCTTAGACAAAGGCCCTTCCTTCGATGCATGCAATTTTCTCACCTGTAAAGTGGGGTTAGGACTTCAGCTCCATACACTCAGTGGTGGGATTAACAAATAATCTGGAATGCAGGAGGTGTGTCATCAATGCGGGAGATGTAAAATTCAAACAGGTTAGTGAGTGCCCAGGGTTCACATGGGTGCAGGCTGTGGTTAATGATCCATTCATGTCATTCATGTTTTCATTTTTATCATATACCACCACCCCCACTCCCCCATGGGGTCCCAAATCATTGTCTTCAGCAACTGCTGTTTGCCTGTCTAAGTCTTAGCTCATCATTTTACAGATAAGGGAATTAAGCCCAGAGAGGGTAGGTGATTTGCCTCAAGTCACACAGCGGGCTAGTGGCAGAGTTTCGTCTTCCCCTCCCCTCCCTTAACCCTTAACACCTGACCACAATAAGTGACCTGGGATGATAAAGAGTAGGATCTCCCTGATATCTGTTCAACATTGATTAGGGAAGGGGCTGAGCTCTGTGGCAGCAAAGGAGAGAGTCATTAGCAGGAACTCAGCTGTTACCACCCTCTGAACTAAACCAGTGAAGAACCTTTCATTTCTTCAACCAATTCTTATGGCATGACCCCCAACTCAGCCACCAGGTCACCGTAGCCTGTCCCAGGAGAGCAGAGCTTCCCCAAACAGCCTATCAAAAGATTCCTTTCAAGCACATGCTTCTTGGTGTCTTTGCTCCTTGAAAGTCCTGTACCCACAATTTGCCCATTCCATTCCACCTTAAGACCTCTTCTAAGTGCTCCCTGGCCCTCCTGGCATGATGCACCTCTTTACCTGGCTTGACCCTGGGATAATTATATTGTCCCTATTATATGAACGAAATCCCATTATATAATGACACTTTCATCGACCATGCTGTTCTCGGGTCAATACAGAGTGTTCTGGAAAATTCAGTTGTCAGCAGCCCCAAGCCTGGAGGGTGTGCCAACTGCAGTGATAGACGCTTGATAGCTGCTCAGTAAAACCTGCTTCAAAATGTCCTTCAGACTGCTCAGGACTGTACCGTGTCCCCCTGAACAGAGCCTCCTTGATTCCCTCTCCCTTCTGCACATGATGCATCATATCATTTAAGTGCTCTCTTCAGAACAATCCCCACTTGGTCTGTTTCCATCCAAGAGGCTTCCAGCTCCATTCCACTGCAGTCTGCAACGGAGCGGGGTGGGGCGTGGAGAGGGCGTCACACATGAAGTTCCCCAATGCTACCAGCCAAGGGCCAGAGGAGGGCTCAGTGGGCGACCAGAATGGAGGGAATTCCATACCACGCCCTGCTGGGCCCTTGGTATTTGCTGCTTCCCCATGTTGTGTCCCAGCCACTTGGGAGCTGATCACGAGCCCTGGGTGGAGTTTCATCCTCCCACTGGCCTTTTGGGAAAGCTCAGTGCTTGGTACCTGGGTGCGGCCCTTGGGCTTCCCCCAAGTTTTCTCCTCCTGGGTGTGGTCGTCCCCCTGACAAGGGTGAGTGGCACAGCTCAGCATCAGGGCTAAGTCTCACCGGGCTGCCAGGGCTCAGGGCAAGGCAGCCAAATCTGTTTGCAAAGGAGGGGCCATCAGAGTCACTATTTGTCTTCTGACTGCTGTGCAGCATCCTGCATTAAGGCCTCGGCAGCCTTCCAGCAGAGTTTTGCTTTTTACTTTATTATGGTGGTTGGGCAACTTGGGAAATCTGAATTCCACTGACACATTTACGATCCCCTTGCCTTTCAGCGGGTGGAGAAAATCCATCTCACAGACACAGGGGCCTCCTGTGCTCCGGGACTTGTAAAGGATAAAGACGCCTTCTGGTTGACTGGGAAAGCAGAGAATCACTGAGCAAAAGGGTCCCAATGATGGTCCCTTTGTCTGGAAGCTTCCTTTCCCCTTGACTTTTCACTGAGGGAGCGACTGTCCAAGTAGACACCCTGGCAACTGCTCTTGGGGACACTGCTTCAGTCACCACCGTCAGAGTCACTTTTGCCACAGGCCCCAAGAGCTTCCCAAAGGCTGCAAGAATGTTTTCAAGGCTGGGGAGATGAAAAGAGGGGAGTGAGGAGAGAATGTTGGCTACACAATGCAAAAAAGAAAACTTTATTTGAAATTAAAATGAAACCGCTATAGAATGTAATATGTTATCGGCTAGTCAGCTGCAACTCGATTCCTGTCATATTTTCACATCAAATCTATTTGTGTGAGGTGTGGAGGTGTTGGTGTCACATGGATAAGACCCTAGAAAGCCAGAAGCCTGGATTAGTCAGTCTCTAGAGGAAAACAGAATAAGGCAAAGTAGCTAAAGTGAAGGCATGAGTAGGGAGAAGAGCTTTCTTGGGCTGGAGTACTCAAGGGAAGAGAAGATGTTTCCGGGCCTGGAATCTAAGGACCACCTGACAGAACCTGGAACCACAGAGCGGACCCAGAGGGAGAGAGCTGGAAACGTGAAGGGAGTGCAGCCCTGGCCTGGGGCACTGGCTACTCACAGCAGCGGGGACTCAGTACCCTGAGTTCTTCCTGTCTTCTCGCCTCCAGCCTCTCACAGGGCCTCCTTCCCTGTGGACAGAGAAGAATGAAGAATGAATGGGGGAAGGGAAGGGCAAGGCAGGAATTAGAGAGCAATGGGCCAAAGGCCCTGGCCATTGTCTAAGAGAG
Organism: Solenodon paradoxus; assembly: GCA_004363575.1. Classification (NCBI taxonomy): domain Eukaryota; kingdom Metazoa; phylum Chordata; class Mammalia; order Eulipotyphla; family Solenodontidae; genus Solenodon; species Solenodon paradoxus. The sequence goes on from RJWH01000987.1 coordinate 461,932, forward strand.
ACATTGACAAGTGAGTTTGTCAGAGAGCAACCAAGCATTAACCATGTAAAGAGGAAAGGAACCGCGACTGTCAGCTGGGCATAGATATCAGGGCTCAGTTGAGAAAAGACAGCCTTTGAGAGTCTTCAGAGAGGAAGTGGGCTGGCCCAGAAGGCAGTGAGAAATGGAGATCAAAGGAGTGGCCAGGCCAGATGATTACCAAGGCCCATTTCTTCCCTGAGGTTGCAACTCTGCACTCTTCCATCATGGCGCTGAGAGCGGGGCCTCCAGCGGGGCGTCCAGCACTGGCTGCACTAGAATGCTGTCACAAGCAATGGTGAGCAGATTCTGTTGCAGGGATGGATGCGACAAACAACCCCACGGCTCAACGGCTTACAGCCACGGCCACTGATTTTGTGCCTCAGGGTAATGGTTGGCTGTGGTGTAGATGATGAGGGCTGGGCTCAACTGAGTTTGCATGAATCAGGCTGAACTCTAGGCTTCAGATTGGATTGGTCTGACACCCAGGTTGTTCCACTGAGACTCAAGGCAAGAGTCTACGGCTTCTGACTGTGCTTTCTTGGTGGCAGAGTTCAAGCTGCCAGAGGACTGGCCATAACGTGCTGTGCCACCTATGCCTTCTGCTCAATGTGTGAACTTTTGTCTTCAGTCCATTGCAAAGCAAATCACAGGGCCAAGGCCAAAGTCAAGGGTGGAAGATCTGCCCATGGCAAAGTCATATCAAGGAAATCACGAGGGGAACAATTTCAGTGCAAATGATACAATTTACCATGAAAAATGGGAATTTCTAAACAGTGATGCGCCAGTCTAATATTTGGTTAAAAACAAGTATTGTTAGGCATTTGTGTTCCAACTCTGCTACTTCTTGGTAAAATGAACTTAAGCAAACTCTCTGGCCTTTGGTTTCCTCATTCAGAAAATGGAAACACTAATAGGCAGACTTTCCAGTGTGGTTGTGAGGGTGAGATGAGAAGACAGATGTAAAATGCTGAGCTAGGTTCCTGGCATCTAATAGGAACCTAACAGATGCTGACTGGTATGTTGTTAGGAAGAATGTATTGAATATTGTGCCTTCTGGGGACAAGGCATGCAGCAAGGTGAGGAGAGAAACATTTCAGGGAAATAATTTGAAAATCTCTGCATGGCAGGCTCATGAAAAAAAGGAACTAGCTCAGTCACTGAGTCACCCACTGAGCTCTGGGAACAGAAAGCCTGCAGGCTGGCACAGCTCTCCACTGCAGAGCTGACAGCTTGTTGGAGAAGGGATGGCACAAGTGTTGGGGGGGAGGATAGAGTTTCTCTCCTGCCTGCTTACTCTGGTTCACCTACAGCCCCATGCAAACAAAGGTCCAGTTTCTGCAAAGAGCTTCAGCTGGTTTGTAGAAATGCTGGGTCCCAGGAGCTGCCACCCTGCAATTTGAGACTTTTAACATCTCTGGATGCTTTGTCTTTTCTTCCAAAGAAAGATACAAATCCCTCCCAACATGCATGGTCCTACATCATTTTTTATTCTTGTGCCTATCCCAATCAAGCCCTAAGCTGTCGAAAGAGAGAAACTAAATAATAGGAAAAAATACCAGCAAAAACCAGATGGCCAGATCAGAGGCCCCACCGGGGGTTGAGGGGTCAGGGTTGGGGGTCTCCTTGTGACACAGTGGTCAGGATGTACTTTTGAAGTCAGTTTGTGTGAGTTCCTCTTTGCTTTTCAGACATGTGACTGAGAAATGAACCTGGATAATTCAGAATCCTCATCAATTAAAAGGAGTGATGCTAGGTTTTTTCTCAGTTCAATGCAAGATGAGTGGGAGATACCAAGGCTCCAGAAGCATTTGGTACGCTATCGCCAGGGGCATTGCATTCCTTTGTGAATGCTCAACACAGTCATCACTGTTCCATTAGCCAAGGTGAAGGATTGTATTCCTGTGAAGAAAACAGCATTTTTCTTTGAGGAGGGACCAGGAGGGCTGGGGTGTGGGAGCAAGCTGAACGAAACACCACGGTGTGGGGGTGTCGGGTCGTACCTGTCTGCCGTCCTCGGCTTGAGGAGGGAGGCACCACACTTGGATTTGTGACTATATCTGCCTTAGGTCGGGTTCCCCAAAAGTAACTGAGGATTCGTATTGAAGCAATGTATTAGGAATGATTTACTAGCAAAACTCCCTGGGCAAAAAAATTGACAGGGGAATGGGGAAAGCAGGACTAAGAAACCAGAGTGTGGCATCAAACTCAGAGGGTAAGTTTGGCTCGGTCCTGCTAGGGGGCGCTAGGGACAGAGCACGACATACCTCTGAGTATCCCCAGCTGTGACAAGGGAGCTAGCTGGAGGATGTATGGGTTGTTGGTCAAGGCCGGTCGCAAGAGGATGTAAATTCCTAGGCATCTCCAGTTCCCTGTGCACACAGGCAAAGTGGGTTTTGCAGCCTGAGATTGGTCTTCGGAGGCTGGCTGTTAGAGAGACTGTGCGAGGGGGTGCCAGGGCACACAGAAATGGCATGGGGGACCCAGGGGTGTGGGCAGAGCACTGACAGCAGTTGATAGAGCAGCCACATAGGGTGCGGGGGACTGGTTCATGTGACCTGTACTCCCAGTAGATGGCCCCTTCTCCAGGGAGAAACAGAACCACCAGGCAAATAAGGATCAAACCATGTTTTCCAGGGAGGAAATCTGTATAAACAAGGACTGCAGGGTGGGGTTCCCTCAGGCAAAGGGTTGGCTGGATTTCACAAAGGACAAGTCCTGGAACTTTGGGGATGATAAGAAAAGGAAGGGGGTCCATGGCTGCTGGCAGCAGCCTGGGTACTGCTCACCGGAGTTAGAAGGAGCCAGTTCAAGTCTCTCAAGGACCAGCTGGGCAAAGTGTCAAGCCTCTCTGGGCCTGACTGAAATGCTGTCAGAACCAGTGACCCAACCTCTGCCTTACAAAGGAACAGGACTGCTGTTCTACCAAGGGGACTGTCACTCAGAAAAGGTCGAGTGACAGTTAATGCGATCTCTTCCCCGAAGCTAGCCTCCAGTGTTTTGAGGCTCATTCTCCCCATTTTCCTGGAGGAAAGGAGTTCATCTCAGCCATTCCATCACGAGTCCTCCATGAGGCCCACCTGCTGTTGCTCTGAGCAGGGCTGCTGCCTCCTCTCCGTCCCTCTCTCCCTCAGACAGCCACCAACCCCCTGCTTTCCTTCCCCCAAGTGCCACCAACATGTTGCTGGTGTGGGTCATAAAATTTTACTCCAGGCTTGGGAGTTCAGAGGGGATTACAGCGGAGCATGGAATGGAAACAACTTTCAACACTATCTTGGAGATCCCTTGCTAGAGAGTGGGCCCCCTGCCACTCGGGGGAGCTTTCACCGGCCCTCTGTCTCCAGGGACACCCCACCCTCCCCACTCTCAGTGCTCTCTTGGGGCTGCTGAGCCTGGCTCCTGGAAAAACCCTCTCAAGGGATTCTCCCTCAACCTCCCAACACCCCCGCCCCCCCCCCACGCCCCGGACTTTCCCAGGATGGGCCTCCAAGGCCCATGCAGGCCCCCTGCTACGCTGTCTTTACCCCTATCTTTCTGATCTGGGCACAGGGGCCTCATTTTTCTCAAACATAATTAAACAAAAATAGAAAGTTCCTCCAATTTTTCACTGTTTTAAACAAAAAAATGCAGCAAAGCCCGAGCCTATGCGAGACTTTTTCCTAAGATGTCTGGCTCAAAGGGCAGCTTGGTTTTAGTAAGAGCATCTCTTCCCACCCCCTAGTTGCTGCTGCCATTCCCGCCTGCCTCTGAGGTTCCCGCTTCCCCAGAACCCCCTAGTATTCCAAACCCACCGCAGCACACAGACACACAGATACACACCAGATGCAGACACACACACACACACACACACACACACACACACGCGCACATGCCTGAATTTCTCCAATCAAATCAAGTCTGGCTGGAGCCCTTCTGCCTCTTTAAGGTGACTTGGCATTTCTCTGTGTGAATCCATTTTGCTGGCTTTATGGTTTAACTGGCAGAGGGACATCTTATTTCTGAATTTTTCCAAGCACGTCTCTGAGGCCTCTCCCTCTGTTAATCGGCACCCACCGCCCCCACTCCCACTGCCTCCTGCTTTCAGATGCCACCCCTAGGCTCTACCCCATCACTGCCTGCAGGGCTCTGGGGTGCTCTGAGACAGTTTCACACAGTTTCTTTAGAATATATGCAAGTTTATGGCAAAAGAAAAGTAGAAAATATAGATAAGCAAATCTAAAAGTCAGTCTTAATCTACCAGGCAGAAATAGCCTCTGCTAACTAAATATTCTCCCAGCTTCTATTTTCCACGAAGATACATGCATGTGAGTCAGGCTGCAGGTGACAGTCAACTCAAGTCAGCCCAATCGTCCTCTTTTAGGCACCTTGTTGAATTGTGTCCCCCCACAGTGTCAACTGTGTCAATGAGGACGCTGAGGTTCTAACTCCTAATACCTCAGGACGTGGCAGTGTTTGCAGATAGGACCTTTAAAGAGGAATGCAGGTTAAACGAGGTCACTGGGGCAGGTCCTAATCTGATAGGACTAGTGTCCTTACAAGAAAAGATTAGCATCGAGGGAAGACCATGTGAGGACAGCCCGGAGAGACCCTTGGGTACTCTGACCTTAAACTTCCAGCTTCTGGAACTGTGAGAAAGCAAATGTCTGTTGTTGAAGCCACGCTGTCTGTGGCACTTTGTTAGGACAGCTTTAGCAAACAGATGTCCCCTCATACTGGCTGCAGCCAAAGAAGGTTTATTTGAAAGGTCACATGAGTTGGAGTGACACTGGGGAGCAGGTGAGCCACACAGGACAACTGGAATCAGGGACTCACATTCTGTCTTCTGTCGTTGCTTCGCTCTGGCTTTGTCTGTCCAGAACCAGCTTCCTGTATTTGGCAGGAAACAGCACCGCTTTCCAACTTACACCTCCATCACCACAGCAGTGCCCACCTTTGGTCTCACTGCCACTTTACAGCATCCCAGGAGCAGGGTCTGACTGGCCTGATTTAGGTCGTTCCCCACCCCGAGTCCAATAACAAGGGCACAGACGCTAACTCATTGAGCAGTGACTTTGGGTCAGGAGCTGTGCTTCACTGTCATTCTTTCCACCATTTAACTCGCTGAATGTGTGGTGTTATGATGACCATTGCCAGTTTCCGGATGAGGGAACTGAGACATGGAGCTTGGAACATGGGAGGAAGCTTGCCCCAGGTCAACGGGATATTTGAGTCCAGGCTGAGGGCAGTGAGGACACTTGAAGGCTGTCTCTGAACGGCTATGCCATCTCCTCTGGTCCCTGTAAATCGTGTGGTACTTTCATGTGGTGTCCACTCTATAGCCCCTGGTCCAGCAGGTGTGCTTTCCAAGATTCTGATGAAAAATTATGATGGCTTTTAGCTGGGTCATTTGATCATGCTTCTTAGTCAAAGCTCACAGCAGCCAATACAAAGAGAAGTCGTAGGGTGGTAACTGAACCATAAATGGAAAGCATAGGGACTCAGAGCCCAATTGGCCTGCCCTGTGCTCCCCCACAGCTGGGTCCCCATGTCCTCCTTGGGCTTGCGGGACAGGAGAGGAATTTGTCAGGAGTCTACAGGGGAGATGGTAGTTGGGTTTCTCCTCCTTCTCCTTTTCTTCTTTCTCCCACTATTGTTGTGGCCTGAGGGCCTTGTTCACAAGCAAGTGTCTGCTCTCATCAGGCCCAAGAGGTAGGCAGGCCCAGGGCCCCTCCGCACCCCCAGCAGATACATACTACCCGCCAGGGGGCGGGGCTGGCAGGAGCAAGGGGCCTGGAACTAGCCTTGGAAAACTGCGCCCTGAGGTCGTACCACAGGGAGTCATTGTGCTTTTTAAGGAGGTCACCCACACAGGACACCACCAAACCAAAACTTGCAATATGCATGTGTTCTTTCCAGCATCTAGGTTTAAGCCCAAAGGAATTTCAAGAACCATTCCAGATTGCACAGGACAGCAGGACCCCCCATCCTAGCACTTGCAGGCAGCATTCTGAACCAGCTAGTTGGACGCTGTCCCCACAGGAAACACTCAGGTCTGGTTGCCCAGGAGCAAGCAGGCTAGAGTGAGGCAAGCGAGGTATTCACCTTCAGCACAAAATTTAAGGGCTGCCAAAAACCTCCGTGATCAGGAAAAATTATGTTCTCATGCAATATTAAAAAAATAAAATCAGCGAAGTATGGCCCATGGGCTGTCTGCCTACTTTTATAAATACAATTTTATTAGGGTACTGTGGGCAGCCGGCAGCACTTTGCTGCTGTGGTAATAGAGTCTGCCAGTGAGTAGGCTTCCGGAGACTCCTCTGACTTTGCTGTGGAATTAGTCAGAATGGATGCTGCAGAACAAACCCACAGGGTGCATGCGTGTATGTGCTCACGTGTGTATGAGAGTGAGGGGCTGGGGCTGCTTCGAGGAATTGGCTCACATACCATTGCAGGTGTTTGGTGAGTCTGCAGGGAAGGCTGGAGGTCCGGGGAAGGTGCAGGGCTAACCCAAGGTGGTCCGCTGGCAGAACTTCCCTCTTCCCAGGACCACCATCATTTTCTGTCAAAATCTCACCCGACTTGTGTGAGGCCCACCACCTGAGGGAGGCCACTCTGTTTGACTCCTGTCTACTGATTTAAATGTTAATCTTATCTTTAAAACACCTTCACTGAAACATCTAGAATAATGTTTGATCAGATATCTGGGTACCTCGTACCTAACCAAATTGACATCGAATGTAACTGTCACAGTGTCTTCTAATATTGCTGAGTCTGTGATGCTACTTTACTTTCTCTATGCACACAATTTTTTAAATCTGCAACAAGAAAGCCCTGCCTCTGGAAAGACTGCATTTTATCTCTTTGCAGGATCTGGCATATTTTAGCAATGTACTCTGCATAAAGTAGATATTAAATATTTGTCGTTTGGGCATAACTATTAATTTGGCTACATCTGGGTATTATATTTAAATTTTCCTTTGGTCAGAAATGTGTAAGCCTTTAGGAGGAAACTGGTTACTTTCCAAAATACAGGTACAAATAATTCAGATACAGATATCAGGAAAAAGGGTACAGATATCAGAAAAAAGAGTCCTTTCAAGAATATTTTTTCTTGTTCTTGCAACACAGGCCTCAAAATCAGCCTCCAGCACTTGACCTTTAAGAGAAGTCTGCATATGAGGAATCAAACGCCCAGACAGTCTTTCTCTGTGGAATGTAGAAACTATTCCTCTTAGAATTTCTTTCTCTAAACCTTAATCCTAATAATAACAAAAACAATTTCTCAGATTAAGACACAAATTAATCCTGAATGAACAACTCGATGTTATCATGTTAATTTCAAATTTAATTATTTTGGTATTTAATTACAAAACAGTTAATTACTTTATTGTAATTATGTGTCTTTTTAAAACAGAAAGAGCCCCAAAATCCCTGATAATGGGTCACCCTGAGGCATAGCTGTTTTCCAGTTTATCTCCAACATGTATCAGTGTTGCTTTTTGATTTTCCTATTGCTTAAGCTTCTCTTTCATGTCCTTTTCCACTCCTCACTTGCTATTTGTCCTTGGTTTCTTCATGCTCCTAGCCCCAACATCCAGTACTGTAACCTGCAGCTTAAATTTTCGACAAGGAGACCTTCCGAAACCCTGTCGTTTGACCATATTATCTTAAAGAGCATCAACCTGCCTACCTGTGCCTTCTCAGAGCTTAGCTTGTGTGGGACACTTTTAAATCAGGGGTTGCAAGTTTCCATATTTTGAATGGTAACCTACACCAGAATGGGACAGGCGTCACTCCATCAGATCTGGGGGAAGGAGTGTCTTTGGAAGAAGGGGTCCTAGGCAAGGTGCCCACCTGGCTGGTGTGGTGTGGGGTCTCCAGGGGCTCAGGAACTATTTGCCTAATGGCACGGAAATATGTTGACATTTCACAACTGGTACAACTTTAACGGTACATCAGGCTCAGCTCATGGAAGCAGGCAGGTTAAGAAGATGCAGGAAGCAGGCTAAGAGCCACAGGAGTGCCCATCACAGGTGTGCCATCACGGGTGTGCCAGAGTGCCACCGACAACCAGGGAACTGGCCAACCATGCCTTACATCACAGGAACAGACTGGTGTTTATCACAGCATGTGGTTTTTAAAACCTAAACATAGAGGAGTTTTTAATGAGAAAATTTCAGATTTTAAAAAGTTGAAAGCAAACTTAAGTTTTTTGGTTTCAAACACCTGTGGGTCAGCCAAAACACAACTGAGGGTTCGAGTTGGCCCATGGGAGAGCCCTGTCCCCACTTAGAGTCACTGCCTTGCCAACCTGCGGGTCCCATTTTTACCATCGCCTATTTAAAAGTGAGGAAAGACTTCTGGATACCACGTAGGATGCAGGAAATTGGGAATATCAATTCCACCATACAAGAGAAAACATAATATTGTGCAAATTCCCAATTTCTCTTGACCCCAGAAATAGCTGAGGCCTCAGAGTAAACAATGACCACAGAATCTAAAGGAAGACAAGGAAAGATGGGAAATGAGTACCTGCTGACCTAGGACAGCGATCACCGGACACCACACTCGCTGGTGAGAATTCACCCCAGTGGTGCACCCTGGTGGAGTAGCAGTTGGGTCTGTTGCTTCCAGCTGAGCTCAGTCCACATACATCCCAAGGACCCAGATCTAGTCCTGGGCCTTGGGGAACAACCAAGGTGAACTGAATATAAAGTTTTTTAAAAAAAGAATTCACCCCAAATTTGTAATGACTTGGGTAATGTGAGAACATGGTAACCCTGGGAACCAGAGACACAAGGGAATTCCTCCTACTTCCTAACTCTTCTCTGAAGACCAAGCAAGCACCCCCAAGAAAGACTATGAGCAGAGCGAGAGTCCCAAGAAAGTGCCCCAGGGTGCGATTCATAGGGAGGGAACAGTAGTTGCTGCAGGGAAGGCAAGAAGTCCTTCCCTATGGAACACTGTCTAGCTGGGGGAGGGCGGGGGAAGGACAGCACCGTGCAGCTGGTGGAAGAGAACAGAAAACAATCTCTACCCTGAGAGAGGCAAAGATGCATGGAACTATGAGAGGTCTCTTTCAGCTGGGGGCAGTGCTGCATCACTAAGGTAGCCTCTCTCTGGAGGCACTGGGCATTTGCCTGCCTGAGACTGAAGTCTCAGAACAGTGCTCCTCACCCTCCCTGCTATAACTAGGCCAACAAGTGTCAAGTAACAAGGGACAGCTGAAGAGCCGTCTTCTCTAAGGTGTAGGTGCAAAGGAAATAACTGACACTGAGAGGAGAGCAGACATTGAGAAAAAACTTTTAGGAGACAATTCATCACCAGAGGAAAGGATAAACAAACCCTGGTACATTGTACCAGAGAATACTAAACAGCAGTATGAAGGACTGGGCTACTGATAGCTTAGAGGGCTTGCATATGTATTATGCTAATCTCGACAGACTAGAGAATTCCATTTATGTGACATTCTTGCAAAGGCAAAACTTCCTGGGAGAGAAAACAGGTCCGTGGTCCCCAGAGCTGCTGGCAGAGGTGGAGATTAAACTATAAAGGAGAACAGAGAATGTTGGGGATGCGGGGTGATAGTCCTGTTCTTTATTTTTACTGTGGTAGAGAATGATGCTTAACATTCCTCAGGACTTGCAGATGTGTATACTCAAAGGGAGAATTTTACTGTGTTAATTATTCCTGAATACAATGGAAAGGAAAAACAAAAGGTCACAGAATAATCAAATCAACCATCAATTTATTTCTTTTGGTCATCATTTACCTTAAGTCGACTAAACTATTCTAAGAAAAGTAAAGCTCAGGAGCAAAGTATGGGCACATGAATTGGTCAGGCTCCTTTCACTTGAAAATGACAGAAACTCACCACGGGGTAATTTGATGAGCTCTCTGTGGGGGCATCAGGGACTGCAGGACCCAGGCGCTCAGTTCTGGCTTCCATCGCCCTCTCACGGCACCCTGGCTTCTGAACACAGTTGCCAGCGGCTCTCACTTCACATTTCACATCTTCAGCAACAAAGAAGAACTACATCTCTTATTCGAATCCTAGTTCGAATGATCCCAGGAGGCATTCTGGTTAGTCCAGCTGAGGCCAGTCAGCAGTGGCCAAAAGGATGAGACCCGTGGTTGTCGTCTTCCGTTCCACTGGCTGGTGTCGAGAAGGAGCAGATACTGAGTCCAAAGCGGGCAAAATATTAATTGTCCATCACAACTCATCATCACTGAGTCGCAATAACTTTTCGTGTTTAGTCTCCAAAGGAGGTTAGAGTTCCCTTTCTGGCTTGGTTCATGTCAGTTTGATGAAATGAGCAGGTGACTCTTGTGAGCTCTGCTCTGGACTGAGAGGTGGAGGAACGAAGACGAGTAAGACAAGGGTCTTCCCCTTAAGAGTCCTCATCCTAGTATAACTGCGGAGGCAGACACCCACAAAACAGTTCACTACAAAATCCTGTGGTTTGTGTTCTGAGAGTGCAGCGGGAAGGGGGCCATTTGATCAAACCCAGGGTCTCAGACAAGTGGACGATTGAGTAAGAAGGGAAAGAACATTCTAAACACAAGTGTAAGATGTGAATCAGCGCAGGGGAGTTGCTCTCACACCCGAGCCACTGTGTGTGGATCCCTCCACAGTCAGGTCTTTTATGAAAAAGATACAATACTTTACTATTTTTCCCTTTTAGCACTTTATAGTTTTCAGAGCACTTACACATATTTTTCTTTTTTGCCTCTCCATCAGTCTTATCAGACAGAAACATTACTAAAAAGCATAGGGACATTAGAACAAAAACAAAAACAATTTCTGAGAAAATGATGGATGGATTTTCTAAAACAGTGCTCAATGTGTGCGTGCACACCAAGCATACGTACACCTCACATACCACATGCCAAGGCCTGGGTAGAGGATTAACTTACAGGCAGGTTGGGGGTTTGCAACATAGGTGTTGGCAGCAGACAGTGAACGGGATCTCCCAAGTTGATGAGCGTTGCTTCATGGGACCTAGCTGGGCAGGGAAGGTAGATGAGGTACTATGGGAAAAAAAGAAGATCAAGGAATTGAAGTTCTAATGAAGTTGAAGAACCAAAGCACTGGGAATAGAGCACCAAGAGTTGGAGGGTGAGCAAACGAAAAATTTCTGAGATTGTGTCATTCTAGGGGATGGCATGCTCTTCAGTCTATAACCATTGCAGTGGTTTGCCAAAGAGGGGAGGCAGGGGAGTAATTACTGGAGGTGAATAGGTCAAAGATCTTTGAGATAAGACATTGGATGAATGCCATCATGAAAGTTGAAGCCATGAGGTTTATGAATGAGCTTGGAGTGGAGAGGAATGTCAAGTAGCAGTTACCATAGTCTTCAGGGAAAGAGGGAGTGACCATGAGATCCGTGGAAGGTGACTACTGAGAGGGGAGAAGGAGGTAGAGTGAATGACAGAAGCTTCAAAAAGGAAGTTGCATGGGGATGAAAGAGTAGTGTCCATGCGAAGCTGCAGAGACAGTCTTCGCTACATTGGCCCCCAGTCAAGATGGACGAAATGGAGACAAAATGTGCAGTCCACGCTCAGGAAGTACATTCTACAGACTTGGCCAGCACTGAAGATGGCAACACAGAGAACATTCACTGAACACCGATACTGCCTGAATACACAGATGAGCTCTGTGTTCATCAAAGGGTAGCACTGCACCACTTTCTATAGGTGATACGGTGCTAGGTAGTCCGTGAGGATCATTTTCTCAATCTAAAACTTAGCTTAATATATATTCTAATAGAGAACCAGTATATCAGTCTGGAGAAGTCACAGGTTTTATCACTTAGAATGGGGCTAAAGTTTTAAATGGAGTCAATTAAAAAAAAAATCAACAAAATAATAACACAGGTGGTACACAGGTAAAGAGGCAAAATGTGGAGGTAATAGACAGATGCCCTAAATGTGGGAAACCCTGCATTATCTCACCTCCTCCCCACAGCAGTCTTTTTTCCCACCTGTGTATCAGCACAGCTCTGGTGTCTAAGCACTAGGACTCTGCAGCTCCAGCTCACATGAAGGAAAGGGGTCCTAGGGCTCTGATTCCCATGGTTCTTGGCAGGCACATGTGTTTGCACAGCCTGGAACGGAGCAGAGAGAATCCTGGACACTAAAAGCAGCCCCCTGTCCCGGTCTTCCCTGGTGTAACTTTTACACTGAAGTATTTTAGTTCTCACTTCAGCCTGATTTCTTTTAGAAAATGTACGAAGAAAAAAAGAAAATCAGCCTCATTGTATCCAATACTTGATGTGCTGCTTCAGATTCTCTCAAGTGACTGCCATTATGTGCAGTCTCGGACACAAAGGGCTCCAGGAGGCAACTTGAATCTGCCGTCTGCAGCCTCTGTGCGAGTCTCTAGCTGCTTCCGTGACTTCCAGGCTCGGAGGACCACCAAGCCCTGCGTGGGACCTGGCTTTCCCAGCACCCCTGGAGGAGCCAGGTGATGCAATGCAGAAGCACAGGGAAATTACCCCACTGTGGGGAGACCAGTGGGGTACAGAGATGGGAGAGAGCCAGAAGACCAGTGTCTTCTCTATCCCTCCATGAACTGTTTGAGGCATGGTGTTTTTGTAAGGTCACATTCCCCATAACAAAATGACCAGCCATGTCCCTTCCTGAAGCAGAGCCTGCTCAGCAATGCACCACCCTGTATCTTCTCCCCATACTTCCCTGGGTCACTGCCTGACCCCTCACTCTTGCTGCCCTGGACTATACCTTCTAATAAAGCAATAGCACTTAGAAACCTTGTGCTTTCTATTCAAGGGAGTCTGGGCCATTGAAACCAACTAGAGAGTCTCTTTCCACCCCAATTCTCATATAGCAAATTTAAGTCAGTTTCACAAGTACAGTGGACACTCCCCTTGCCTCCAAAGAGTCCCCAGGGACAGAATGACTCGTTTGCAGAGGCTGGGAAGTGAATCCTGCTTGGATGAAGAGTGAGCAGCCTCTAGGCTTCTGCAGGCACTCAGCGTTTGGGTGGGGTGTTCAGTTAGGCGGTTCACCCCTATCAAATGTGCAGAGAATGACAGCTGGACATTGTCAGAAGCCCCACAAGAGTAAGCCTTAGACCAAGGATTAAAGCTCAACTCTCAGGACAGTGAATTGCCTCTGGCTCCAGCACCCTGTAGTGGATGCATCCTGATCTATAAGGAAAGCTGATGGACGAGTCCAACATGTGGGACGTGTAGTATGTGACCAGCACAGACCGTTACCAAGAAACAAAAGAATGACATCAGGTGAAGAAGACCACCAGTAACTTCAAAGGACAATGTCACCTTGTCCAATCAGGAACTGAAACCTGGTCTGCAGACTCCTCTCTCCATCCCCCTTCCTCACCATGTAGGGTTTTCCCTTAAAAACTCAGGCCGCTGGCAAGGCCTGGGGTCTTAGCCTCCCTTGGCTGGCTCCATCCTCTCTCTCCCTCTGTTCCCCACTAAGAGGGTCTTAGCCTCCCTTGGCTGCCTCCATCCTCTCTCTCCCTCTATTCCCCACTAAGAGGGTCTTAGCCTCCCTTGGCTGCCCCCATCCTCTTTCTCTGCTCCCCACTCATGGACTCCCAACTTGCTTACTCGAAGCGCCTGATATGCGGAGCAACCCTGAACCCATGGGGTCTGGCCCTCCCTTGTTCAGCAACATCCTTTTACCCTCCAATTGAACCTCTGATGAAATCTCTGCTTGCTTCTTTGAGCAACTCGAAAACCCCCACAGACATGGCCGAGCTGGGTCATGAACACCATGTCGAGCCCCCAACCTCAACCCAGGTTCTGGCTCACCCTTCCCCTGCTTGCTAGGTTGTGGGCTAGCAGGAAGCCCTTGAGATGTTCCCCTTAGGTGGGAGAGGGGCAGCACTGGGCAAGAGGAAGTTTGAACTGGACCTTGATTAAATTCCTGGATTAGAGGAACATTTTTATTGGATTAGACTGGCCTTTGCTGGAGTGGACTGAATTTAGTGTTCCTGCTGCCAAGTGGGAATGAGAGCTCATTAAAGAAAGCACATGCAATTATTATTATTTTTAAGTGCATTTGGACTCTCCCAGGCCCCACTTTAATTTGGCCAAGAGCCCTGTCCTTGAGTGTCAGTCCCGAGGAGAGCCAACCAGACTCCAGCACTTGGACAAACAGGGTTTATGCTTCTGTGCCTGGAATAACGAGGCCTCGGACAAACTACCCAGATGTGATGCAGTGGTCTAGTTGCAGAACTTATCTTTGCAGGAGGCCAGCTGTGTGCTCCTGGCCAGAGATAATGAGAATGAATGAAAAGTCAGCACTTCAAAAACATTTTCAAAAGGTGCTTTCCTATTTGCATCCACTGTGAACGCTGCTGACAAAGCGTGCTGGTTGTGGCCTGAGTGTTATGTCTGTGTGCACGGGGTGTGTGTGCCTCTAAGGCACAATGGTTAGGAGTTCAGGCTCTGTGATTTGACAGTTCTGGATTTAGACCCACCCTGGGACTCAGCAGCAGTGTAAGCCTGGGCAAGTGTTTAACCTTTCTAAGCAAGACTTTTGCCTCTGGGAATGAAGGAGCCGGCGTACCAACCTTGTTGGGCTGTTGTGAGACTCCAAATTCCAGCCATCACCTCCCACCTTCACAATTCTGGCCACACCCACCTTCCACCTAGTGCTGGTTATGCGCGCTCCCAAGTAGACCGTCTCCACCCAATCCCCATCCCCAGGGAGGTGGACCCTATGGACTCCCTCTAACTCTGACCCCTGGCCTCCAGGGGCTTGACTCAGAGAAGGCACTGGAACATGAGACCAGACTCAGCGGGGAGAGGCTGGAAATGTCTTCCCTGCTCCTCTGCACATTGGCGCCCTGAGTGACTGCACTGTGGCCCCTTTATGGCTCTGGCTTCATGGGGGCCTTGGGTAGGAACTGTGCCCCCTGGGCATACTCCCAGGGATTCAGCATTCTTTAGGACTCCATGTGGAGATCTGCTGTGGCCCTTTCTCAGGTCTTTCTATGGGGACCCACCAGGGAGAATTCTTTTTCCTACATAGCCCTGGGTGATATACACTGCTGGGTTATTGTTTTACTTTCTTTTCTTTGTTTTAAAAGAAAGGTGCAGGCAGGAATGGAGGTGAGCAGGCTGGCATGAAGATACAGGAGGAGGAAGTATTTTCATTTTATTTTTATTTAGTTGTTCAGATTGGTTGCTCTTCCCGGACCCTCGATGAAAACCCAGGTCCCTGGGATATACGTGGATTGCACTCCTCCAGAAGCTGATCTAACAGCTACTCCACCAGGGCATGCCTACTGGTGTTTTTCTAAATGAACTCACATTGCAAAACTCTAAATGACTTGATTTATAGGAATTTTCTGTCTTCACCTCATTGTGAAATTTATATGCTGGTTTTAGCCCTTCTAATGCACAAAGACCAGATAACTTTCAAAATAAAAGTATTTGCTGTGTTCCCCCTAAAATCGCCGGCGGTGTTCCCGTGGCCTGTGGAGCCCACTTTGGGAAGGACTGATGACTCAGTGTGAAGCACTCAGCTCAGAGACACATTTTCTTGTCTAAGTGTTGTCCTTAAAATGAGGACACACACTGTCACATGGCGACAACTCCAGACCGTGACTAGTGCTCACCAGGCAGGAATGTGCTCCCTCTTAAATGATCTCTGCTTTTCGCATAAAATGTGACGTATCATCCTGCTGCTAATAAAGGCTGATTGCCTCCTGTTGCGTCGGCTCTCTTCATGAGAAAAGTCTTCTCTCCCCTGCAGAAAGGGCCAGGAGATCATTTTGAAAAAGAAATTATCTGTAATCACTCCCCATGCAAACATAAAGACTTTCTGAAGTCCATCTTCAAATTGCCAGTATTTTAAAAATAAACCTGGAATCTTGCTGGCATTTTCATACCAAGAGGCTGAATAGTTAAGACGGAACATATTACTCTTTGTTAAAAAATAGACTATGCCAGAAAGCTGGGCTCCACCTCTCAAGCACACTTCCTCCTTCCTCAGCTCCACCCACCACACCTTCTGGCCACACACATATACACACTCACACCTCCACGCACCTGCACGTATGTGCACACCCTGGCAAACTCATACCTCACACACACACACGTGCACTCACTCTGACACACTCACTCTACACACACATGCGCACACCCCGGGCTCCGCAGTGGTGGGTCCGTCTCCGTGCCCTCTAGCAGTAGGGAGCTTGCACAAATTACCTCCAGAACGAAGCATGCCGGCCTGTGAGAGGATTTTGCCACCTCTCGGGAGCACGGCTGCTCAGGATCAAGGTGACAAAACTTATTTTTAAAAATTCTTCTTGCTATTAAAGTCTCAGCAGATGAAGAGCAGCACTGAGATGTGCAGAAGGGTCCCCTGTTGGGTGCCTGTGACTTCAGCTTCATTCTAGGGAAGCGGGGGAGAGAAAATGAGTTTGGAAAAGAAATACACTTTGGTCACCGAACTTTTTTTTTTTTTCAATTTGCAGCAAGCCTGTCTTGTACCCAAATGCCAGCAGATCCTATTTTCTGTAACATGAAGACAGCCATGTGGATGTGTGAATGCATGCAGACTTGGGAACCTCCAGTTGCCCGAGGTCGGCTGGGCTTCTCTGGCCCTGCCAGGTGGAGGCAAGGAGACCACAGGCCCCTAAGCCCACAGTGAGGGTCACATCTCACGTCCTCCATAGATCTCTGCCAATTCTCAGCGCTTATACCTCTTGCCCGCAGAACCTCTGGCCCTGATACAGAGTGCTGCTCCCTAACCCCTCAGCAGCCTAGATACACTGATTTCCACAAAATGACCCACTCTTAGCGATAAAACTCTCTCCCCACATAAGGATCCTTAACTCACCCCTCACAGACAGTAAGGCAAAGTTTTGCAAAAAGATCCCATCTGTTTATTCAAATGGAAACCTTGAGTCCGTCCATTCCAGTGCTACAAAAGACACGCTGATTTTTCACATCAACGAAATCCTTATAAGAGAAATCCCTGGTTCTGGAAAAGTGAAAAGGATAGATTTTAAAACTAGTCATTGATTTCAATGATTAAAGCAGCAGCAACAATTTCTCAAAGTGTCCTGGACACTGTGAGTCTCTTCAGCAAAGTACAACATTAAGCTACCTTCCATTTGAGGGCAAAATACAGCAGAAGAATGAAAATCAACCAACCATGGCAACAATGCTGCAGACTGATTTTTGCACCCCTCCAAATCCCGAGTTTGAGATGTTGAGAAAAGGAGAGAAGTAGCCTTTCTCTCTCCACCATGTAAGGACATAATGAGAGGCTGGCCATCTAGAAACCAGGGAGGGGCCCTCACTAAAAACCAACCTGGCAGCACCTTGATCTTCTCAGCCTCCAGAATTATGAGAAAGAAGGATTTGTTGTTTAATCCACTATTCTACGGTGATTTGTTATAGTAACCTGAAAGCAGACAACACAAATGGATGCTATAGAGGGATCTTGAGTGCCAGAGTGAAAGATGAAGTTACAAAGGATCAAAATGACCGAATCTTATAACCCACGTCTCAGGGTTTGCTGAGAAAAGCCAGGGGGCTGGAGACAGGGATGAAAATAATTTCTTTCCCACATTGGCCAGCACTTACCATAGGCCAGGCACATGGCTCAACATTGTTTTAAAATGTAACTATATTTCTACCAAAGTAATACATGTACATGTTTTTCAAAAGCCAACAATGACTATAAAACTCTTAAGGAAAAAAATAACTTTCCCCTTCCCAGGCCTCCCACCCCAAGTGCCAACTCTTTAGCATGTATTTTTCAGTTTACTTCTGTTTTTCTGAGTTAAAGTCTTATGGTTCTTATGCTGCTTTTCCATTTTACATATCATCTCCAGCCTTACTGCTATGGGTGACGAGGATTCCAATACATATGCCTTGCCCTTATCTATTGTCCTCTTATATCCTTCCCATACAGTCCTTTCACTTTTCTAAAAATCAACATTAAGTACACATTAGTCAAGTTGCTCAGGAAAGCATCATATTTCCTTTTGTATATGGCTTTTTGTTTTTCCTGGAGTTAAGTATTGACTTTCTTTTCACTAGCATAAAGTGCATGTACCCATCACTAATTTTCCCCACAGACTCTCCAGAAGAGATGGAAAACTTTCCTCCATATTCAAACACATGAGTTCCATCTGCATCTTGGGGATGTCCTTCCTAGAGTGGCCCTTCCTCCTGCTCTCTGGTCTGGGCTGGTGGCTCCCCAGTCTTTGCTGCTCCGTGGTCATCCCAGACCTCACTCACAAAACCTTGTGCTCCCTTTTGTGTTCCCTTAGCTTCTGTCTGTGTCGTATCCATTTTTTCAGATCATAGAATCCTTTCTTAGTTCCTATCTCTAAGAGCATCCAGAGACTACCCTTGGTCATGTGACTGGGTATGGAGTTCTAGGCCAGAAACATGTTTTCTTCAGCATTTTAAAAGTCTTACTCCCTTATCTTCCAGATTCCAATGTCGCTGAGATGATAAACACCATTAATGCCATTCTGATCCCTAATGTTCTCTGTGTGACCCCAATCTGTTTTTCTTGCTCCCTGCTCTTCCAGATGGATTTTTAATTTCACGAAAATGTGCTTTAGGTAACTCCTATTTATTTCCCTTTTTAAAAAATTTACTATGTTGGGTACTTTCTAGGCCCATACAGTTTGGAAAAATACCATTCCTTCATTTTGGAATATTATAAGACATTTTACAATTTTTATTGAGATAACTTTGATTTACAAAATAATTTAAGTTTAACTGTGCAGATTCACTATCAAATATATTATAACACACCACGCCCACCACTGAATCACCGATAGTCTCCCACCACTGTCCAGGGAGCCCCAACATTTGCTGCCGCCCCCACTCCCTTTCACCTCGGGTAACCTCATTGTCTTGTCAGCGTCCAAGGGTAGGTTTTTGCTTTGTCTGTTTGCTTACTCTATTTCTTTATATTCCACAAATGAGTGAGATCATCTAGTATTTGTCTTTCTCTTTCTAATTTATCTTATTTAGCATAAACCCCTCTAGTGCCAACCACGTTGTTACAAATGACAGAATTTTTTATTTTGGGCTGTGTAATATTCCAGTGTGTGTGTGTGTGTGTGTGTGTGTGTGTGTGTGTGTGTGTGTGTGTGTGTATCTCACATCTTCATCCATTCATCTATGAATGGGTGCTTTGATAGTTTTTAATCCATGGCTGGTTGTAAATAATGCAGCAATGAACATGGGAGTGTATATCTCTGTAAATTAGTTTATTTTGGGGGTAAATCCCCAAAGTGGGGTATTGAGAATGGAAATTCCATATGATCACAATTTTTGAAGAATCGCCATACTGCTTTCCATAAAGGCTGCACCAATTGGACTCCCAACTACAGCATATGAGCGTTCCCTTTTCTCCACATCTTCACCAATGTTTGCTGTTTCCAGTCTTTTGGATAATAGTTATTCTCACAGGTGTGAGATGATATCTCTTTTTGATTTACATGTGGTATATTGTAAACTATTGCTTTCTTTAATATTTTCCTCTCCTCCATTCTCTTTGTTTTCTATGGAATATCTTTTACTTTCTATTGGGCCTCTTACAGTGATCTAGAGTTATCTTATTTTTTGAGAGATTACCTGGATTTTAGTCTCATCCTTTCTATTGCATTTTGTTTCTGCTTCTGCGTTGATTCCTTTTTAACACTTCTACTGTCCTCTGAATATTTTATCTTATGGATGCAGTGCCTTCTCTCCCCTCAGAGATGGGACATTGTCTCTGTTTACTCAGGAACTTTTCTTCTCTTGTTTTGTTACTAGCTTGCCATGATAACGGTGTCTCTTATCACCTTTGCCTGTCCCTTTCTGTTGGGAAGTAGATGTCAGAGGTTAGCTTATTACATGGGGATGGGCTTGCTAACCAGGCTTTTCTGAAGATGATCAGGCAGAGACGCTGATGTTCCTTTGAATGATTCTCCAAAATTCAATATTTGGGGTCTTCTCTCTGGTTTCCAGCTTGGGATGTGTGTACCTGGTAACTAGCATTCTAGGGACCTACTCAGGAAAGAGGACTGAAGAGAGGGCAGCCCTCACAATTTCACTTAGTCTCAAGGCTGTCTGGACCCTCACCTGCAACCCCAGCTGTGAGTTCCAGCTTCCCTGGACAGGTTTCCTCAAAGGTTAAAACTCCAGGCTCCTGCTGAGACAGGGAAGGGCCAGGTCTAAGGTTGTATGGACAGGGAACTAACTGCTTTGAGGCAGACTTATCAGTCTTCTTTTCTTCCCCTTCTACTTCCCTCTGCTTTCAGAGATGCCTGATCCTTCGATTCCTGAGTTTTTCTAAATGCCTGAAGATCAGATGGGTTTGCTTCTTGTTGGCATTCCTTTCCATACAATTTTAACAGCAAAGAAAGCCCAGCACTAATTAGGTTTAAGTCTTTCTCTTAGTCCTTCAGGTGCATGCTCTAATTATTACTTGAACATATTATCTCTCTGACCCCTCGGACCCAGGGAGCTAGGTATCTATTAACCTCATTGAGAGAAGGGTGGTGGAGCTTCAGAACAGGTAGTTGATGGGTGGGGTAACAGCCATACCATTGCGATCTGGATGTGGCTGCCTGACCCCAGAGTCCTTGTCTGAACCATCATGTTAGGCAGCCTCCTGAGGGGTGCAAAAGCAGAAGATGGGGAGCAAGGCTAACAGTAGAGTGATTCTGGAAACTCCTCTGAATGTCTTGGCTTATGTTCTCTATTGAGTCTTATGGTGAGAATGTGTCATGGAGGATGGGAGCCATGTTCTCTATTGAGTCTTATGGTGAGAATGTGTCATGGAGGATGGGAGCCACGCCTTTGGGAGAGAGCTGTGGTTGGCCAAGGTAGCAATCTGTGTGGCAGTCCCAGCACTTCACAAGGTGTGTGAGTTTAAACATGACTTGAGAAATAAGCATTCTGAGATCAGGGGTTTTCAGACTTACCACACATTATAAACATCAGGTAGCCTTTAAATATGAATGCCCAGGACTTTCCATCCCCAAATCAGTTAAATCAGAATCCCTAGGGGTAGGATTCAGGAATCTGTACTTTGTAAAGTTCTCTGGGTGATTCCAATGTGCAGCCAAGTTTAGATACAGCATAAAACAGTGTTTTTCAACATTGATTACCTGGGGGTGGTGGTGGTGCTGGGAGTCTTATTAAAATGCAGATTCTGACTCACTGGGTCTAGCCAGGGGTCCTGGGACCACATTGCATGCAGCATGGCCATCTGTGACCCAGACCAGCGACAACTGTAGGAAGTTCTTTGCAGGGAGGCAGCATCCACAGTTGGGATTAGGTGTGAATTTCAACTTCATGGTTCATTTTTCTTTTATAATTACTATAAAAAAATTACACATTGTGGCTCACCCTGGTAGAATGGTGGCTGCCTCCAGCTGGTGCAGTTCACATACATACCAAGGACGGGGGTTCACTACCTGGGGCCGGGGTGGTGGGGAGAACAACCAAGATGAACAACTAAACAAAGTAAACAAGGCTTCTTCCTCCAGCCTGCCTGCCTCAGCTCTCCCATTCATTCTTGCCTACACCCTTCCTCTAAAAAACATTTTTTAAAAAAGGCATTGCATAAAAAGATATAAATTCTTTAATGGAGTTCCTGTAAGCAATGCAAGGAGAATATTAATTAATAAAGGTGTTTATGCTTTTAGAAAATGTAGATGTTACTGAAAAGCTCCTAAAAGAGGTGGGGGCGGCTTACACTTCACATTAGGCTTATGAACTAAACAAGCATCTAAGCATCCCAGGTATTGTTCATCTCAGAATATCCACGATCACCAACCACACTCTTGTGTGGTGTTATGTCCACTCAACTCCTCCAGCCTCTTTCCTGCTGAGGCTCCTTCAAGAGCAGCACAAATATCCCTCCTCAGAATAAGAAAGACTCACCCTTTCTCCCCTGAAAGCACTTACCTAAATGCCCTAAACATAGATCATCGCCTGTTCCCAGAGTACTGCTTCATAAAAGGAATGTTGACACATTAAATATTCCTACTTCATTTGACCGTGAGGAGACAGCCAGGTTTGGGAAAATAACTGGTTTGGGGCATTTCTATATGTTGATTAAAGCATTTTAAAAGCTCCTCTAAGAGGTCCAAGCATTCAGGGAATTTCTGAGGCTCTAAATGACCTTAGTTCCTTGACTTTCCTAAGCACCTGGCCTCTCCTATTCTCTTTGCTGTTTTCCACCAACAGACAGGGTCATCACATATCAAACAGGAAGAATGGCTCAAGAGGAAATTGTACTGTCCTTATTTTATAAATTGGGTTTAATAATTCATCCTCAAGAGAATTTTTAGCAACAAGGTTTGCATATAAAAAAGGAATATGTCTTCCCTAAATAGGCATCTGTTACTCTTGCTGCAATGCTGAGTATGGAGATAAAAGACCAGACAGGTCCAAGTGCATCTTTCAGATGCAATAAGATCATCACGGTCTCTGACCTGGTAGGCAAACGTGAGCTTTGCAAGGAAAGGAATTTAAACCGCACCCCAAAAGTCTCTTCTTTGTCACTGCAGAAATCCACCTAGAGGTCACTGCAGCAAACATGCATATTCCAGAAACGTCTGCAGACTGTAGGTCTGTTCATTTCTTGGTCATAAAATGCCACCTGCCCAGAGCCCCACTATTGCCTCAAATGCCAAACCAGTGGCATCTTGTAAGTCAGATGTTGGGTTTAAGGGTCTGCAGGTCTCCGCACCCCCACACAAATCTGTTTCGAATGTCAAGAAAATCAGTCATTCACACAGCTGCGCTGCTCATGCGTGACAGGCTGACTTTAAATATTTGTCACTCCAACTTATGGCTATGGTGGGTGAGGGGAGGCTGGGAGAATGAAAGGGGAAGGGAATTAACAGAAACCTCTAATTGTGCAGGTTTGCTGCTGGGACTATTTCTGCAGTGGCTCTGCAGGCAGCGCTGTCAAGGATTTCAGAATTGACAATGGGTAAGTTGCCAGGGAGCGAGGGCTTTGCAAAAGAAGTAATTAATACCTCCTTTTTCATTTTATAGACAGCCTCTGTCTCTCTGCTTTAGAAAAATGGTCTGAAAATTAACTTTGCTCATTTCTTTTTTCCAAAATGTCCTTATTTTACCATGCTCTTTGCAGCATCCCATTTGTCAGAAATGCATTTGAGTAAACTGAATTTCCTGAATGTTTCAAATATCTACAATCCTATGAAGTCTTTCTCCTGAAATCATATTCCTGCAAGCATATTCCCATGGTATCACCTAGGTGCTTTTTTTGGTTTTTAAGTACGTAATTTATTAATAAAGATTCTCTTGAGCAATGACACTCAGGATTGAGAAAGAAAATAGTACCTTTCATTCTCCTTGGAGGTGAGTGGACCAAACTCACCTTTGAGGAAGACAGTCGATCCATTTAAAAACATGACAATTCTTGACCTAGTAATTCCTGGGCTAGTCATTTGTCCTAAGGATGGGGCATCAAAAGTTGATGCATGCCCGTGTTCATCATTTATAACAGTCAAAACTGGGGAATTACCTAAATGTCAAAAAAAAAAAAAAAAAATGGCTTCTGATTAATCATGGCACATCCATGCAATGAAATGCTGTATAATCGTAAAAGGAATTATAGAAGAATATGTGATAATACAGGGACATGCTCATGGTACACTGTTAAATAAAAAAATAAATAAAATGGAAAGCACATTATGATCGTTTTGAACTTCTTTAAGTAAACCCATTTTATTAGCTGCTTAGAAAAGATGATTGGAAGGGTTTTCACCCTGCCATACGAGGGGAGACTTTTAGCTTCTTTGTGTTCCTCTGCATTTTCTTAACATAATGCACCAGTCAGGAAAATTGTAAATCAGAAGCAAAGAATCACATGTGTTATGAAAATATATGTATTGTTCCATTTAACAGAAGATACTAGGCATCCCTTTAAAATGCGGTGCTCTCTCTTGATAAGGTACCATTTGAGAGACTTCACGTGGCCAGGCCAAAGTCAATGACTTTGATGCTTTCTGCGCCTTTGTGAGCTGCCTCGGGGTTTTTAGATAAACTGAAATGACGGTATTTTAGATGGAAGGAGGCGAAAAAGGTCTCTCTCAATGCCTTTCAAGCAGGAGTCCCTGCTCTCATGATTTAGAAACCGGGAGGAGTAGGTTAAGATGTAGATGCGGGAGCCACACAGTCGGAGTCAATAGCAGCAGGACTTAACCCTTCTTTGCCTCACTTCTTCCCCCGGAAATTGAAGGCAATAATAGCACTTACTTCCCTGGGTTGTTAAGATGACCTGAGTGAATCCAAGTCAGCTGCTTTGAACAGCTGAAAAATCTCACCTCCTGCCTGGCAGAGGCCCTTAAAACCCCTAGATCACGCTTGGCTGCGGGGAAAGACACACAAGACGGAGGAGAAAGCAAACATACTCTGACC
The DNA here is from genome assembly GCA_004363575.1 of Solenodon paradoxus. Taxonomy (NCBI): domain Eukaryota; kingdom Metazoa; phylum Chordata; class Mammalia; order Eulipotyphla; family Solenodontidae; genus Solenodon; species Solenodon paradoxus. Next base: position 486,345 of record RJWH01000987.1, read on the forward strand.
TAAAAGCCCGGTGGGTTTGCATTTGAAGTCGAAACAATGCGCGCGCGCACGCGCGCACCCTCGCTGCTCGTGCACACACTCCCGCCGCCCCCGGCGTGCGCCCACGCCCATGCGCGCCCCGAGCGCTTCCACCGTCCTGCCTGTCAGCCCTGGCGTGGCGGATCTGCTTGGGCAGAAGAGGCCAAGAGGCTGACCTTCAATATTTCTTGCCCTCGAGCACCAGGGAACTTGCAGAATGTAAAGGAAAATTAACATTAACTCAAACAAGAAACTCACACAGACCTTTCCATTTGCTACTGACGTTCGCTTCCCAAGCACTTTCTCAGGGTCAGAAGAGATGGAGGCAGAATAGATGGGCAAAGAGAGAGAAGGGCGGGTTAAGAAAAAGGGGCGGGAAAAACAACTAAATAAACAACAAGAAGAAAAAAGAGAGGTGAGAGACAAAAGCATCCTCCTTATATTGTCACCGCCCTGCCACCCTTGAGATCGCCATCTCCTGACCCTGCTACTGCAGGGGGCCTCCAGAGTGCCGCTCAGCTCCACCACAGCGCTGGGGCTTGGGCTTGCCAAGCGGAGGGCAAATCTACTGCGGGAGACCTTCAAGGGAAACTGCATCAAATGATGCCAAGTTCTTCTGCTTCCACCCGGCGCAGCCACACCCTCAGGGAGGGCGCACCTTGGCACTCCATCCTCCTTGTCCTGCCTGACCCCCACAGCTAGGTCAGTCCCAGGCCATTCAATCCCGCACAAGATTCAAGAGGGCCTGTGTTGTGCACAATTTTCTGAAAGACAGACATTTGTTTTTATCGTGGAATGCACGGACACATTATCAAACATTTGACTTGGGTTCAAGATCGCTTTCTCTCAGCAACCCAGATTTCTTCAAAAGGAACGTTAAACTCATCTTAAAAGTTTTGTCTTATGTAACCTATAGAATGGATATTAAAATCTTGAATGCTAAAACTCCGTGGGTTGTCATTATCTGGTGAACTTGACCAGTCAAAAAGTAAGACCAAAGTAAAATCATCAGATAGGAATTTTAACATCTCAGTGTATATTTTGTAGCTATTGGTCCTGTGTTTGAAATCAGTTCTGTGCCCTTTTTCTTGTTTAATCCATACATTAGAGTCTACAGGTAATGGGGTCTCCCTTTGGAGCTGCTTTGACCCCACTTCCCTAGTGACAAAGCTTTTATTTGCATTTCCCTTGTGCTCCCAATAGGTCTATTAACAACATGCCTCCTTTTGGGCATAAGGGCCTCATTAATTTTTGCCAGCAGAGAGCTGGCATAGGACTCCTCAGCGCCTGTTAATTCCCTTTTCCTTGCTGCTGGCTTTGTGGCCTCAGAGCCACCAACCTCCCTTTAGCAACCGTCATTTCCCTCTGCCTTCTGTCCCCTTCCCACCCCATGCTCCTGTCTGCCCACTTCCCATTCTGCAAAGAACCCTAAAGAATGACAGCAGGACTCCACTAGTATTATTGGGGATGAAGGAGAGTGGTTTTCTGGGCTGACATTCCAACTCTTTCTGTTCTCTTTGATAAACTTTTGATGATAATGACGATGACACCACTTACTGAGTCCTCATTATGTATCCAGTGCTTTTCTTTTCCCTTCAAAAAATATGGATCACCTCACTGAATCTCTAAAACAACCACAGAGACAGCTAACCTTATAAATCCATTTAATAGATGAGAAAACTGAGGCTCAGTGAGTTAAACTCACAGGAACAGGACTGGCAGGGCCAGGGGTTGGACTTTGATAAATCTGTTGTAACCTCCTTGATGGGAGGCAGCCCCCCTCTCTGCAGAGCTGTGGGGACCCGCACCCAGGATGTGCGCCTGGTAGCTGGGTGTGTGTGTAGGGGGAGGAGTGTGTGCCCTAGTGCAAGTGTAGTGCAGGTGCCCCGGCATTATTTCTGCTGGAAACATGACCCCACCAGCGGGCTTGTAGGTTAGAGTATGTTTGCATCTCTAAGGGGCTTGAGGGTCCTGCCGGGAGCTAGCTGCTGTGAGAGTTTCAGGCGCTTCTTTTTGTGCTGTTGTTTCCAAATGTAAGTGCTCTCAGCTGCGAATTCAGTTCTCTTTCAGAAAGACCTTGAATCATGCAGAGGATACCTGTTGACAAAAGGTAGCTGGGGCTCAGAGGTGTGAACTTCAGAAATCACTTCCAAAAGAGAAATAGCAAGTAATGTGGCTACACAAAAGGTCAGGAAACCCACCTCAGAGTGTAGGTTTGGCTGACACAGCCCAGCAAATATCGTCAAAAAACCCTATTCCATTTTTATTTTTATTTTCCCAAGCTTGCAGTAAAAGTCTGAGGTTTGACTGGTGATTTCTCCTTCAACTCTATCATGCCTTGGCCAGGGACTAGGTAAGTAGGGCCCATGACATTTTTCAGAGACTGCTCCTTTATTTTATTTTATTTTTTAAGAGAGGAAGAAAGGAAAGGAAAGAGGGAGGATGAAAGGGAAGGGAGAAGGAGTCACTTTTATTTTATTTATTTGTTTTGATCGTTTCCCTTAGCCCCAAGTGAGAAACCTACATCTGTGCCCCAGCCATGGGTTTAGCACCCGCGGCACCTGGATGTGGCACTGGTCTTTATTTTATTTACACCAATGTGTCTTTCCCAGCCACAGCTGGCATCTGGTTTGACATCCCAGGGAAAGTGCTTCACGGGGTCGAGGGCTTACTCCCACCCCAACCCTAGGTCTTGTAGTGGCCACCATATTGAAGCCTCTCCCTGTTCAGGAGGAGTTTCTTGACAAATACGAGGGCTCAACCATTATTCAAAAACATTTATGAATTGTCAGCTTTATACCAGGCACCGAGCCAAGGCACTGCAGATACATAAACGTGGTCTCCATTCTAATTTTACTTAAAATTGGGGTTTTAAATACATCAGAACAGCTGACTCATGGGGCAGACAGAACCCAGAGATGAGGGACGATTCATGTCATGCTAGAGAAAGCTGACAGCAGGAGGAATCCAAATGCATTCCCAAGAGAGAAGAAGAGTTCCTAAGGATTGCATGTGTCACCACTTACCAAAGATGAAGAGACTTTCTCAAAATAGGTCACGTTCGTTGTCTGAACCACAGAACAAAACAAATGACTCATCATAAATTACATTATTTTTAAGTGACCAAAACTTGGTATGTTTGACACAGAAAATCCAAAGTAGAGACATAGAAAAGAATGATGGTGGCGCGTTTCACTGTCTCTCATCCAACAATGTCGCTCTCTAGGGATAACTACTGTGAACATTTTGTGTGGAAGCAAAGGAAATGAGTGCTTCTTTCCTGAACTTGGTGGGAAAAACTCCCAAGGAACATGGCCCAGAGGAAAAGAGACCACAGAGACCTGTTATTTGCATTGGGGGGAAAAACAAGCAAACAAAAAACCTAAAATGGGCAATATTTGCTTGTCACCTGGAACCCAGGGCTCAGTGGCTGTCACCAGGCAAACTATCCTTCCATCTACTGGATAAAGCAGTCCAGGTTCTGGTTAAAGGCCAAATGTGTTCATCTGGTTCTGCCAACATCAGTGTCTTTATAGTGAGTTAACTTATACAGTTAGTAGCGTGCAGAACCTTGGGGAGTCAAGCAAGTATGTTTCAAGGCGAGGAGGAGAAACCGGCCCTGCTGAATCAATGCCTGGCTTGAATCATTGTAATGGGTGAGCCATCATAAGAGAGCCCTGGGCCTGAAATTCTAGAGGGAGTTTGAAAAGGAAAGAGGGGATCGTGGCTCAAGAGATAAGCTAGATTCAGGACATTAAACCACTCATTTTACCATTTCACCTTGGAGCTGACAAAGTAATCTTAGCATCAAGTTAGATGTGGGTTATCATGATTCATTTATACGAACGTGGATTTATCCTCTCGAAAACTTTGGCCATGAAGGGATTTGAACCACTCTGAAGGTGGGAGTGAGGAGAAGTGACCACATCTCTAGCCAGCCTCCTAATACCCGTTCTCCCCTTTATGATCATCATAGAAGAGACTGCAGGTCCAGCCTGCCTTGTTCAGTGTGGCCATGTGACAGATTCTTGGGTGATGAATGGGAGTGATGTCTGCAGTTTCCTTGTAGTATCCCGTGTTTTAGCCTGGCTTCCCGAGGAACAAGACATTGACACAAAAATTTGCGTGCTAGTCATCTATTTCTTAGGGAGGTGATTCCAGGAGCATGAATAGGAGGGTAGAGGAAGCGTGTCAGTCTGGTCTCCTAGGAAGTAGGTACCAAGATGGGATTAAACATGCAAGGATTTCATTAGGGGGATAACTCGGTAAGAGGAAAAATGAGGAGGGAGCCGGGTGAGCTGGGAGAGCCATCAGGCCATAGGCTTGACGGGGCCTCTGGACTGGGCAGCAAATGGTTCAACAAAGAATTCTTGGGCGTTAAAGTGCAGCTTTAGAAGTTTATTAGAGATAATGGAGGAGAAAGAAAGCAAAAGCAGGAGATAGATTCTCCTGGGCAGGGAGAGCTACATGCAGGCTGGGGACTGGTTAGATTTACACTCTTGGGAGGGGACCTCTGGGTGGATGCCCTTTCCAGGTCTGTGAAGTGGCCTCTGGCATTCTGGTGGCCCCAGCTCCTTGTTGTTTGGGGAAAACTTTAGGTTGATGAAGGTATTACATGAATCATTCCAAATGGTTAACAAAATGAGCTTGTCCTCTAATGCTCAGGCATTCCAAGGTCCCCCAAACCTTTATTGGTCTGGAAGGATTTGGTCTAAAAAGGAAACCTGGAGAATGCTGCTTTGGGGCCTACATTTCCCCTACAGGCTCCTCTGACCCCAAGGGAAAGAGAAAAAGGGAGACTTAAAATAGCACAGGTCTAAGGAAGGGTCAGCAAAGCCAGGAGGCCCTGGTCTCTAGGACACCTGCTTCAGAGCCCCCGATGCTCTCAGTCACTGACTGGAGCTGCCCCTGGGAAGCTGGAAAGACCCAGTGGCTTTCTGGTGTAGCCAGAGGCCCAAGGTAACTACATGCCTGCTGGCTAGAGGCACAGCTGCCACAGGAAACGAGGCAAGGGAGGGAATTGGCCCCCCCACCCCTCACACACCTGAGGGGCAGGAGAGACAGGAATGACACGCCCAGCCTCCCCCACCACTCACTTGCTGGCCTTCACTTACAGCGGCTAAACCAGCAGCAGGATGTGCCGGAGACGTTATTTACACTTCTCTGTGAGAAAGCATTTGCACGCCCTGTTCCTTGGAACCTTTGCACCAGGGTTGCTAACCAACTGAGCACATGATGTTGGGGCTCTGCTTCCTGGCACTCCACACTCCTCTCCAGCCTCCTCACCTGCTAGAAAAGTGTGAGGTGCCCCCAGAATGCTTCAGACCTTGGTGGAACTTGAGGACACGTGAGGTGTGGGAGGATGACAAGTCTGGGTTATTCCTGGCTAAGGAGTGATCGGGTCCTAAGGGGTGACTGTGGTGGGTCTCTGCTGAGGGGATGCTGGCAGATGACATCTGGTCTGACTTTCTATTGGTCCCCTGGGGCGGGGGGGGGCGGTCACTTCCTGCAGCAAAGCCAGTGAGCTAGTCATGCCGTCTGTGTCTTCTCCTCCCTGGGCACAGCAACAGGAGCACACTGGCCGGACTTCACTGCGGCTTACTCTATTCATGCAATGCACGGCCCATAGAACATGAGTGGAAGTGATTATACCATTTCCAGAGCTCAAAATAGAAGGGGTCTGGGTGCCTAATGAGCACTTAAAAGAGGAGCTGACCACCCAGAGGAACATCCGTTCTGGACTTGACTTGGCAGACAAATAACCATCAATTGTGTAAAGCTAGGAAGTAATTGTTACAGTGGGGAGCCTGCCACACTGTTTACCGTTCTTTTCTCTTGTCTGCCATGCTCTAAATTCATCTAGACTCAGTGAATTTGACTATAGAAAACATTGGAGCTCCACATTTTTAGAGGTTTACAACCTGGTCTCATTTGCAATCATAATACAGCAGGAAAGCATTGCCCTGGATAGTCCCTTGAAATCTCCTAAATGTTCTCCAGATGACTGTAACTTTCTCCAGTGAAGGTAGCTCTAGGCACTGAGGGGACTAAAACAGAAAACCCCAAGTCTCTCGGAATTGGTCTCCTGTCCATGCCCCACTCTGACATGAAGAAAGAGCCAAGGACAGTGGAAGACAGCCCCAGAGGCAAAGGAGAAGCTCCTGTTCTAAATCTTCAGCCCTTCCCTTAATCAAAGAAGCCCTATACTACCCCAGGGCCTCCACCCTTCTAATCCAAAAATGAACTTTTGTCCCTATTCTCTAGAAGAATGTAGAAAGTTCTTTACTTTCAGAGTAAAGATGAGTCATTCCTCCTTGCCAAGTGTGACCCCCCCCTTCTGCCTTCCCTAAGACCCCAGGTCCCCTTTCCATGCCTCAGTTCAGGATATAAATGCGGGTCTGCCCCAGCAACCTCAGAATTTACGGCCAGGTAAATTCTCCACATGTACATTATTAAATCTTGACTTTTCTCTTACTCGTCGTACCTGACTTGTTCATTGGTAAAACCTGTGAAGAATCTCAAGAAACGGGGACACTTTTCCATGTGTTATCTGTCCCTTCTGATTGGCAGGATTATGTATGAATCATTCAACCACTACAAATCTCAAAAATTTTAGTTCATTTTCAGAAGAGGTAATGACAATAGTAATCACTAACTATGGTTGAGTGAGAGACTCAACAGTTTGGATAGATTAAGTCATTTAATCTACATAGGTACTAAAGGATATGGGTGATGTTATCACTATTTTGGGAACCAGAGGTTCTGAGAGATGAAAAGATTGCTCAAGGCTGTAGCTAGTAAATGTCAGTTTTAAACATTGGTATCCAATTCCAGGCCACTTGTGTGTGACACAAAACCAAAACTCAATGGATTCTAAAATGCTGATGTTTACACCAAAATGAAATGCTTTCTGTGATTGCAAAGCTGTTGATGCTGGCCTGGTGAGCGGCCTGGACTGGGTCATTTCCTCACCCTCACTGTGCTCCGATCCTACTGTTGACATTCAGCCTTCCTCTGTAGCCAGCTCCAGCTCTGGAAATGTACAGCCTTGCGCAGGATGGCATGAACTCCCTCTTCCTTGATCTACTTAATCTGATTAGACACAAATTGTAATATGCCTTGATTCGGAGAACTTCCCTTTGCCAAATTAAGTCTCCTGAGATCTCTCACACACAGACCTTGATTTATGAACACCAGACTCTTTCAGTCCTCTGTGATTTTCTTTATTGAAACTAGGCAATGCCAACTCTCAAGTAAAAGAGAGCCAGGGATAAAATATTGGTTTCCGACAAATTCAGGGAATTCAGGGAACATCAGAGGTCACATATTTCAGAGACAGAGTGAATGACCTTGACTTTATGCCTCAGAATAACAATTAGAAAATGACAACTAAACAAACCCTGGATTTTAATAGGACACTGGGTTTAGTGCTGAAATATGCATAAAATGAGCTATTAGGATTATTCTCAGTAATTAGCATTTTTCTTCTAAAATGTTTCATCTACTCAGAGTTTCTCCAATTCTAGTGCATGGAACACCTTCCTAGACGAGCATGAGGATAAAAATGTCTACCATTTACTGAGCACTCACTATGTTCTCAACACTGCCAAACATACACCACCTATTTATATGTTCATTCCCATTTTAGAGATAAGGAAACAGACATTCAAAAGGTTAAATTACCTGTCCAAGCTGTGGTCTGCATAATACTGGCTCCTAAAGATGTCCCTGGCCTAATGCCCAACACTGGGGACAGCTATCTTGTAGGGCAGAAGGGACATGGCAGATGTGATTCGGTTAAGGATCTCGAGATGGGAAGATTATTCCTGATTATCTAGTGGCCCAGTGTCATCACTAGAGTCCTTAAAGGGAAAGAGGGAGGCAGGAGAGCCAGGGAAGGCAATGTGACAAGGGAAGCAGAGGTCCCTGATGCAGGGTCACATGTCAAGGAATATATGGGAGGCCTTTAGAAGCTGGAAAAGGAAGGAAATGGATTCTTCCCTAGAGCTGCCACAGCCCTGTCCACCAACTTAAACGCCCAAAACTGTAAGATAATATATTTACGTTACGTTACTGTGAGTCACTGTCCTGGTGGTGATTTATCGCAACAGCAATGGAAAGGGTTACTCCAGGTCACGTGGATGTTAAATTGTCCAGACAGGACTTGAACTCTGTTCCCTCTGACTTCGGAGTCCATGTTTTTTATTTATAGCTTCAATGACCTGGGAAGTTACATATGTGACTTTTAAAATACGGTTTTTCTATTAAAGCGAAATGACAATAAGAAATGAATTGTAAAATTCAACAATATTTTTAAAGGTAAAAAATAAGATATGACACAGTCCAAAGGAACGGAAGGGGAGTATAAAAGCAGGGTCATCTTTATATGGTAAAAATTGGTGCAATGAGGAAGATGCTACCACAAAGCCAGGGGGAAAGGATTGTTTAGTTTATGGTGAAAGGAAACGAGTCTGAAAAATAATGATAAACATGTAATAAAGTAAAACTGTAACACTACCTCACACCCTGAAGGTTTCCAGATTGATTAAAGTTCTAAATATGAAAGGGAAGATGATAAAGCCAATAGAGGATAACATATGAGGGCATCTTTCAATTCAAGAGACAGGAAACCAGAAGACAAAATAAATAAATAAATAAATAAGAAAGAAAAAGGAAACACGAATAGATGTGTTCTATTAAGGGAAAGAATTTCTGTTTAGTAGACAAATAAGTTGAACAGGTGTAAATCTCAGAAAAGATACTTACAAAGATTAAAAAAAATAAAGACTTAACTTTCAAATTTTACAAAGAATTCCTGCAAATTAGTAAGAACAGCACTGGTATCCTAACAGAGAATAGGCAAAGGATATGTATAGCTAATTTGCAGGTGAGGTTCTCCAACTCACGAATAATCAGATAAATGCAATTAAAATAATGGACATAACATATTACACCCATCAAAACAGAGGAGAAAATAGAAAAGTAATTAAGACAGTAAGAGCTGGTGGTGCTGTGAGAAGGGACAGGTGTCCTGCCCATGGGAGGGAAAATGACCTGGTGTCTGTCCTAGACTATGACTCCGCTCCTGGGTAAATATGCAAAAGATCTCCTCATGCAGGCCGGTAAAGTTGCATGTGTCGAGGTGCTCACATCTGTGCTGCTTTGGAAGCAGAGAGTCACAGGCAAGATAGGGGCCCCTTGTTGGGGAGAATGGACAAAGTGGAGTAGACACAACCATGACATGTCTGCAGCAGTTAGTGACACACTATTGTACAGCAATGTGGATGTATCTTAAAGCACAGTGTTGAGTGAAAAAGGAAACAGAGAAAGTTCCATTACCCAATGCTATACACATAAATTAAAACACAGAATGACACCCTCTCCATATTCTACAAGGAAATATACTCCTCCCAGGGCTTTTATTAAACACATGGAAGTGGATACCTGTGGGAAGGAAGGAATAGGAGGAGAGATCAGGGATTAAAAAGGAAAATAAATCAATTGAACAAGAATGATGACTTCTACTGAGCAATGATGCTAACATGCTATAACATGAGATCTCTCTACACCTAAAATAATAGAAGTAATAGTTTAAAAGAGAGTCTTTCATTTTTTGCAGTAAGCCACCCCAAACTACAAGAGCAGGTCCCCAGGGGAGCCACTTTTCCCTACCATGTGGTTAGAAAATCTGAAGTGTTGACAGGTCCCTAATGTGGTCTGAGTCTCTGAAGTACTCTGAGTTAGGAAGAATGGAACTGGGGAACTTGCAGCTGGAAAAGAACTTTTAAAGTAAATCATTTAAAATGAGAAACCAAAATATCATTTCAAGTAGTGAAAAAAAGTTGAATGGGATAATTCTAAGTTTGAAAGGTGAAACCAATAATCACATGGATATGTTTTATCTTTTCATTCCTGTTTTAGAAAACTGTATTTTCTTTTTTTAGAGGAAAGGCAAACAGAGGCAGGAAGACAGGAAAAGAGAGGAGAAAGAAGCATTTTAATTATTTACTTTGTCATCTTGTTTGTTCCCCTGGGCCCAGGATGTGAACGCAGGACCTTGGCATGTACATAGACTGTACCCAACCCCTATTCGACCAAGGTGTGCCCAAAACTGTATTTTCAATGCAACTGTGTTGTATTACTGTGTTACTGGTCTGCTGTGTTACTGGTGCTCAGCAAAAACAACAGTGAAATAAATATGTGTTCAATGAATGAATCATTATACAAACAATGACCAAATCTTCAAAAGAACAAAGAAGGAATCAAAAGTTACATTTCCCTCCTAGCTTTCTATCATTCTTGCTTTTAGTTTCTAACTGGTTTAAACTCTGCAAGATTGTTTATTTTGATTGACTTTGTATGTGACTTTAGCAATTCTCCCACTTCACTTTGATCAACTTAGTAAAATCCTCTCATCTTTGCAGATACTGTGGTTTCTCTTTGCAATTGTATTTGTGTTGCAGGCACCAACCAAAACATCTCAATGACAACCAATATCACCTGTGGTCATTCAGAAGAGATTATTTGATCATTATGTTCATGTCTACTCACCCATTCCTCTGAGAACAAAAACAAAGAACAGTCAGATGACAAAAATGTCTTCTACTACCTCATTTGGCAGAGAACAAAACTGAGGCTCACCAAGGTTAGCTGTCTTGCCCAGAGTCTCATGGCTTGGATGTGAGAGACCACGCAAAGCACAATGGGAGGGAGACCACAAAAGACAGGTCACATCCAAAGAAATGCAAAGGACATAAAGGAATAGGCTGAGGATAGCAAGGAAGTGCTGGCTTTGTGCTCACTCTATTGCAATGATATGCTTGTAATGATATCAATCAATTCTGGCAAAGAAACTATAGCTTCTTACATTTATACGGAGCTATCCTTCCTCATGAGCCCTTTATCCTCTGGGTAGTAAGGACATGCTACACCCATTACATATTAATTCTCCATTCTCCCCACCCCACACCCTTATCCCCAGCAACTGCCATTCTACTTTGTCTCTGAGTTTCACTACTCTCAGTTCCTCATGCAAGTGAAATCACATACAGCATTGTACTGCAATCCTACAGTCTTTATGCTGCAGGCTTACTTCACTTAGCGTGATGTCCTCAGGGTTCATCCAGGTTATGGCATGTATCAGCATCTCCTTCCTTTTTAAAGCTGAATTGTATTCCCTTTTATGTGTATGCCATGCCTATCCAGTTACCCATGGATGGACGCTAGGGTTGCTTTCACCTTTTGGCTGCTGTGAATAACGCTGCATTGAATGTGAGTGTGCAACTGTCTCTTTGAGAACTTGTTTTCAATTAATTTGGGTATTTATTGAGTGAAGTTGCTAGATCAGGTGGCAATTCTATTTTTAATATTGGGGGGGGGGGACTAACATTGCTTCCTACAGTGGCTGTACCATTTTACAATCCCACTAAAATGTACCAACATTCCTATTTCTCTGCCTCCTGGCCAACACCTGTTATTTCATTTTCCTTTTGGAGCAGCTCTCCGAATGGTTGTAAAGTGGTATCTTGTGACTTTGATGTGCTCTTCTCTAATGATATAAAGACATCAAGTGTATTTTCTTGTGTTTATTTGCCATTTGTATATATCTTCTTCAGAGAAGCATCTCTCCTTTATCCATTTTTCAATCAGGTGGTGTGGAGGGATTTTGTTCTTGCATTTTTGAGGTTCTCTAGTTAATCTCTTATCAGACAGCATGATTAGCAAATGTTTTCTCTTATTCTGTAGGTTATCTTTTCATACAGTTGATGTTATCTTTTGATGTATTAAATAGTCTTAATTTTCATGAAGTTCAATTTTTCTTCATCCTTAAATTTTTTTTTTTCAAAAAGGGTACAGGCAGGAATGAAGGCAAGTAGGTAGGCAGGCAGGAAGAGAGGAAGAAGAAGCATTTAATTGTTTTTCAGTGGCTCACACTGGCTGTTTCCACCACCACCACCACCATCCCCGTCCCCGGATCCAGGACTTGAACCCAGGGGTATGTGGCTTGTTCCTTGGGAAGAGGTTGACCTAACCACTACTCCACCAGGGCACACTCCCAGTTATTAGTTCTTGTTCACAATCTCACTCCTGCTCTCTTAATCATCTCAACTTTTTGGAAAGCTTGAATATTCAAGAAATCACATGATTGGCGATCATATCTCTGGTGGTCTAGGCCAGTTTGGAGTTTTCACAGTCAAACTATAACCACTTTCATTACTAAGTCTTTATTAATATCAACCTCACATGTGCTAGAGTCTGGTTTTCTCTGCTTGAGAAACAGACCCTGACGTGGATGTAAGTGGCTTATTTGGGAGATGATTCCAGGGAACAGGAGTGAGGAAAAGGGAGACAGGAAAAGTCCCTAGAAAATGACCATCTTGAGGTCATCACTGCAAATGACTGGCATTGGAACCCCCCTGGGACACGATTAAGAACTTAGAGGGCGCTTCTCAGACATGTCCCCATGGCTGGAGGCATTTATCCATTACTTCCTGCCTCTCATGGGTTGAAACTTTCCTGCGCTTCTGGGCTGTGTATGGTGGCTGCTGCTAGAGGCGCCCCACACTCCCCTGCAGAGATGAAGACTTAGACCCCCAGTCATTGAGAGTATTGCCTTGAAGACAGCCCTCAGCTATCAGCCTCTTGAGGATGTGTTGGGGAAGAAAACGGTCTCATCCAAGATCACACTTCCTTCCAGGAAAAGCCCACCCACAGTCAAAGCTGGGCTAGAGAAGCCTGAGGCAGCCCCCTAAATCGGGCAAGTGTGTGGGGTCATCCCAGCTCCAGAGCAGTCTGTGGGGTCAGCTCTGGTCTGCCTTGGGAACTCATCACAGCTCCACACCTGCCTTTGGAGCCTCCCTTCTTCAGGGCCTGATATTCCTTAGCAAGCAGCCTGCATGCTTCTCTCTGCTTTCTGGGAGCCAGGCCTGTTACCGTGAGGGTCTTGGGGTCTTGCTTCAGGGTTCTTGTGAGTCGGAGAGAAGATTTTGCTCGACCCACCTATTCCGGGAACAAAGAAGTCAGCACTGCCAGCAGAAAGCAAGAGGTAGCGGGGTTAATGAAAGATAGTTAAGTACACCCTTTAAGAGGTAGGATGAGGGCCGTCACATTCCAAGAGGGGAAGAAACCAAGAGGGCTTCAAACTGGGCTTTTAAGGAGTCTAGTAGCCCCTAGACTCCTCCCCACCCCAAGCCTACCCCCGCAACCCCCACACACACACTCAGGGGTATCTGTCTACCTCCTTCTGATTGGAGGACTTCCTCTGCTCCCTTCCCCCTGCTTCCCTGCTCCTGACTCACTGCCTAGCAGACCTGTCTCAGCATATGTGCATGCCGGTCTACACACCCTCCCCTTGGGACTGGAGGGGCCCCAGGAAGGAAGTAGAGAACACTCAGCTTGCAGAGAGATGCTAAAAGCCCAGAATGGCAGGAGCACTAGAAGCACACCCAGGACTGGTCCCCATGGTCCCCATGACTACGACTGTGGCAAGGCTAGGAGGGTATGAGGCAGCGTCAAGAAGCATCTGGTCCCCACAAATCAGAGATGACTCCAAAACCATGAACTCAATCTTGGTTTTGCCCGAGTGAAGCTTAGTGATAGTAATAATCAGTTGCCACTATTTTTGAGCACCCCAGCATACCCAGATAAATGATGTTAATGGGAAGGAAAAGTAGAAAATTGTAATTTCAAGAATGTCATGATGAGAATAGACATATGCTAAAGACATATTGACCACTGAACCACAAAACAACCAACCAACCAAAAACCTACAAAGGTCCAGCTCCTTTTATAAAGCCCCATGCAGAGAGGCTGCTGGAACCAGAAATCACCAGCATTCCAGGCACTATCTGCCAAATGCAGCACAGACAATGCTTTGTTACCCAGAAGGGCCTGCTTCCAGTTCTTCTTCTCTTTAAGTTGCTGAGAGGAGCTGAGGCCCACAATCCGAGGAAGCAAAAATGTTCTCTCCACACACCTAGGGAATCTTACCAGAGGTTTATAGCAGCTCCAGGAGGCAGGGTATGTGACATTGAGGTTTAGCAGGGGAAAGGGACCAAGAAAAGCATTACTGAGCTCATATGTGCTCACCTGGGCTTTTTCCTGTGCAAAATGCTCTGTGTTTTGTTTTGATCCCTGTTTTAGGGTATTCAGCAATTCATTTAAAGAACTCTCCCAATAACTGAAAAGCCACAAGAGAAGAAAAGAGCAGGTTAAAATTCTAATAGGGGATACAGGAATTTTATTTACCTGATTAAGAACAAAAGATAAGATCATAATGGTGGAGAAAATAATTGTAGCAAAGATAATGGAAGTGCTGACTGGATCTTTAGAGTAACTGAATTGAGTTCAAGGTGCTCAGTAGCTTGACTGTGGGCCTGTGGCTCCCTCCTCATGAATAGTTGTGAAATCGTGGGGGTTGGAGAATCCCAGAGATGCTCCAAATTACACCTGGGCAAAGAGAGATTCACTTAACGAGACAACAAAGGTGCTTAACAAAGGTACATGGAGGGGCATGCAAAGGATCCTGAAGCATCTTCAGTGGCCATTTGATACAGAACCAAGCGTTGTGGAGTTTTCAACCTCTTCCTTCCCTTTCAAAGGGATTTTAAGCCAACAGAGCAGGAAGTGTTGCAGACCCCCCAGTACCTGACTTGGTAAAAATCAGACTGGAAATTTCCCAGAGTAAAATAAGTGGTGGTGGAAGCTTCTGGCAGTGGGTTTAACAAAGGCAGATACCAAATGCTAAAATGAAGGATGGTTGAGAATTTCCCACATCATTGAGGAGAAAAAAAGATACAAGTATGTGGTTGTTACGTATTGCCAATTAGCTTTAACCTATCCCGCAATTTACCCAACTGGAAGAAGCTTTCATTGTAGGACTTTAATGGGCTGTAAGTTCCTAGGAGAATGTGAGTTTCTGGAGGGCAAGGACTGTGTCATGTTTTGTGACTGTTCTTTGCTTAACCCATGGCATCTGCTCAGAGTCTATGGGCTGAATGGATAAAGGGAGGTGGAGTCCCTTCTTAATCCTCCCTCTGACTCATCTTCCCTTCTTCCCATTCCCCACTCAAAAATGACTCAGAGGGCTTATTTCTGAAGTCCACATTATCTACCTTTGGGATCTGCTTTGGGCCTGGATTTTCCACATAGCCATATTTAAGCAAGCGCCAAAGTGAAACGTTAGTGGGACTTAAAGATCCAAATTGAATTGCGCTGATTTAGAAAAAAAAATCCTAAATCATTAGAATAAAAATTCAGGAGGCAAGGCAGGGGGATTGCGGGGGAGAGTGGGGGATCAGTAATACTGGATTTGTAAAATTTAATAAAACGTATAATTGACCCTCATTAGATTTTTTTCAC